>JAUTXW010002509.1:0-407500 GCA_030620095.1 Kuschelorhynchus macadamiae
TTACATTTAATATGGCCAGTAGTATGCTGGTGTTCAGCCACAACAAATAGAACATTTTTTTTGTTTATTACATGGTTCATGTTCCTTAAGTCTAATGGATATTAAGCGTTCTGTTTCCCCACATAATTACATCTACTTATTTTTTAAGGGACTTTTTATGAACAAACCTTAGAGGCAGGTATGGAATCTCCTCTATCACTTGTTGTAGTGAATATCTTTATGGAGGCCTTTGAGAATATTGCTCTAACACAGCTCCACCAAAATCAAAACACTAGCTCAAATATAGTTGTGTTGTTTGGCCTCATCAGCAGGAAAATCGCCTCATATTTCTGAACCGCCTTAATCAACAACATCATAATAATAAATTCACAATGGAAATTGAATCCAATAAAACGATTCCCTTTCTAAATGTATTTGTTCAAAAGAACTCATTAATTGTATTTATAATTCTTCGTCTCAGCTCTTCAGCATTATCGCATGGTGTTTTATACAATGAGAGCATAAAGTCTGGAAACCTTGAGATATGTCAAAAACTATACAAGTTGGGTAAAAAAGTTTCATATAAAAGTTGTATAGTTCCTTACGATTAGTGATTCAAAAATATCTTGTAATATACAGGGTGTTTTAAAATCAAGTTACACGCCAAAACTTCAGAATCTCTAATGGAACACCCTGTATATTATTTCATTTTAAGAATCTACATGAAATTCTGATCATATTTTATTAAGCATACTCTATCCCTAAAGTCAACTGTTTTTGAGATAAAAAAATGAGAAAATGGAAATTTGGCTTTAAACAAAATTAACTCATTTTCCTATGCATAGTGAAACCTGGTGGATTATTTTAGAACTCCCATAGAAATTGTCATGTACTGACAATAACCTGTGTCAATTTTTAACATATTGTTGGAGAGTTACTTTTTTCCTGATAAAAATGCTTTCAGAAAGAGAAAGAATAGAGATTCTTTCATGTTTGGATGGGGAGATCGCCAAAGAAATCTTGACGAAGTATGTGAACTTTTTAATAATACGCATCCCGAGCGAGGACAAGCAATTGCAAAATCCACAGTTTGCAAAATTATCAAAAAATTTCGTGATCATGGTTGTGTAAAAGATCTTCCCAGGACAGGTAGGCCAAAACTAGATGATGATATGAAATTGAATGTTTTACTCAGTTATAACGAAAATCCACATTTACCTACAAGTCAAGTAGCATTAGATATAAACCTTAGTCAATCATCGGTAAAAAATATTCTGCACACGGCAAAGTATCATCTCTACAAAATAAGATTAATCCATGAATTAAATGAAGACGACTTTGACCGCCGACTTGAGTTTTGCGAAAGTATGCAAGAGCGGTGCAACCTGGATCCATTCTTTTGTAGAAATACTTTATTTTCCGATGAAGCCACCTTTTTTCTTAATGGTACTGTCAACCGACAAAACTGTAGATATTGGTCTACAGAGAATCCCCATTGGGCTCAAATGGCTCATATGCAATATCCCGAGAAAATCAATGTTTAGGCTGGAATATTTCAAGATAGAATTATAGGTCCCTATTTTTTCGACGTAAATTTAACCGGCGAAATTTATCTTGATTTTTTACAACTCGAGTTGATTCCTGCCTTAGCTCAATTGTCTCCAGGTAATGAGGCCGATATGCCTACTGCAGCAATGTGGTTCCAACAAGATGGAGCACCACCTCACTACGCGCTACCTGTTCGGCAGTATCTCACTGAAATATTTCCTAACAGGTGGATAGGACGTCGTGGTCCTTACGAATGGCCGGCCAGGTCCCCGGACTTAACTCCCTTAGATTATTTTCTGTGTGGATATTTAAAGAGCAAAGTTTATTTGAACAGACCTCCTAATATCGATGCGCTGAAAAATCGTATAAGAGATGAAATCCGACAAATTCCACCTACTTTCATTCGAAATCTACAACAAGAGTTCATCAATCGATTAGGATATTGTCAGGAAGTGAACGGACAACAGCTCCAGCATTTATTACGTTAAAACGCATCATTTAGAATTTTAGACTATCGTTGTTAATCGTTATTAAAAAAATTTTGTAAAACAGTTTTCTCATTTTTTTTATCTCAAAAACAGTTGACTTTAGGGATAGGGAATGCTTAATAAAATATGTTCAGAATATCATGTAGATTCTTAAAATGAAATAATATACAGGGTGTTCTATTAGAGATTCTGAAGTTTTGGCTTGTAACTTGATTTTAAAACACCCTGTATATTTCAAGACATTTTTGAATCATAAATCGTAAGGAACTATACAACTTTTATATAAAACTTTTTTAACCAACTTGTAAAGTTTTTGACATATCTCAAGGTTTCCAGACTTTATGCCCTCATTGTATATTATATTCTCAGTGTGCCCCCATAAGAAAAATTCCATTACAGTCAAGTTCGGACTGTTTGGGAGCTAAGCAAATGTTACTCCCTTTCCAATCCGGCCATTTGGATATTCCAAATTAAGAGAATTTAACTTGAATTACGCTATGAGGTGGAGCACCATCTTACTGCCATATTACCCCAGCTGAAATGTTCACCGGTAAACTATCAGTTGTGCTTCCCCAGTCAATTTTTGATTAATAAATATGGGACCTAATATATTTCCGTCCATCACACCACACCAAACGTTAATTAACTGATATGTGCTTGACATTTTACTTCTTGGATTATATGAAGATTATTTGTAGACCAGTGTCAGGTGTTCTGACGAGTACAACCATGTTTGGTTGTAAAAGAATGTTCATCAGACCAAGAAATGTATTTTAAAAAATCAGGATTATGTGGACATCCAGGAAATCCTGACAAATAGAATTCTTATCTGGCACTGCTGGTTGGTAAGTTTCTGAGTTTTCCTAAATTAAAAGAATTTATATTTGTATTTTATAAAAAACTTTTTGAACTGATTTGCGGGAGACCGGTATTTCCCGAGAATATTTATTATTGTTGATGTATAGGCTTAATAAAACCTGAGTATGTTGGTTTCCGTTTCTTCGTCTAAAACTCTA
Organism: Kuschelorhynchus macadamiae; assembly: GCA_030620095.1. Classification (NCBI taxonomy): domain Eukaryota; kingdom Metazoa; phylum Arthropoda; class Insecta; order Coleoptera; family Curculionidae; genus Kuschelorhynchus; species Kuschelorhynchus macadamiae. Next base: position 3,032 of record JAUTXW010002509.1, read on the forward strand.
CATGGTCTAGAGCTTTTCACATCAAACATGCTTCCTCTTTCTTGCATTTATTTTTAATAACTTTGCAAATATTTGTTTTGAATGTATTCGACGCTCTGGATAACGTCTAGTATATTCTCTTTCCGCTGCCAATGGGCTTTTTTGGTTATACGGCAAGCATATAACTCCTTTCTCGATTGCTAAATCATATCATTTTTTGAATACTAAATAATTACAACCGACAATCATAAACGACTAAAAATGTAATGTGTCAGAATGTAAACAATTTTGTTTTATCATGACATATATCTTTTAAAGGACAATAATAAATAAAATTGTAAAATATCGTTTAGTTGTTGCATGTTTTGATGCAATTTTCTCGTGAATAGTTGAAGATAGGTATGCTTTATAAAATAAACTTCAAATTTCATGTAGAATTAAAATATGTGAAAATATATAAGGCTTTCCATTTAAAAAAATATAAGTTACGTTAATATCATGAAAAAACGCTAGTGTTTTGTTTTACTTTTAAAACAGAGAAAAATACGCTAGATAACTATGCAAAATGTTTTTTCGTTTCATTTTAATATTTTTAAAAACAAAAAAGTTACAGCTCATTAAAATGATATCAAAGATAAAAAGACACCCGGTATAGGTGGGAGAAACAGGACTCTCAATATCCACTAGATTTAATGAACATAAACGATGTATTAAAAGAAACAAATTGTTCAACCTGCTGTAACTGAGCACCAGCATAACACTGGCCATTTCATAAAAGTAAAGGAAACCAAGGTTCTAGCATCGGTTCCAGGTTTTTATAACCGAAAAATTGGAGAATATATTGACATTTTTAAACATACAAAAAACTTTAACAGAGATATGATGACCACACGGTCACGGTTCGGCGAGAACAAGTTGGGTATAAAAGTCCGCCTGAATTTCTACGAGGTCGTTCAGTTTTTAGATCTCGTAGAGCAAAGGTCCCTGAAGATGCTTCGTGCAATCTAAGGCAAAACGTCGGGTAGTAATTACAATTTGACACGGTTTAATCCCAAGAACAATGATTTTTTAATAGAATAAAATATTATTGTTTAATTTTCAGTATTCTTGAAGTCGGTTTTTTTTATATAAATTCATAGGAATTTGAAACGACTCAGACATTTTAGTAATATTTGTAATATGATATCTTCTGATTCCTTCATACGATTTAAATGAACTTTTTTTTTTGTTTAACTGTAAAAAAACCCATTTAATAATATCTTCTAAGAGGTATTTTAGGTACTGTACACGAACCCATTTCACTGTAAGAATGACTGGCTCCTTTGGCTGCTAAGATTTAAATAAAACATCTCCCTCCAATGGCGAACGGAGGAGAGGGGCACGACCAGTCAATGTAGGTGGAGCCAAAACGTTGCGGGAGCGGGGAAAACCAATCAGTGACCTAGGTGGAGTGAATACAAGTGGGCGGGGCCAGGCAGGTGGGGGAAGTAGGTCGACCAATCAAAAAAGTGGTGGGGAAGCCCGCCTAACCCCCCAATATACTCTACTTTTATGGGTTTGTTACTTAAAAATGCTTTAAAATATTATCAAAATGCCCAGACGTAATGCGAACGAACTTATGCGAGCAATCGGTATACTAGAAAGTGGTTTATCACAAAGAATTGTGACTGAAAGGTTAAATATTAAATAAAGTGCTTTATTAAGAGCATGGCGCAGATATCAGAATATTGGTTCAGTGCAATATAATCACGGAGGAGGTGCTGAGAAAAAAAACAACCCCTAAGACAGACATACACATTGTACGTCAGGCTCTTTTCGAGGGGACTATAACGCCCACAAAAATTAAAACTCATGTCCAGATAACACCAGTGCCGGTTTAAGGTACTTTTGCGCCCGGTGCTAATTGTATCTGGCGCCTATAAGTTGCCATTATAGAAAAAAAAATCGTAGAGATACGTTTGTATTTGGAAATGAATATGTTAATTTATTTGTATGCAACAAATTTACTAGTGAGAGTCAACTTTAATTTCATCAATTAGTTTGTTTAAAAACGTTTGAAAGTGAATGCACTCTTCTGGAAAATGTTCGTCGTCCATGTAAGTATCTTTTGATTTTTGTGCATTTGATACAATAACTTCGTTACCGATTTTTTAAAATTAAACAAAAATTCGAACAGATCTGAACAATTTTTGTACACTTTGGATCTATGATTAATTTCTGTTTGAAGATTGTCAAGGATGGAAAAGTAATTCTGTGACCTCGTTGCCTCTCTAGGTCTTAAAATGACTTCCGTATCTGGTTCCCCTAAATGCCTCTTCTTTTTAGATCTTTTCCGTTCTTTGTATTTATCTGTTAATTCTATACTTTTGACTTCATATTGATCAAACTGGTTTCTTAGATATTGAAAGTATTGGGCTAATGAAGAAAAAAGGTTCGTCACATTGTTTATTTGCGGATGAATCAATGGTGTCACTTCATCCTAACTACAATCGGATTCGTGTATGGCGTCGAACAGGAGAGAGTTTTGGCGCAAAATCTCTAAAATCTAATGGTAATGAAAAATTCGCTTTCGACTCAATACTCAAAATAATACTTACCTTGTATTAAACTTGAATTATAGTAGTGGCTATTTTAATCGACTGACTTTAATTTAATAAAAATTAGACAAGAACACATCTTACCTACAAACTGCCAGATGAGATTTTAGCAATTTTGCACTGCATGAAAACTAAAAAAAATCTTACAAGTTTTGACAACTTCTATGCATAAAATAAACTAATATTTAATTTAATTATCACAATAATTATTGAAAATGTCCTCCTTCGGCTAGAATACAGGCTTCAATTCTATTTCTCATGGATTGGCGAACCCTTTCAAAAATTCCAGGAGTATTTCTTATGGTTTGGCAAGAACGTAATTTTTTTTGCCTTAGTTCTTCTACAGTTTGAACCGATGTAGAATAAACTAAAGTCTTGAGGTGCCCCCACAAAAAAGTCTAAACTATTTAAATCAGGGGACCTGGGAGGCCAAGATTGAGTTCTTCCACGTCCTATCCAGCGATTGGTAAACAACGCCTCATCTAGAAATTCCCTACCATGAATGCTAAAATGTGCAGGAGCACCATCACGCATGTACCACATTTCTTCTCTTAATAAAAGAGGTACATCCCCGAGCAAAATTGGCAAAAATCGTTTTCAAGAAAGTGGCGGTAGGATAGTCCATCCAGTCGGCCTGGAAGGAAGAACGGTCCTATGAGGAAATCTCCAACTATTCCAGCCCACACATTCACGGAAAACTGTTCCTGATGATGAGCCTCAGTAATTGCGCGTGGGTTTGCTTCTGCTTCATCAGTAAAGAGTACTTTGTTATCAAATAAAGGATTTTCAGCAAATGGAAAATCATGCGGCAGTAGTGCTTGAACCCTTTGAATATGATATGGGTATAGTAAATTGTCAACAAGTATTTTCCAAATAAGAAAATGGGAAACATTTAGCATTACCGTAATTTTCCTAGTACTTGTTTCTGGATGTACTTCGATTGTGTTCAAAACAGCTTCCTCTAATTCTGGTGTTCTCACCGTGCGATGTGCCCCTTTGGAACTATTGTCAATGCTAAGACTCCCAGTTTCATGTAGTCTTCTGTGTATTCTTGAAAACATTCTGGCATCGGGAATGATACGATTTGGATACCGCTCTTGATATATCAGCCTAGCCATAAATGCATTCCCGTCAGCAAGTCTGTAGGTGAAATGCATATCTGCTAACTCGGAATTTGTAAATCTTAACATAGTTTAATTATTTTCTTTTTATTATTGATTAGAGAAATTTTCACAATGTAAAAAACTGCAACTTTTATGAATACTTTTCAAAATAAGATCGCAACGTAATTGATCAAATGTCATTTTTTTAGAAATAAAATAGGGCACCAGCCAACTAGTTTAAAATAATTTCGTTATACAACAAAAGCATGAAAACAATTTTTTTTACGCGAAAACAGTGCGTTGGACGAAAAAAAGTTAAAAAATAAAATTTGTCGCAAAATAAATGAGGATTTCAAAAATGATTTTTAATTCCGAAAAAAGCAGTGGCGTACCACACTTTTTTAAAAAAAATCTCCAGTCTATATTCCGTACTGACGCCACTGGTAAAATTATCAAAAAATCTTCTACATCAAAAAATGTCCATTGGTGCTTAGTAGATGCATGCCAAATTTTATTAAATTACTAAGAACAGTATTAAAGTTATGATAAGGAAACGAATTTTTTCTTAAAACTTTAACACCCTGTAGCTCAAAAGTTGAGAGGTTTAGGACGCATGTTGATATGAACTTTTCTTTTTTAAATAAGCTAAAGATCATATACTGCATATTCAGCTATCAATTAAATTATACCCTGTATAATGCTAGACCACATAGGGCAGGAATAGAGTTAACCAATTTTTCGAAAATCATCAATATAACAGAATGTTTTGGCCCTCCCGATCCCCGGATTTTAATCCAATCGAACACATATGGGATGCTTTAAAGCGGCGGTTGTATGCTCGAGCAATACCTTGTTACAGTTAGATTTGTCATATAAGTCTGTCAGTACATAGGGCAGTAAAATTCAGTAAAATAAATCTTCGCTTGACGCTTTTTTTTAGTATTATATCATTTGTGATATCTAAGTCATTTTAATCTAATTTATAATTAAAAACACTCTTTATACTATATTCAGGCTTACTTTCACAATTGATACCCAAGTTACAGAAATAATGCTAGTTTCAGAAATTTCCTGTCACAAATAGCCGGAAGCAAAAGTACAAAATTAGAACCTTATGCGAATTTACTTTATTTTTGATAGAGCCAATGTAATATACTTTCATATTGTACTGTATTATCATATAATTACTGTTTTATATATAAAATAAACTTTAAGATATTCCAATTAATAGGAATTAACATTTTTAATATGCTGTGACTCGAAGACTAGATCAACAATCATATAAGACAAACAAATGAAGGTAAAATCTAAGTGACATATGTTTCTGATAAGATAATCTAATAGAACATTCAAAAATCTACCTGTATTTACTTTTCTTGCGTTAATATTCTAAGATTCCATTTGTTTATATCAGTTAGTTCAGAAGAATTCTGTTGTTTACATGTCAAATAGCATATCACATTTTGTTTGGAAATTTCACAAGCACGTAAATTTAAACACAAATGTTCTTTAATAACTTGGTTCACTATTTTTCATTAATTAGTAAGGTAAATTTCTTCATTATTATATATTTCGAAAGCTACAAAGATTTGCTTTGTTATTGTTTATCAGTTGTCAGATTTTTAAACGGGGTTATGTCAGGTCATTTCAAAACCACATGATTTCAATCGATAGAATAAGTCGAAATAAGCGTAGAAGTGGAAGTATTATCTCTCTCTTTTCTTTCTTATTATAAGGCCTATTGATTTGACGTATCGGCGAGCTAATATTACTAACTTAGATGGTTATTCTTTGGTTGGACAAAATACAGGGTAGCTTGGATTAGTTGAGGAGTAATAATATATTTTCATCTCTTTCCAATACCATGGATATAAAGGCTATTTTTGTTATAAACCGAACTGGAATTTGTTGTTTTATTGTACCAACATTATTTTGTTGATACTGAGAAAAGTTGTTTTTTTCAAATAATGTTTTGGAATGTAGAAAAGGATATGTAAATTTACCGTGTTTGGTAATATTGTGTGATGGAAACCATTTTGTGTACGTGAGAAGGACTAAGAAAAACATCTTTCTTTTTAGCACCAAGTCTCATAAACGACGGAAGTGTCGGATGTTCTGAATTTTTTTTTTGATTGTTAACTAAATTTCATCCCAAATGGGAGATTAGAAGGATCCGATTTGACGAAGTGAAGTTGAATATTATGGTTTAGTAAATTTTGGGTTTTAACTTTACGGCCTACATGGCGATTTTGTCTTAATTACTTCCACGTGCCACTAACATCGGTCGTCTTAACATTGGTGCTCATCAAGCAATTTTTTTGGTACTCTCGTAGCTATAATGAGGTAAGAATTTTGTATTATATTCACGTATATATTGTGTGCTGTTTTGCCTGTCTGGAATTATATTCCAAATTTTGTTGTAGAGATTTTTCTACATGGGGCAATTCTTATTTCAGGATTTTTGTATAAGGTTGAACCTTTGAAGTTCACTGGGATTATTTTTCAACTTTAAAGACAAACCATTAGCAAGGTTTTGGTATGGTTTCCTAACTGCTAGTTATTTATGGAATTGGAACATTTTTTTTTGATGGAATAGACATGATCACTGAGGAACACTTGGATGTTACATGCCTTACCACCCTTTACAGTCTACACTAGTGAATAGATTATTCAGCTAAGTAGTATCGTCAAACGGGGTGAAGCGGATCACAGTGGGTGAAGTGGATCAAGGACACCAAATTTCAAATATTGGCGGGAAACAAGTTTCCTCCCACTCTGGGAAGCGCGCTAACCGGTCGAACCGAACCGATAGCGGGCAGTATACGTCGAGCTAGTGTCGCATAAAGAGTGTTAAATAACAGGTGAGTTTCTCGTCGTATTTTATTGAATTTAGGCGTGAAATTTCGGGAATTTGCAAAATCTGAAAACAAACTATTACACATGAGAAGTGAATGGTGTTACAATGTTTTAGTATTAATATATATAAAAATTAGTCCTTTTTAAACACATCCCTATTTCTGGTTTGACATTATTTTTTTTAATTTAATGTTGATTTGCTGTTTTACCTAAAAATTACATTTTAGGGGGTGAAGTGGATCACTTGATTGTAGAAGCAATATTTATTAATAATGATATTAAACTATACTTTTAGTTACATGAAACTATAGCAATAAGATTGAAGTGAATATTTATTAGTTATAATAATCAATAGCAAACCGAATCCTGTATTTGCCCCCCCCCCCCCCCTTCCTTTTGTAATTTATTACACATATTTATACTTTCATTTATAAAAATGGATGACCCTTTTTAACAGAAAGACAGCTAACCACTTACTTTAGTTTTTTTTACTGTATGCAACCCAACATACCCAGAGCCAATAGGGGTATTACGTGTAAAAAGATACATAGCGGTACAAATTTTGGGGTTGTTAACAATATAATAATAATAAGAATATTTTTCATTTTCGATTTTTTAAAATGCCGAGAACATATGTAAAGAAGTTGGGGGTTTGGGCTAACCGGACGTATGACCCAGTATATTTAGAAAGAGCAGTGGCGGCGGTTCACGAGAGACGGATGAGTATGCGGCAAGCCTCTGAAAATTATGGAGTTCCATTTACAACTTTAAATAGGAGAATTCACGGTAGGGCAATGGGCAAATATGGTGGTCAAAAAGTGTTAAACGACGAGGAAGAAAATAAGTTGGTTCAAGTATTGTTGTTATGCGCCGACTGGGGATTTCCTCTTAAAAGTTACGACGTACGATTTATGGTACAGCAATTTTTAAACATGTGCGGCAAGAGAGAAAAGCGCTTTAAGGACAATCTTCCCGGCAACGACTGGTTCAAAAGCTTTATGTTAAGGCATCCAAATTTAACATTAAAATTAGCAGAAAATACTAAGAGAGTGAGGGCTGCTGTATCATACGAAACTGTGGAGGACTATTTTTCCAATCTGAGACAAACAATTGAAGGTGTGCCTCCTTCAAATATAATTAATTTTGACGAAACTAATTTTGCAGACGATCCAGGGGCAGTCAGAGTTGTAGTAAAACGTGGTATTAAGCATGCACACCGAATAATTGACACTTCAAAATCGAGTACAAGTGTAATGTTTGCCGTTGCTGGAGATGACACACTTCTTCCACCCTACGTGGTGTACAAGGCCAAACTTTTATATCCAGGGTGGATGGAAGGAGGCTATCCTGGATCGAACAACTAATGGTTGGTTTGAAAGTGACTCGTTTCAAGAATGGTTCCTAACAATTGCCTTGCCATACTTGCGATCATTGGATGGGCCAAAAGTTATGATTGGCGACAACCTCAACAGCCATTTAACTATAAATGTTGTCCAACAATGTGAAAATAATGATATAAAATTTGTTTTGCTGCCACCAAATTCTACACATATGCTACAGCCGTTGGATGTAGCTTACTTTCGGCCATTTAAAGATGCTTGGCGTAGTGTGCTTGAAAAATGGAAATTAAAAAATCGGGGTGTCCTGCCCAAGACTGTTTTTCCACGTTTATTGAATGACACTATAAAAATTGTTGGTGCAAGATCAGAAGCCAATACATTAGCAGGATTTAAGGCATGTGGCATATCACCATTTCAGCCAGACGTTGTTTTAAAAAAAATTAGACATCTTAGAGCAAGGCCCGAAGAAAGACAAGAAGAACAGCAAATAGAAAGAGCTTGGTGTAGCACAATTGTTGACCATCTAAGCCAAATGAGAACTGGAAGTGGAGAAGCTTCAAAACGGGGGAAAAAATTAAGTGTACCAGCAGGTAAAAGTGTTTCAGTGTCTGATCTTTTACCGACAATAATGAGCGACCAGTTAGAAGAAGAACTAGAAATCGAGGCAATAGAAAGGGGAATAGACCAGGAAGAAGAATTGGACCTAGATCAAAGGTTTCCAGACCAAATTCTTGATCATGCAGAACTAGACGAACAAACTCCAGGTTGTTCTCGAGACGATCCGATATCATGTCATTTTAAAGTTGGCGATTTTGTCATTGTAAAATATAAAACAAATAAAAGAGATAGGCTGTTTATAGCCAAAATTGAAGCTATAAATGGACAAGAATATTCTGTTAATGCGCTGAAAAAAAAGTTTTTTTTTGTGTTCCCGGACGTCTCAGACATTTCCCTAATCAATAAAAAACAAATAGTTACGAAAGTTTTGGGAAAATTAGGCCGAAGAGGAACATATGTTTTTCAGAATGTGCAGGATTTTAATTTAGAATAAGAATACATTTGTTTTTTTATCACAATATAGATTGCATTGTGATAAAAAAACAAATTTATTATATACATTCATTTGTTTTATTTGGTTCAAATTATATTTAAGTTATTACTCTAGTTAGTTTATAGTAACAAAGGTTCATATAGTTGTGTGATTTCTTAATAATATTAGCGTTTAAGAATTTGCACTTTCAAAATAAACAGATAAGCATATTTTTGTCTTTTATTATTAATTTAATTTTTTTTTATTAAATCCATGTTGGTGTTTCTACCTTTTTTTGTGATCCACTTCACCCATAGCGGGTCTAAAGTGAATGTTACATGAAAATTCGCGATCAGTATTTAACTAAAAAAATCTCAAAAATTTATTGAGATAAAAATTTAAAAAAAACGTTATCGTGTAGCTAAATAACAAAGCTATAACATATATTTTTTTCAGAATTTTATTCCGTACCCATCATTAGTACATTTACAAAATACTCGAAATTTTGATCCGCTTCACCCCGTTTGACGGTAGTATAATATTTGGAAACTTAATATATAGTACTATTTCTGTTAATCAAGCTGTTTATGCATAGTAATTTAATTACTGGTGTCACCTTGTCTAGTATATAGCATACTGTGCAGAATTTTTGTAAGGTTAAACGCAGACGGCTTCGTAGCGCTACCTAATTACTGCTGTTTTATTGGTAATATCTAAGACATTCAAATCTATGTAGTAGACATTTTATAGATATTTATTGTGCTGCCACTCAGCGTGTGGCTAATCAAAATTTATTTTTTTTAATACTTAACCTTAACCATTATCGTTTGTAACATAATTATTTGTTTTAACTAGAATTAAACTTCAATCATTTAAGGGGGGGGAAAAACTTATTGGGATTCTAAACTGATTATTTGATCTAATTTGTTATTGATCTAGAGTGGTATAGATAAAGAATAAGCTTCTGGGTTTTGTATTTACGTACCCAAAACAAATAATTTAGTTGGGATTTCAGTTAGTGTAACCTTACAATAAATTTAAACTCTTGTTAGGGAAAACTTAATTCCTTCACTTCTTGTTGGGATGCTATTAAGCTCCCTAGTGGATGGAATTTTAGCAATCTTTTTTTTTTGTTTAGTACATTTTCTCTTTTTTTCTTGGGGATAAGTCACTGAATATGGTGAATTAACAATAAAAGTCATTTGTTTCCAACGAAAACCAACAGTTGATCAAGTTAAGTCTTTACCTATTGATAGTGGTTAGATTCAATGCAACTAACTTTTTTTTTCAAGTTTTATTTAACTTAAATTAAAACTTGGTGGCGCTCAACTTAAATATTACATCTAAAGTAAGAGATTGTGAGATGGAAGTATAGGTAGAGTAACGAGAAAGAAGAATCCGAACCTACCCGACTAGAGCTAGCAATAGTCATCATTAAGAGATATTATTGGGTCGATATTAGGAGAGTGTTTTACGTCTGGTGACTAACATATCTTACTTATTTACCGCCTTCCATCGTATTGATAAACCATAACATTTCAATTGGGCATCCTTTAAAGGTAGAAATGTTAGAACCTCCTAGAATTATTGATGAATTTGTTGAAGCGATTCATGAAGAATGACATTTAATTCCTCAGGAGTTAATAGACAATGTTATATCAAGTATGCCCAGGATATTTCGGGAGTTCGCGGAGGGCCCATCCAATACTAGTACCTGTAGTATCTACTTAGGGTAAACTACCCAATTATTGGCACCTTAAGAGAAATTTTCTCTTTGGCTTTAGTTTTTGAGGCTTGGGATTACTCATTTTTATGTTGAGCTGCAATTTTTTGATCCGTAAAGATATTATTATTGAGAAATATATCAAATATTGAAATCAAAAAAGCATTTTTCTTTATATTTGGAGAAAACTAAAGAAATAACCAATTGCCCAATGATTGGCACCCTTTGCCCAATTATTGGCACCCACATGTAACCCAATTATTGGCACTATTGTTTTTTTTTTAATTTGCTCCCATGCAAGTTGTATTTTTGTTAAAGTATTAAAAAACAATTAGAATAAATTTAGAACCTGTTTTATTTAAAAAATTAGTTGATCTACAAAAAAAGTATAATTTTGAAACATAAAAATAATTATTCTAATGTGAAAAATGTATCGAAAATAACATTTGGAACGAGAGGTAAGAAAAAAACAACACAAACTAAAATCTAATTTAACTAGGTGTCTACCTATAAGTAAATATCAAAAACTAAAATGTCTAATTAAAATCTACTTATTTAGAAATTCACATAAATCTTAAGCTTGTACTTATTCTTATAACGTTAATCTAAGAAGGTAGACAGATGTCCAAGGAACTTTAAGTTTGTACAGGTACTCAAAAAGTTTATTACAATTAGCAATACTATTTAGTCTTTGAAAGACAAGTTGTACACCTAAAAAGGTCGCAATAAAGTAGTTTTTTTTCAAGACATGAAATATGGTATTCCCTATTGCACGTTTGGCATCTAATGCCTTTTTTGATCTTACTTAAATTGTAAAGGCATATGAAGCATAAGCCTTTTTCTGCTGCTATATTGGATTTTGAACCCAATGGTATTTTCGCTGGGGATTTAAATAAATTTCGAACATGTGTATTGGGCTTTATTTTTTTCTGACTTATTATTACTTCATCGTAAGGAGATTTAAAAAATATGTTTTTAGAATTGAAATATTGATCATCATCTACTTTTGATAGCTCTTCATGTCCGTCTTGTTCACATATATTGTTTTGTTCTTTACATTTTTCATTTTGGACGACTTCTATTTTATCGAGATCTGCTATTGTTTCTTTTTCATTTTTATCGCCTTTTGTTTTCTCTTCCATAATATTTTCTGTCTTTTGCTTTACTATATCGTTACTTATTACTTTGTTAAACCCTTTTTGATGTTCTTTGTCAATTCCTTATTGAAGATTCTTTTTTATTTTCTTAAGATCTAATTGCTCAACATCTTTATTATAAGCAAAGTCATTTTTCTTGTTCTCTACAAAACTTTCTTTAATAAGTTGGTCTTGGTCCCTCTTTCTCTTATTTGTTTTTCGCGGGTTAGGTTGGTTTTGTTTCTTTAGTGTTTGTTTTTTGAGTCTTTCTAGTTTCTTAATTTCTGTTTTCAGCTCTTCTTGTCGTTTTATTTCTTGTTTCTCTTCTACTTGTTTTTTAAAGCCAGTAGAAGAAATTACAAATGACGTTCTTTTAATATCTCTTTTTCCTTTGCGTTCCGGTGTTTTCGCAGTTTGCAAAAAGTTATCTATTTTGACCGTTTCATTTATTTTTTGAACAAATGCATTTTTAGTATTGAAGGAATTTATATCATGATCACAATAATTTGCTTCTTCGATGCTAACGTTCTCTTCAAACGCATCAATTTCTTTTAAAATCAAACTGCCATCGTCAATCACTATTGGCATTTCGGCTATCTCTTCCTCAGTATATATAAGCTCGTTAGTATTTGCCAGTATAGTAAAAGATTCTGAAAAAATATCCTCGCTCTCAACGTCCATATCTGTAAAATAATTATAAACTTTTTTTAAAAGTTTTAAATTTTCGTCCATAATCAAATTTGATTTGGAGAGTACTTGGTATTTTTCTTCTCCAATAAGTTGTTTAAAGCCAAGTAAATTTAGAGTTCTTTCTATGGTTTCTATAAGAGGTACTTCATTTGTTTTTTCTATGGAGCTATCCTTTTTTTTCCCAAACATTTAGAATAATCGATGGCGTTAGGATCCCAAGGAAATATTCCGCATGCTCTAAAACCATTAGCAGTTGCTATTTCGGACAAGTTATCTACAGCCTGTTTGAGAATGGGTGCGAAATCAGGCTTGCCAAGCTTTGCAAATGGATGTTGTCTTCGCCATTCTAGCACTCCAGACCGCCACAAGTTCTTTAATGGTTTAAAGCTTGCTACATCGGCTGGTTGCAATATCCTAGTCGCGTTTGGGTACAATGCTACTAAGATAATTTGCAACCTAGTACATAGCGTACTTACGTCATAGGTAACATGGGTTTTATGTCCGTCGACAAACAAGACTATTGGAAAGTTCGTGCCAGCTTTTACTAGGCTAGGATATAAGACGTGCTCTACGTAAAACAAAAATGTTTCGGATTTCATCCATCCATTGTCAGTTAATGCATAACTCCATTCTTTAGGAACACTATTCTTAACAGATTGGGGTAGTCTTTTGTTTGGATATATAATCATGGGCGGCGTAACTATTCCAGATGCAGAAAACGTAAACATAACAGTTAAATTCTGTTTCGCATCACCCTGATCGACCTCATAAAAATTCTTAGTCCCTTTTGGAGCAAGAACTTTTCCCAAATCAGTAGGACAATAATAAAAATTAGTTTCGTCCCCGTTAAAGATCCTACTTGGATCCTGTAAAATATCCTGAATTCCCTTTTCCTGGAAATAAGTATAAATGTCGTTGAACCACTTTCTTATATCTTGTTCACATACACTTGCGGAAGCTACTGTTACTGCTTCTGCTTTTCTCCGTGTCAAAAGGGGGTGCCTTCTGAGAAAACATTTGAACCACTTGTTTCCGGGAAAGTTGTCTTTAAATGGAGTTTTTTTCTTATTACCATTTAAAAATTGTTGTACTGAGACTTGAATATCAATTCTTCTTTTTGGGAAGCCTTTTTTTTGACTTTCAATTATCCAGCTTACTATCTTAGTCTCTTCATCTTCAGATAGTATAGTGGGTGGTCCTTTGGCAACTTTCTTGAATGCATCTCCCAATCGAAACTGTAGGGTTGCCCTTGGAATGTTGTATTTTCGGGCTGTAGATTTTTTGGCAGCTCCACATCTAACTTCTTCCAAAGCTTTTTGAAGTACTTCTTCAGAATAACTACATCGTTTTCTGTTTTCTGACGACATCTAAAAAGAAATTATACCTAATAGTACAATATAAAAAAATATTTCCATAATTTTAATTTAATGCAGAACGTAAAAACGCTGGTATTAGCGTGAAAGTGTTTTTTTTTTCATAAGCTATATTGAACTATTGATTTTTTTGTAAGTAGCAAATCTTGATGTTTGATCACAAGTTTTTAATTTAGAATAATTAAACAACCATTTTAAAAAACTAAACTTTATTTATCGTTATCTTGTTAGGAACTACTAATATCATTTTTTCAATAAAAATAGCATTCTAGTGTGGTTAATTTTCTTACACAAATATTTTTTTAAATCTTTTTTTGCAATAAAAAAAGGGTGCCAACAATTAGAAAATTTGCAATTTTCTGGTACCCATAGTTGGCACCCACATTTTTTAAAAAGTTCTTAACAAAATTACCTTTTTTTTATACGAAATATTCTTAAGAAAGTTCTAAATTGTATTCTAAAACATTAATTGTTAAAAAAGTGAAAACAACGATATAAACCCTCAAAAACTTTTCATGGGCTTTAACAAAAAAACGTAATTTTACCATTAGTAAATTAAAGTGCTAAATTTCGACAAAATATGAAAAAAAAAACTATTCAATTAATAAAGTTTAGAGAGAACACTTTCTTATTTTATTGTTACTTGGGTTTAAATCATTTTAAGTGGCAGAAAGTTACAAAAATATAGCATTTTGAAGAGTGCCAACTTTAGGCAAGCATCGTTTTTAAAGTATCCCTATTGTTGGCATCAGGTGCCAATAAATGGAAAAAGCTTGTTTTCCGATACCAATAGTTGGCACCCGCCTTTTTACTAATATAGGTGTGTTTAAATTAATAAAAATTAAAAAAACAATAATACAAAACTATTTCCTTAACTACTTTAACTTACATATCTCCAAATTTAGTCAGAAAAATTTTTAAGAAGCAAATGTTTACAGAAGGTTGCTTAAGAAAACTCGTAATTTCTTACCTTTTTTGATCACAACAAAACACACCCGTCTTCTTGGCCGCTTTGTGCGAAACTGACGCTATAAAAAGGCTGACTTATTGCAGTGTAGATTAGGCAAGCTTGCCAAGTATCCAAAAAATACATCGTGCTAAAATATATTTCTAATAGGATCTTATTTTTGATTAAAATATATGTATGTGCCAATAATTGGGTAGGTGCCACCATTAGGGCTGTTTACCCTATCTATAGTTTTTTTATTTTACGTTCTGTTTTAAAAGTAGTGTTTTAGTTAAGGTTAATTATGTTAATAAATGTGTTTTAATGTTAAACATTTTTGTATCACTTTTTCACCAATATGGTATTATTATAAATCCAGAGTTGTACAAAAACCTTGATAATTTAAAAACAGAATAAGTTGGCAAACATTTTTAAAAAACATGTCTTAAAGCAAAATTGGAGCTATCATTTGACATGGTAAACATAATTTTGAGATTTGCTGTTTAACTCAGAAATGTAGTTAAATTTTGGCTAAGAAACACGTGTATTTGTATCTCCCTATATATTGACGTTTATTGTGTTTTACGTCACACATCCTGCCCAAGGATAAAGTCTCATAATATACCGTTAAAACAAAAAAAAACGTTTATTTAAATCGCTTGTAGGAATCAGAAAATATCATAATGGAACGCCGTTTTACTTTTTAGTCATACGCGTCTTTGATACCAAATTTAATTGCAAAACATATAAATGATGCTGCCTGCATACAATTTTTATTCTTTTTAATTCTTCCGATATCGACTTTTTGTGGATACCGATTTTACCGAATGACATTTTTATGATAAGCAATTTCTTTGCAGACCATTTCAATTGATACCACAAAAAAGTAGTTGTTTATCCTTTTTTAACACGTATACAGCCTACTTAAAATTTTTATATACATGCGTCTTTCCTTAGTTATTGCATTTCAACAAATCGATGTTAATAAAAATTGGTATGAAATAAATGCTATATACAAAAATCAGTTTAAATATTTAATAAATTGACTCTTATTAAAATGTAATCGCTTCAAACGGGATCGCAGTAAATTAATATTAATACCGAAAATATTAGAATGCAATAACGACTTTGTGGAGATTAATTTATTTCAACCGTATGAAGGCAAATCTGATTTAAGAACTCATGTAATAAAAAAAAATTATTTATTTTTATCGCATATCAAAAAAAATTAAAGCATCTCTTACGATATCATTTCTTTTTAATGTCAATTCCATTAACACCCTAAAAATGTAAATAGAATAATGCTCATTATTTTGATTTTGATTTTCGTGTATATGTAATTTATACTACATCAAACGGATATAACACGGGCCCTTTACCATTGAAATTAAAATACTTGAATATACATTTGAATAAATAAATAAAAGTTAATACGAGATTTAATTGTATAAGAGTTGTGGAATTTAAATGATTAGCGGGTATAAGGTAACTGGTTTTATTTAATATGCATTGTTTTGATTTCGAATTTTTATTAATGTCGATTCTTCTGAATATCAATTTTCATTGAATGCAGCCACCTTGTTTCAATTTTAATTATCGGACGTGGAGCGATCTAGTGCAAACTAAGAACAACAAGAGCAGAAATCTGTAATTTTTTAAATACCCGAGTTTCTGGCTAGTCATGCGTTCGAAGATTTAAAAGTGCATCTAAAATTAAGACTGTGTTGTGCATGACGTTATGACGAGTCGGATGCGAATAATGAAAAACATATTCGTAGGTAATCAATGACAGTTAAAACGTGTTTAATTATTGTTCGATTGGGAATACTTAGTTATTAAATCATTGCGGAATACGATATACACCCCTATATTTAAAATGTGACCACGTACAAAATTACAGATCATAATGAAAAAAAGTTAAAACGAACGTATCTAGCTCCCAACATCCTATTCCAAAACAAGCTATTCTATATATTTATACCAGAATAAAGAAAACAAGGTTTTGAATTTCCCAGCTATAATTCACAGATTACCACACAATGTAATTTGTAATGGCAAATTGCAATTTCTCCTGGAAGCTGTGTGCTGGCGACATGCTCTACTACAGTTTTTTTTTGGCTTCTTAAACGTGATTTAAAGTAGGCTGTCCAGATTTTTTTAAAATGAAAAGAGTATATTTCGACGAAATGTAAAAATGGGTACCAGCGTATAATAATTAAGTAAAGTCTTATCACTTTCGCAGAATTCAATGACTTTCAATAATAATTATAATACACATAATAATATGGACTAAAAATAACAAAAATAATTAGAAAATGGCACCAGATTTCGCAAAATAGAGATCATTTGTCCCAGATTTCTCATAATAGAGGATATTTGTCGTATTTATGGAAATAGTAAGAGTACCAGAGTACATGGACCCGAAAAAGAGAAGATTCCTCTTAAAAAGAGTATATGTGGTCACCCTATTTAAAGCAAACTGTAGTAAGGTTGTATAGGTATATCACTATATCTTTATTTACAATATTTATTTGATAATTAGGACACTATTTTCAGGTTTGTCTCCCTTGTTTTCACTTTCAAAGCTGCGTGTCGATCAAGATACGGATTTACAAAAATGAACACATCAGTGGTGTATTTAGAATGCCGTCTTAGAGGGGGAGGCAAACATTTGATAACTAAAAAAAAGTTCTAGGTTCTTGTTGGAACAACATAAGCATGAAGACTAAAAAAAACAAAGTTCTCAATGTTTGTGAGGTAAAAGTCCCGAAATGCTTTATATAATGTAATTTTTGCTTGGGTTATTAGCTCGGGGGAAAGGGGGTGCAGGGTGCATTTGTCTCCTGCACGTACTCAAACCGAAACTGTCGTATGTTTGAATGCAGAACATGTTATATTGAAGAATACCCCAAAACAAAAACATTGCATTCATGCCCTATTATCTTGGTAATTTTGTTCACAAGGTCTCTTTACACACAGCTTTGTAGGTTACACAAGTTTAACCTACAAAGCTTTTTTCTATTTTTAGTTTTTACATTCTGGTACTCACGCACATATTATGAAATCAAGGGCTTTTAAAAAACGCAGGTCTATCTAAAAAAAAAATTAGTTGATCTGACCGCGAAAAAGAAACGTCGGATTTCAAATCTATGTGCACCATCTTGTTGATAATGGAAAGTAGCTATAAAGATATAAAATTTATTTTGTAATATCTCTTCAAATGCAGCCTGAAAAAAATAAAATATGTATAGCTGATTTTTCGGTATTTTACGTACCTATATCCTCGGAGGTAGTCATATTGTCCAACTTTGTTAACCTAATAATATTCGATGTTAAATTGCGCAACTTTGCTCTATTTTAACCGACATTGTATCGAATTTGTAACACCCTGTATATGTTTGCGTGTTTTCATTCGTTGGGACCATTCCGGTATACTACCTCAATGGTTGAGATATTCCAAGTACAACCATATGTAATTCTCACAATGAATGCTATTTTTTAACTAATTTTTATTTCTCAATCTAGAGTGCTGTGATTTGGCAAAAACTATTAACTTACCTCCAAGAACCCTGAGAAAAATAAAATTATCTGTCTATTCACTAAACATCTTTTACGCCCATTTAAATATTAAACGATTTTTTCTAAAAAATCGTTTTTTTTAAATGTCGCTCTTCGGGTTAGCCTTTGAACCATCGACGTCGCACGTCATGCGAATACTATTTTTTGCCTTCGCCCTCCCACTTCATATACTAACGGCCCGCCACTGACTCAGGCCCCCGCCGTCGCGTCGGCAGTGGCCCCAGCAAAGAGCTTGCGCGTCCTGTTTTTGCGGGGATTTAATGATTGAAAAAGCCACAACGCGTAAGGCTCAAATATGTGGTGGGGGCCCCGAGAGACATCAGCAAGCGAAATACAAAACTGAGGATCTTTTCTTTTTTTTGTCATCATGTAAATTTTGAGTTGCTGCCGAAGGGCCCCCAAATACGTAAAACCCATTGACCGTTTTTTGTCATCGCAAAACTTTGCCTCGCCCAGATGAGCCCCAATCATCGTAAGTAGTTAATTCGGCCTTGTTGCTTCTAGAAAAGCAGCCTCTATAACACAACATGCGAGTCGCTTTTTAATACTCATTGTTTATAAAATTATGATTAACACCACGATACACTTACAACGGTATGCCCACGCCGCGGCCGGTCTCTTCAGCATTCAGCAAGAAAATAAAATTGAAGTTTACAAATATCAGATTATCTAAAGTGTTCATCGTGAGGATTCGTGATATTTATTTTGATTAAAATAATTAATTAATTTAAAATAAAAGTTAAGAATGCTGCAAGTAAAATAATTGCAGGGGAAACTTCCATTCATATTTTATAACATTTGTTACTTGAGTTGCTGCACTAGTGCCGTCTATTGACATTTTTAGTTTTTACTTGCAATTGAAAAATACAAACCAGTTTCAAAAGTGCCCTATACAAGTAGCTAAAACCATATTGTTCTATTATTATAGTAAATATATCCTAAATTACCATTTTTTAAATTTATCTTAACAGCTTGACGGTAAGCACCAATCCACATTTTTGAAAATGTATTATTTTGGAAATTTGAAATATTTTATATCTGTCACTTTTGTTTATCGATTATAATTTCAATCTCGATTTCTACTGCCTGCAACTGCACAGGTAGGACGTAATAAACTGTATTGAAAATAAAATCTTTAGATTCAAAATAATTAGTTTAATAATTTTAAAAACATTTTATTGAAGCGTAAATTCTACAAACGTTTTCAAATGACAATGCATTACGGCCTATTTGACTCCCAAACGCTGTACATAGATGTGACGTACTTGCGCGAGAAAGACGAGTTTAAATTCGGTCCGTATCATCGTCGTTTATTGCACAAATGATATTAAAAAATCAGCAAGCAAGATTACTAGAATGCAATCCAATGTTAGCGCAATACGCAAACCAAAGAAGTCGCCTCATACTTCAGAACACAGAATACCAGACCAGAGAAGCTCCAGAATTTTACAAACCTTTTTGAGCGCGAAGACTTCTCTTTCGTATGACGACACATTCGCAAATTAATTTGAGTTATCGAACACACTCACGCAAACACATTATATTTCTTTTGGGAGGCTATAGATGGCGAAACTTCCGATAATAAAAATGCATTCGAGGTGCTTGCATTCAATCGAAATTGATATCAATGGAAATTGGTTTCAATGAAAATAGATAATCATAGAAATTGCTGTAAATGAAAATACCATTCATAAAAATTGATAATCGGCTATATTGTTTCCCACAAAATACTACAAAGGTACTCGTTAAATATTGGATAAATATTGATATCAACAAATTTGTAAGTAATAAAATTATATTATAATAAAAAAAATGCATTTTAATTATAATAATATAATGAAAATTGAATTAATTTTGTAAAGACCCATCCAAATATCCTGACATACATTTTAATAGCTAAATCAAATTAATTGATTGTTAAAAATCTATATGAAGGCTTTAGCTCTAGATGTTCCAAGGATTCAGTTAAAATTACATTTTTATTATAATATTATAAAATAAATTGCCATAATGAAGTCCCATTCAATTTAAATTAATACCGGGCATATAGCAGACTAAAAAGTAAAACGGCCTTCCATATATTACAAACATTACTAAAATTTTATCTGAGTCGTTTCAAATGTCAAAGTGTATTTAAGTGTGTGTCTCCATGCGAATACCCCAAAAATATATATGTCTATTCTATCATAAGTGATTGAATGTGAAAAAATGATTAAAACTTAATTAAAGGCATGTCAGTGAAAGCGAAATTAAATCACATTCATAATAGCTATACCAAAACTAGCAAAAATTCAATTTTATTTTGACTTTTATTACCACATATTTGCAGATGATTTAGATGATTTGTGAGCTTCGAACATAAATTTAAATATTTTGATCAATGCGTCTCTTACCGGGACTTCGAAAACTATTCGAAAGAAAATTATCGTTTTTTTGAAGAAACTAAAAACACTGTAATAATAACTATTAAAAAAATTAAAGTAACTAGGTGTAATAAAAGTAAATTATTAAAATAGAATGTAAACACAGTTTTCATTTGGTTGTTAAGTAAATTAACTGAAATATTTTCTAGGCGGGATCGTAAGAAAATTAGGAAACCGGCCATTTTTTAAAAATTGCAGTTCTTTAAAAGAGCTTTTTTGACCTATCCAAAGTTTACATCCCCTACAATTCAAAAAAAGTTACTTACATAAAATATCAAAAAATTAATTTTCTTGTCATTAGCTGCCAGAATATGGTAGATAGAGCTATCTTTTATATGTAAGAAGTGGAATGTGGAAGTTAAGATGTTCTGTAAAGGGTGGTCCAATAATAGATGACGTTCGGGACCTTTACTGACAGAGCTTAAAAAAAGCATTTATAGATAAATCGACCAAGGGAAATCGCTGCAAATTATTTTCTAGTTCGAAAGTTGGCCGCTAGGGGCGTATGAGCAACACAAAAGCGTAAATGCCAATTTTTTCTTAAATATCCATAATTAAGGTATGTTAAAAATATAAGAATTATATTATTCGCTCAATTAGCAACTTATTTACTTCAGACCATTTTTTTCTATTTTCAAAAATAAAATGTTAGGGGAAGGTCAAACATTTTTACTTTCAAATGTAGATATATCTGTTTGGTATCAATTAATTTTATTCAAGTTGGTGTCGAAAGAAAGTGCTTTTTTTTCTCTATCCATGGAGCAATAAACTGTACGCGGTGATCATTTATAATGTCCCCCCCCTCTAACTTTTTTATTTGACGTTTGGTAGAAAAACGTCAAATATAAAAGTTTCACAAAAAACAATAAGCTATTTGCAGAATACATTTTTATATATACAGGGTGTTGCCGAAATCACCCACAGATTAAAGTTATATTTTTTTGAATGGAACACACTGTATATTATACGCTAAATTAAATCCTATGAAAATTCTGCATATTTTTTGTATAACATGTCCTATACCCAATTACAATAGTTTTCGAAATATCTGCGATTTATTCTAAAGCTTATAATTTAGGTTAGGTGGCTGTGAAGTAGATCGATACCAACAAACAAAATGTTTGTTTATAACTGACAGTGACAGTTACACATTTAGCAACATTATACGTTCTTTTTATTGTAAAATGCCCTATTCGGAAAGAGAAAAACGATTAATTTTGGAAACTTTTATCAAAGCAAATAAGAGTGCTAAATTGGCTCAAAGAGAATTACGTGTAATTAACCCCCGGATGCACATTCCGGACAAAAAACCTTTCATCGAATTTATGAAAAATTTCAACAAACATCCAGCCTAACGAGAAAGAAGAGAACAATGGAAATTGATGAAGGTAGTGATTTAAACATTTTACTAAAAGTGGAAGAAAATCCCAATATTTCCATAAGAAAAATATCGGGAAGCCTGAGAGAAGAGCTTATTGATCCAAAAAATACATCTTATGGGAGGATTCAAACCACTCTCAAAAATGCAGGATACAAGGCATTCAAAATTAGGCCTACCACAAAATTAACGCCCAGGCATCGAGAAAAAAGGGTTGAATTTTGCCATGCAATGTTGGAAAAAGTTAATGAAAATGAAGATTATTTAAAAAATGTTTTTTGGACCGACGAGTCATCGTTTTCTACTAGTGGAATGATAAATCGAAAAAATAGCAGACAGTGGGCCACAGTAAATCCCCATTGCTACAGGGAATTTCAATTTCAAGGACGTCAAACTGTTAATGTGTGGTGTGCTATTTTAAACAATAAAATAATAGGCCCTCATTTTTTCGAAGATACTTTAAACGGTAATGGTTCTATGAATTTTCTCCGGAACGAATTAGAAAACTACATGGATGAGCTCCCATTGGAGCAACTGAGAAACCTCGTCTTCCAACAAGATGGTGCTCCTCCTCGTTGTGTCGTATTGGTTAAAGACTATTTAAACCAACAGTTCACGGAATGGATTGGATAAAATGGTACGATAAACTGGCCACCTAACAGTCCTGACTTGACGCCGACGGATGCATTTTTATGGGGAACTCTAAAAGATCGTGTGAACGCAAATAACATCGAAAATAGAGAACACCTAAAAGTCTTGATTAGAACGGAAATTCAAATTCTAAATCAAGAATATTCCCAGTCTATCACTGCCGCTTTGGATCGATTACGAAGAACATACATCAAATGTATTGAAGAAAACGGGGGACCAGTTGAACAATTCCATTTGTAAGAATAAATGTATTATATTATTATCTAAATTATTAATTAAGTTTTAGAAGTTTTTTTTGTTTTTGAAGCTTTCAGGCTTCCCGATATTTTTCTTATGGAAATATTGGGCTTTTCTTCCACTTTTAGTAAAATGTTTAAATGACTGCCTTCATCAATTTCCAACGTTTTCTTTTTTGTCGCTAGTCTGGATGTTTGTTGTAATAAAAATTTCCAAAATTAATTGTTTTTCACTTTCCGAATAAGGCATTTTACAATAAAAAGAACGTATAATGTTGCTAAATGTGTAACTGTCACTGTCACTTATAAACAAATATTTTGTTTGTTGGTATCGATCTACTTCACAGCCACCTAAGCTAAATTATAAGCTTTAGAATAATGTTTTTATTTCTGAATGATAACATCGCAGAGATTTCGAAAACTATTGTATTTGGGTATAGGACATGTTATACAAAAAATATGCAGAATTTTCTTAGGATTTAATTTAGCGTATAATATACAGGGTGATCTATTTAAAAAAATATAACTTTTATCTGTGGGTGATTTCGGCAACACCCTTTATATATAAAAATGTATGCTGCAAATAGCTTATTATTTTTTGTGAAACTTTTATATTTGACGTTTTTCTACCAAACGTCAAATAAAAAAGTTAGAGGGGGAGACATTATAAATGATCACCCTGTACAGCAATGCTTTTCTTTGTAGTCAGTAGATGACGTTGCTTCGGATTTGTCCAAATAATGCTGATTTTCTCAAAAAAATGAAATGGTAATTTATGACTTTTATATCACAATTTACTTGGTACCGTAAAACGAGGTGGCATTGTGCCAGATTTAGCAATTTCTTAAGATTAACAGACTGTATTTTATAAAAACGAAATATTGCGAATAACAGTGGTAAAGATGTATCATTTGGCTACTAATCTAACCTATATTGACAAAAAAAAGAATTAAGAGAAAAAAGCAATTCACAAAAATATTTGTCATAAGCTGACCCCATTTTGGTTGGGTGACTTTGTGCTTCCTATGATTATTTGTACATACACAAAGTTGGCTGTCAACCTAGTGAGTTTGTGCCAAATAACGGTCCAAAATATAGATATACCTTGTGTTTTTATATTGGGCTTATTACAAATTCACCTCTTAGACGGTAAGCGTGTTTAAGTGTACCATAAAATCTTCTAGGAACAATTAGAAAAATACAAATATCACAGATTAAGAATAAATGTCCATTTCCGAGACGCGAGAAATGTCTCTAAAAGTCGAGGTTTGAGAGGTTTGTTGATGTTTTCCTGAATAATATCGGAAGCGCCATAATAGAGTTCGCCCTTCCGATCAGGCCACTTCCAATTGAGATCACATTTCTCCATTGCACTAACACAAACTTCACTTTCTTTAAAGCCAGTAATGATGCCTGGAAACAAATTTCCTTCATATAGTATAATCACATAATTTCCAATCTGTGTTGTTATGTCATCATTAGAAACTGAGCTGCTTTCTGGAATCTCATCAGACATATAATTAAAGTCAGTTATAGGGGAGGAGCCACTTTTCCTATATGAGATCACATCTAAATTATATTCACGGCGCCTTGATCGAAGTTTTTTTTTCGATTCTTCAGATAGCATTGACGTCAAGGGTTCTTCAGATAGCTTTGACGTAGATGGCATATTTTGAACCCTATCTTCTGGAACTACTTCTTTAGCTTGTTCTTCACTTTTGCGCTTTTTGCTTCGTCCCTTTGGTGTGGCTGTTAAGTCGTCAGCCACAAGAAGTTCCGCTGCCCTTATGCTTTCACCAGGCGCTACATTTACTCTTTGACGTTGACGTAAGGCAACTGGTGGGTTTCGTTTTCTCTGTAATTGTTGAATGAAACTTTTACTCAAGGCATCTTTTACGGCTTCACTCTGGTTGTTTAAAACTTCTTGTGGCATTGAAGCCAGCGGACAGAACTTCCACGGCTTTCTCATTTATAGTAGTCATTAATTTTTTTAACAAAGCTGGGAATTGATCTTTTGGTATGGTCCCACATCGACTCCCAAACAGTGCGTCCTTCCACTCGTGCAAAATTTGTCTCCAGTTAACCTTCATTGGCCTAAAAAAGGCTACATCTAGTAGTTGACTAGATGGGTGGCATTGGGAGGTAATGCTATAAAAGCAATGTTGTTTGCCTCACATTACCGTATGACCTCAATTTTTAAAATGAGTAATATGAGATTGACAAACCAGTCCTCGAAACATTGATAGTCGAACCAGTCCGATTTTGTTTGATTATACCTCGCATTCTCTGGCCTATTTTCCATCCAAGATTGCCACATTTTTTCCGACTTATAAACTACATATATTGGAGCTATCTCTCCTGCTACATTTTCAGCCACCATTAGACATAGACATAGACATAGATGGGGAGCCCGACAAGGGCAGCACTTAGGCACACTGGGGCCCATTGTGCTATCTCCCCAAGTAGGCGTGTCAGGCCAAGAGCCCACTCCTTTTTAGAAAGGAAAGGACCCTTTCAGGTCGCGCACGTCCCACAAGCTCGGGTTCCACATAGGTGTCACCCAAGCAAAGCAGTCTGGCGTTGACTGAAGCGTCACATCGACAGACTAGATGCTCGGTAGTTTCATCTACCTCAGCACAAAACCTGCAGTATGGATCGTTGTCGAGTCCAATCTTATGCAGGTAATATTTCACTAGCCAGTATCCAGTTAGGACCCCGGTAATAGTTCTAAGTTGACTTCTCTTTAGATTTAGAAGTCTATTAGACTCAGAACGGCTGTAAGGGCCTGATATGAAGAACTTAGACTGTCTGAGTCCTGCTAGCTCGTGCCATTCAGCACGGAATTCCTCGACAGTGCGATTCTTAATCCTAGCCTTGACAGCTGAAGGAGCAATTCCAAGAGCAGGTTCCGGCCCAGTGAAAGCAGTGTTGCTACCTTCCAGAGACAGCTGATCCGCCCCTTCATTACCCCCAATACCCTGATGGCCAGGCACCCAAATGAGGCTAACCCTATTGGACTCACACAGCCTCTCTAGGGCTCTCCTGCATTCAAGTGTTAGCAGCGAATTGACCCTGTTCGAGGACAGAGCTTTAATCGCGGCTTGACTATCACAGCATATATAGATATGCTTGTCGTAGTATCCTCTGGAAAGGTTTTCCTGTACGCAGTCCAGTTGCTGTAATCTCAGCCTGATATACAGTCGCATACCGTCCAAGAGCAAGACTAATTCTTGCCCTTGGACTCTCCCCATAAATTCCCGCCCCAGATCCCTCCTTCATTAGAGAGCCATCTGTAAACCAGACAAGGCCCTCCGGTTTGAGGAAGGATGGGGACGAATCCCTCCATTGTACTCTCTCAGGAACAATTACACAAAACCTTTTAGAGGCAATTGAGACCGGAATAATGGCATCTCTCCTTGCTAGGAGAGGGTCTGATCTGATCAGTTTAGTCCAAACTCGCGTATGCCCAAAATTCCAGTCTCTGTGTATCCAACGACCCCAGGCGTTTAAACGAACAGAAGTTTTCCAAGCCTCTTCCTCTACAAGCAAGTGCAGAGGACTTAGTCCCAGAATAGCCTTTATAGATCGGGTCGGTGTGGTTCTTATGGCTCCAGTTATGCTCAGACACGCCAGTCTCTGGAGTTTGTCAAGCATCCTTCTGTATGTGGTCTTGCGAGTGGCGGGCCACCACACAAGAGCGCCATAAGTGATCATTGACCTTATCACTGACGTGTAAAGCCAATGCACAATATGAGGTTTTAAACCCCAAGTTGATCCGAAGGACCGTCTGCACGCCCATAGACACGCTGTGGTCCTTTTTGTGATCCTTTCAATATTATCCCTCCAGGTCAGTCGGGAGTCTATTAGGTCACCCAGATATTTTACCGACCCGGAAGGTCTCAACTCTTTCCCAAAGAGGGTGAGCCTCTCAAGGTCCACTTTTCTTTTATGAGTAAATGGTACCATTTCGGTCTTCTCCGGAGTAACAGACACTTTTCCACCATGGCCAAAGCCCTCTGCATGATCCTTATAATGGTGTTTGGGAACTTGCCTATTACTATAATGGCAAGATCATCAGCGTAGCTTTAAGCATAAACTCCGCTCTCGTTGATATCCATCATCCACAACCAGACACCACAAGAGCGGAGAAAGAACTCCGCCCTGCGGACATCCTTTGACCACGGACGAACATACTGTCACGCTCCCAAGAGAAGATGTTATGATTCTGCTTTCAAGCATGACGCGAACCCACCTAATTACAGCCCTATCCACGCCAAAACTGTCATCAGCCTCACTAATGGAGTCAAAGGTGGTGTTGTTAAACGCCCCCTCGATATCCAAGAACACACCCAGAGCCATCTCCTTGGAGTAGACCCCCACCTCCAGTCTACTGACTAGACTATGAAGCGCCGTCTCCGTCGACATGGCCGTCCTGTAAGCGTGCTGGAATGGGTGCATAGGATTTCTACCCAGTGCGCCGTTTCTTATATAAGCATCCACGATCTTCTCCATGGTTTTCAAAAGAAAAGAGGATAGACTGATGGGCCTAAAGTCCTTAGCAGTTTCGTAGCAATTACGACCCAGTTTAGGAATAAACGCTACCCGAACCCTGCGCCAGCGTTCGGGAATATATCTCAAAGCCAGGCAGGCCCGAAAAAGGCGCAAAAGATGTGGGATCAGTAGTTCCTGACCCTTCTGAAGAAGCGCCGGGAATATTCCATCTGGTCCCGCACTCTTAAATGGGCAAAACGAAGATATTGCCCACTTAATAACGTCTACTGTAACGACCTTAGCGGTCTTTTTCCAGTCAACCGGGCCTGCCCCTACTTGGAGAGCCCAGTGACCTCATCATTAGATTCCGGAGGAAAGCCTGGAAAATGAGTTTCCAAGAGCATTCCTAGAGCCTCCTCTGCGGTGGTGGTATATCCACCGGTCGGAAGCCTTAGAGCCCCCACGCTCTGTCCTCGACCTTTTGAGAGAATCCTTTGAAGTCTAGCGGCTTCCGGAAGACCTTCTAAGCTTTCGCAGTAGGTCCTCCAAGACCCTTTCTTTGAACTGCGTATCAGTTCTTTGTACCTGCGTTGAGAATTCCTATGTTCTTCCCAGTCAGCAGGTAATTTCGATCGCATGGCCCTGTTAAAGAGCCTACGTGTATCTTTACGAGCCTTTTCAAGAACCAAGTTCCACCAAGGTGTTTTCTTGGTACCTCGATAGATCCGCAATGCACAATAATTCTCCTCATAGGAGTCTATTATGGCTTCCTGTATAGAGTTTGCCACATTTTCCACTTGCCTTACTCTACAGCATGGCGTTAGTGGCATATCTAACCGCACTTTAAGCGACTCCACATAGTGAGCGCAGTTGGTTGTCCTCGGGTTTCGAAAACTACTGAGCTCCATGTCATGCTCAAGGTTTAGCCACCATTAAAGAAGTACTTGCTTTTGTAGCATTTCGGATCTGTTCCGGATACTTTGTGCCTCGTTTTATAAGCTCTTTCGTGGCACCAGGATCATCCCCCAGATTAGTTCCAAAAGTTAGATGGAGCAACACCCTCTAACTCTTGTTCCAGATTATCAACAAAGTATCACAAAGTCACCTGGCCGGCCTAAAGTCACCTCGTTTTACGGTAGTTATGAAGGGCAATGAATAGTGAAATAAAAAATCCAGGTCCGCATTAAAATTAAGAAAGTTGATAATAGTCTCTCGAATCCAAAACGTCGGATTGGAAAATTAACCTCACCGTTATGTAGAGGAGAAAAATTAATAATGACAAAGTGGAAATTATTTTCATCTCTCATTTCAATTAATCCTTAAATTTTATGAAAACTAAAGTTTCTATTGATGCCTTGTTTTCTGGTTTCCCTAAAATTTTAATGAGAGATGAAAATAATTTCCACTTTATCACTGTCACTCTTCCTCCTCTAAAAAACGGCAATGTTATTTTTCCGATTCCACGTTTCGGTTTCGAGAGACCATCGGCAACTTTCTTAATTTAAATACGGACTTGCATTTTTTAGTTGAGAGTTCAATGCCTTTCAGAACTATCAAATAAATTGTCATATAAAACTCATAGCGTTCCCTTTGATTTTTTTTAAAAAATCATCATTATTTGGAGGATTTCGAAAGAACGCCATCTAATGACAACTAACAAAGGCATTATGATACGGTTTATGGCTCCACAACTGGAGCAAAAAAAGCACGTTTTTTTCGACATCAAGTTGAATAAAATCTATTCATCCAAAACAGAGATATCTACATTTGAAAGTGAAAACGTTTGACCTTCCCCCACCACTTTATTTTCGAAAATACACAAAATTGGTCGTAAGCAAAAAAGTGCGTAATTGGTTAAAGAATACATACCTGAATGATGGAAATTTAAGAGAAAATTGGCATTTACACCTCTGTACGCACCTTGGAGAAGCAATTTACTTGGTGGAATGTTAATGTGGTGAAATTATGAGACTGATCGGGTCTAGAACATTTTGGTTACCATTTTTTTTTCTTTTTTTTGCTATAAAAACTCTTTATCTGATTACGCCCCCCAACTTTCGTACTCTTGGCCGATTTACCTAAATATTTATGTTGTTCCTTAAGTTCTGTCATTAACGGTTCCCGAGCTACAGCCGACGTCCTCTATTATTGGACTACCCTGTACAAAACTGATCCCGATGATATTTTTTTAAAAATACCATTGTTTCTGAGATAAGTATATTTTATTCTAACTAAAGAATTCACAATAAAATTAATTAAATTAACTTCCAGTGTTTCTAGTTGCTTGTGTTTAAGGAGCGCGTGGGTGTTCTCATGGTAACGCTTGCAGTAACATGTATCGTTTAAAAAGGCCATTCCAAAGTTATATTTACATTTTTAATAATAGGCGTGCTAAATTTACTTATTTGGCGTTTTAATTCTCTATTTTTAAGACGCCCAATTAATAATATTACTTAATCTGAGTAATATGCGACATTATGTATGTGTCATGCGTAACAAATTCAAAATTAAGCTGATTGTATTTAGTAAGGTAAACATTTCACAAGTAACTTTTTCGCCAAAAAATATTTCTAGCTCGGCTTTTGTTCTTTTTGACACTTAAAAATGAACTGTAACCATGAAAATTTTTTTTTCTTGACGAGAGAGGTCAGTAGGAAAAAGATAACTATATTTTCTTATGAAATTATCTCAGAAACTATCATATTCCCGAAAAAAATCATAAGGACTATTTTTATTTAGGATACTCTCACCTTCGTTTTCTGTATTACATAATTGCCCTAACAACGATATTTGGACAGATATTGCCAAAAAAACTAGTTTTTTTTTGCAATTTTTTGTTGAACTTGCAGACATGCAGACATCTAGCAATGTAAATTTTAAATAGTACCAAAGAATTCTCAAAATTAAAAAAAAATGGCGTTCTTCTTAGATTTCCTGAGCTTTGGCCCTCCTGTTGATTGTAGACTGATTGTATACAGGGTTATTCACGCTAATTGGCCTATTAGACTTTTATGGAGAAGCGATTTACGGATCATTTTAAAACTTTGGTTACAAACGTAACCAGCTATGATCTATCTTTCTAAAATATTTTAAGTTCCGCGGTATTGCCGCTTCTACCTGAACCGGGTGTTAACACCGTTATTTTAAATGGTACACCCCTTATATTTTTCAATTTTCAAAATCTGCGTTCACCTCTGACTAAATTTTGTAAATATTTTACTATACCTATCAGTAGCCGTTATTGAGATATTAACTAATTTAATTTTTTTTAGCGGAAACAGGGCTTTCAAAAAGCCCTAATATTTCCGTGCTCTACAACAATCTGAAACTGAAATTCTGGTTACGATTAGGCAATGCCTGTAAATATTTACATCCTTCGCCATATTAATACCAGAGCATACAAGGTGGTCCAGAAGTATAAGTTTGTTAGTAACCTATAAAAGTGACCTAATATGAAATTTTTTATCGGGACACCCTGTATATGATTACTGATTTGAAATGCCGATAAATGTAGCTCCTCAACTATGTCTAGGTTCTCTATACTTAACTCGTCATGTTTTCGATTTATAAGCATTTCTTTATGACTTCATAAAACATGTAAGGCTTAATGGCAGCATCGTTATTTTAAATGAAACACTCTGCATATTTTTCAATTTTCAGAATCTACGTTTATTTTTGACTAACTTTCATAATTATCTTCCTATACCTATTTGCAGCAGTTCTTCAGATATTAATTAATTTAATTTGTTTTATCATAACAGGGCTTTTAAAAAGCCTTAATTTTGCCATGCTCTAAAACAATCTGAAGCTGAAATTCTTGTTACAATTAGGAAATGCCCGTAAATATTTACTTCTTTGGCCTTATTAATACCGGAGCATACAAGGTGGTCCAGAAGCAGAGGTTTGTTAGTAACTTATGAAAAAAAATCCCAATATAATTTTTTTTAAACGGGACCCTGTATATGATCACTGATTTGAAATGCCAATAAATATAGCTCTTCAACTATGTATAGGTTCCCTATATCTAACGCGTTTTCGATTTATAAGTATTTCTTTATGACATTTCATAAAACATGTAAGGCTCAACGGGTTAGATTGTAAGGACTCATAAAAACAATAGAATTAAATGTTTAAATAATTTGTTAAAGTACGATTTTCATAAATTCGATACAATAAAGCAGCAAGTCAACTATCGAAACCAACAAATAGCAAAATCGTTATTATGAAATAAACATAAAACATACTATTTTCAAAACAATATTTTAATAACAGACTTGCTATAAAAATGTAATAATTATTTATTACTTACCTAACATTGATCTTAAAATTGATATATTTAATTTCTTTTTGACGGAACTATTCAATGTCCACGCGCCAATGAGAACTTCAAGAATAACAAAAAAAAGGGCACCGTGGTTAACTCCAAACACCAAATTTTGCATGTCTCTACGAAACAAACCTTTGTCAAAATACAAAAAAAGAAAAACTTCGGAAAACTGGGCATCTTATAGGCAGCTCAGAAATTTTGTTAGCGCATCGGTGGCTAGGGAAAAGAAAGCGTACCTTGAGAGCAGAATCCGTAGAGATAGCCCAAAAGATATTTAGAAACTTATGAAGAAAATGGGTATTTACTCAAGAAATAAGAATATAATTTGTGACCACTTAGGCAGCGCGGATGACATAAATATTTTTTTTGCAGGTGCAGCACAGTCCGGCGAACCTGATCCTGACGTTTTGAATTTCTATTGTAGCCAAAAGGCCAATGTTGATGAATTTCAGTTTAAATTAGCAACCATCGAAGAGGTAAAAAATGCTTTATTCTCAATTAAGACGGAGGCTGTTGGTTGTGATGGTATTGGATTGGCAATGTTGATTCATTGTTGCCCTCACATCATTCCAGTAATTGTTCATTTAATTAATTTTTGCATTGAAAATAACACATTTCCTAAAACTTGGAAAATATCACATATTCTGCCACATCCCAAGGTCAATTCTCCAAGTGAGCTTAAGGACTTAAGACCGATAAGTATTCTGCCCACTCTTTCGAAAGTAATCGAGAGAGTGATGGATATCCAAATAAGAGAATATGTCGCCCAATTTAACATATTGTCCATAGTCCAGTCAGGATTCCGTAAAGACCACAGTTGTACTACTGCTCTACTTAAGGTGACAGGCGATATCTTGGAGGCAGCAGAACGTGATGAGCTAACAGCGTTGGTCCCTTTGGACTACTCAAAAGCTTTTGACCGTCTAAACCATACCCTTCTCCTAGGCATTCTTAATTATATTGGTTTCAGTGACAGCGCTCAGCTTCTTATTAAAGCATATCTTCATGGTAGAAGCCAGATGGTTAAATCCAATGGTAAGCTTTCTGGATCTTTGGAGGTTCTCTGTGGTGTGCCCCAAGGCTCGATACTGGGTCCATTGCTTTTCACTCTTTACACATCAGAATTTATAACATATTTACGGTATTGTTCTGTGCATTTCTATGCAGATGACACTCAATTGTATTTTTCTTTTAAACCTAGTGGGATCTTGGAGGCTAATGATAAATTGACGCACGATCTAAATGTTCTTATGAAAGCGTCAAGGGCGCATTGCTTGGAAATAAATCCAGCAAAAAAAAATTTTGTTGTTAGGTCGGACACAGTAACGAGGTCAAAATCTTCTTAAAATTAGCTTAAATGGTAAGATCTTGAATAATTGTAATACTGCTAAAAATTTAGGTCTCCTAATGAACACTAATCTAAGTATCTCGGAGCATAAAAATATGTGTGCTAAGAGGGGCCTTGCTAATATTAAACACATAACTTAGACCTGAGGCATAAAAACACTTTGACTGCACCTATACATCGTACTTCGACGTATGAGCGGTCCTTTTCTTAACAAATATCAAAGATGTACAATAAAGTACCTGCTTATTTAAAAGATGCCTAAGGTTACAGGTTTAAAAAAGCAGTTAGAACAATAATTCAAAATTTCTGTTAAACTTATTTTTAAATTTCTTATTATAATTTTTGCTTTTGTTTCTCTTTCTCTGCCCTCTTAAAGGGGTTGTTTTGCAGGTTGTGAGCTAATTATATTCAATTAGATAACCCTATTGATGGCCTGTGTTTTTTATATGTTTTACATTTTAGTCACTTGAATAAAACAATATCTTGTATAATAATTCATGTATACATGTACATGCTGGTTGAGATAGGAAGCTTAGCTTTAACTCCGCCAATTGTAATTTAAATGTCCTTAAAATTACAATAAAACCATATTTATTTATTTATTTATTTATTTTGTTTAAAGTGCTTACCATTGTCTCTTAAGAAATTATGAATTGACCCCATAACGTTAGCAGTTGTTGCTCTTCGAATTTCATTACCATTTAGTTGTTGAAATGCGCGTCTCACACGATTTTCCAAATCCTCTCGCGTTTCCACTGGTGTTGAATAAACCCTTTGTTTAATGGCACCCCATAAATAGGCATAGCAAGGAGTAAGATCTGGGGATCGGGGACGTTAATTCCATGGACCCAAACGTCTAATCCAACGATCTTCAATCATGTTTGTAAGTTCCTGGCTTACCTCATTTGTGCAGTGGGCTGGTGCACCATCCAATTGGTACCAACAACTTCGATAAATTGCAAACGAAACCCCATCCAAAAAAATCGGTTATCGTTGTTCTTAAAATTTGCAAATACTCCATCCAATTCAAACTGTCATCGCAAATACAAAAAGTGAACTGACTGTCCATCACTAAACAAAAAACATTAGAACTAAACTTGTGTTGAAACGTCCGTTCTCGTAAAAACTTTGGGTTTTTAGAAGCCAAAAAATGTCAATTTCTCCGCTTAAAAATTCCCTCTCGTGAAAATTTAGATTCGTCAGTCCAAATAACTTTTAAAAAATCCGGGTCTTCCTGCGTTCGAATTAACATCATCTCACAAAATTAATCTCGCTTTAGTGCATCTTCCGGCAGAAGAGCTTGCAAAGTGATTGGGATAGATGCATGAGGATATGCATGGAAATATTCTAAAACGGTAATTTCTTTTTCCTCGGAGTCTGTGATGGGTTTTGGTAGGTTTCTTTCGGCTCTACTAGTACCAAATTTACAGAAATCAGTCTGAATCCGTCAAAACTTTTCTCCAGTCCAGTCATTATAGGGAGAATGTTCATTAAAAATTCGACATGTCTTCGATACAATTCGCAGACATTCTCCATGAATATAAAATTACTTTAGGATATTGGAATTTGAGTAACTATTTGCCATTCTATCCTAATTTGCTAACGTTATTCAAAAGCAAAATGTTCAAAATTAAAGTAAACATGAGAACAATTCGGCGACAAAGACAAATGTCCAATTCAAAGACAAGAACGCCATCGCCAACGCCCACTGTTCAAAAATGAAATTGTCATATTGAAAACTTTTAATTTGATGGTGGATGTTTAAATACTTGGAGTTAGTAAAGGGGCAGTTTTAATTGCCGTTCGTAAAAATATCTTTTCTTTAGACTTGAATGAAAATTACTCCAATGGAAATTTTAAGTCAAATGTGTTAAAATATTTTGTAAAAATAAGAGCATTTTAGTGATAGCTGTATATATACCACCATCCTGTGAGATGGATATTCATGAGGAACTTCATAACTATTTAGAAACTTTTATACAAGGATCTGATTTTAATGTTCCTCAATTTTGTCAATCAAATTCTAATATTAGATTAGTTAATCAAATGCAAAATTTTATGTCATTTCTTAATTTAACTCAACAAAATATGATCAAATCATCACTATCATCATCCTTAGGCGGTTTGAATATGATGTGAATGTTTAAGTGGATAAATTTTATGATTTAATAAAGTCATTAACGGATCAAGCTGTTTCAAAAATTAAATATTCAAATAGGTACCCAAAGTGGTATAACAGAGAAATTATCTCAGATCTGAAACGTAAATGCCATTATCTTAAATTGTATAAAAATTATCACAAGTTAAAATATGAACAAAAATATGAATGTATAAGGGATAGTGTAGCCATAAAAATAAAATCTGCATACTCTGTTTATTTAAAGGAATGTGAAAATGACATTGGAATAAATCCTAAAAGTTTTTGGAAATATGTTAATTATAAAAAAGGCAACTCCACTATTCCTGGTTTAATGAACTTAAACGATCGATGGCTAAGACATCGCGGATGGCTTTGCAGAGTTTTTTCTATCCACATTTACGAGTTCTGATAGCTTCTTGACATTGTTTGAGGATTTTTATCAAGGAAAAAATTTTATCAATAGTTTGCTCTCACTTAACTCATTTGACTACAACGAAATAATAAATACTGCTAAAAAAATTAAATCCAACTCAATGGGCCCTGATGGAATCCTAGGGTATATTTTTAGAGCATGTATTGGTAAACTCATAACCCCACTGAAAACAATTTTTAATTTGAGTTTAAATACGGATACCCTTCCAACTATATGGAAAAAAATCTAAAATTTGTCTAATTTTCAAGTCAGGCAATAAAAGTAATATCGAAAACTATAGAGCGATTTCTATCTTGAATCTTCCGGCCAAACTATTTGAATCATTGATAAACAATAATTTATTTAATCATGTAAAATTAGTTCCATTCCAAGCTAATTATAAAGCTTAGATTGTATAGTTTGTCGGATAACCTAATTAATTTATTTTGTACATATTTAAAGGATCGTGAAATGTACGTAAATGTTAATAATTTTAATTCTCATGTATTTGGTAATAATTCAGGTGTTCCACAGAGAAGCAACTTGGGGCCGCTACTATTTTCAATTTATTTTAATGATGTGGTAGAATGTGTTAAGAATTCGGAGGTACTTCTATATGCTGACGACCTTAAGCAGTGTCTTATTGGTGTAAATTGAATGATCTAATCTTTAATGTTTCAAAATGTAAAGTAGTGTCTTACTTTAAAGTTCGTTTACCATTACTTTATGAATATAAAATCGACTCAGATAGTGTTGGCCGTGTTACCGAAATTAAAGATTTGGGGGTATGGTTTGACGAGAAATTGTCTTTTTCTACGCATATAGATAATATAGTTAGCAGCGCCGCTAAAGTGCTAGGATTTATATGCAGAAACACAAAGATGTTTGAATCGTGTCGGCCATTAGATATATTGTATTTTGCGTTAGTAAGGAGCAAACTTGAGTATGCTTCCGTAATTTGGAATTCTTTATATGTGAAATATGAATATAAATTGGAGAGTATTCAAAGTAGGTACCTCAAATGCAAGTATTTTAGAGAAACAGGTCAATATTTGTGGCATCAAAGAGAATTTTTATTGAATTATTATAGTGTAACCAACTTAAAAAATCGCAGATATATTGCATTCATTATGCACCTATATAATATGTTAAATAACAAAATTGATATGTCGGATATTCTTAATTTGATCAGATTACGAGTCCCTAGGTCCGCAAATATTAGACCGAAATGTGTGTTTTATTGTGATAAACCTAGAACTAACGTTTTAATGCAGTCACCAATTTATAACATGTGCAACATATTTAATACATATTGTTCACAATTAGATATATTTTGTACTCCTAAATTCAAATTTAAAAGAAAATTGGCTCAACTATTTGGAGGCAGATTTGATTAATTTAGCTTTAAAACTAGATTATGTTATTTTATTTTATTTTAGGGTATTTAATGCTATCATTGTTCTGTAAATGTTTATCGTTGAAACAATAAATTATTCTTATTCTTATAATATTAAAATTTTTTGAAAACTCTGTTTTCGCTAAAAAAATTAATTAATTAATATCAGAAGAACGGCTACAGAAAGGTATAGGAATATATTTATGAAAGTTAGTCAGAAAAAATATTTAAAATAACGATGCTGCCATGACCACTTATAACCGAACTCGTTAAGCCTTACATGAATTACAGAAATGCTGATAAATCGAAAACTTTCCGAGTTAGGTATAAGGAACCTATAACAGTTGAAGAGCTACATTTATCGGCATTTTAAATCAGTAATCATATACAGAGTGTCTCGTTTAAAACATTTCATATTAGGCCACTTTTATAGGTTACTAACAAACTTATACTTCTGGACCACCCTGTATGCTCTGGTATTAATATGGCGAAAGATGTAAATATTTACGGACATTGCCTAATCGTAACCAGAATTTCAGCTTTGGATTGTTTTAGAGCATGGAAATATTAGGGCTTTTTGAAAGCCCTGTTTCCGCTAAAAAAAATTAAATTGATTAATATCTCAAGAACGGCTGCAGACAGGTATAGGAAGATATTTACGAAAGTCAGTCAGAAATGAACGTAGATTCTAAAAATTGAAAAATATACAGGGTGTTCCATTTAAAATAACGATGTTGCTACCCGTTTCGGGTAGAAGCGGCAATACCGCGGAACTTAAAATATTTTAGAAAGACAGATCATAGCTGGTTACGTTTGCAACCAAAATTTTAAAACGATCCGTAAATCGGTTCTCCATAAATGTCTAATAGGTCAATTAGCGTGAATAACCCTGTATAAAGTTGTTTTACAATTTAATGTCGTTAATTCAGCATACGATTCTTAGACAAATTTTAAAAATGAAAGTTCATGTACCTATACTTATGTCCAAAAACGCATATTTTTCAAGATACAGAGTAACAAACTTTTTTTTTTAGTTTTTTGAAGATCTGGCCGACAAGATTTTTCTAACACAGGCCAGCTCATTATTTTCACAATGAAAATACCCTCCCAATAATAAAAAAATTATTCGGAAAGCCCTAATACGTACCATTTTTTAATAGCCTAATTAGAACCTTTTATATTGGCAGGCAAACAGTTTTATTGTGGGGCGGCTAAAATGGGTCCATTTTACAACGGAAAATTTACCTAGACTGGGTTGTTTACAACATTAGAGATAAAAAAAAAACGTTAAACATCACTCTTCTGTTGAGTTTCGAATTGAGTGGTTCTCTGTGTATCGATAAGCAAGTGTATGTGAAGACGAGAATGTCGAGTCAAACGCGCCGAAGTTGCAAAATTTCTCTTGACAAATTTTGTTAGATTTGTGGAGAATTTCTGGTAAAATCACAAGCCAGATTATTTTCTGAAAATGTAAAAAAAGCCTACTTTAAATATTTTGGTGTGTTAACTGGGGATCAAGATAAGCGGTGGGCTCCCCACGTGTGCTGTGTTAGTTGTAGTGTGTCATTAGTGCAGTGGAGGAAGAGAAAGAGAAAAAGTATGCCTTTTGCAGTTCCAATGGTATGGCGAGAACCCACCAATCATTCTGACGATTGATATTTTTGCCTGATACAGACTGAAGGTTATTTCAAAAAGGGAAAGCACAATATGGAAAATCCAAATTTGCAAGCTGCCATACGACCTGTTCCTCATAATGCAAATTTGACAGTGCCGATTGCGCCTTTAAATTGGCAAGCTATTGATTTGGGAGATAATGGAGATAACGCATCATCAAGCAGCTCAGAAGAACAGTGCACCGATCCCACTTTTATCACAGTTTCCAGTTCCGGCGAGCCACATTTGATTGTTCAAAGTGAATTAAATGATTTAGCACGTGATTTGGGGTTATCCAAGCAACAGTCAGAACTTTTGAGTTCCCGTCTTAAGGAATGGAACTAATTGGCTAAAGAAACAAAAATTACGAATTTCAGAAAAAGAAATGTTTTCTGGATTGTACAGTATGGAAAATTCATTGTACGCGTGTACTGATATAGACAGTTTAATGCAGGATATTGATATTGAACATTCTCCCCTTGAGTGGCGCTTATTCATAGACTCATCTAAATATAGCTTAAAAGCTGTGTTATTGCGTAATGGAAATCTAAAACTCTCTATACCAGTTGCCCATTCAGTTGCAATGAAAGAAAATTAT
Organism: Kuschelorhynchus macadamiae; assembly: GCA_030620095.1. Taxonomy (NCBI): domain Eukaryota; kingdom Metazoa; phylum Arthropoda; class Insecta; order Coleoptera; family Curculionidae; genus Kuschelorhynchus; species Kuschelorhynchus macadamiae. The sequence continues at coordinate 42,437 of JAUTXW010002509.1, forward strand.
GAAAATATGCGCACGATTTTGGATAAAATAAACTACAATAGGTATAAAAGGCAGATATGTGGGGACTTAAAAATTATAGCGGTTGTAGTGGGACTTCAGGGGGGATTTACAAAATATTGCTCTTTTCTTTGTTTATGGGGCAGTCGTGCAATAAATCAGCATTATGTAACAAAAATTTGGCCAGAAAGAAGCGAGTTTTAACCGGGATCTCAAAATGTTAAATTTATACCTCTTGTTGATCCCAAAAATGTCCTTTTGCCTCCTCTTCACATTAAACTTGGGCTAATGAAAAACTTTGTGAAGGCTTTGAATAAAGATGGTGATGGATTTAAATACCTAAGACAAGTCTTTCCTCAGTTAAGTGATGACAAATTAAAAGAAGGAATTTTTATTAGGCCACAAATCAGAAAATTGCTGGACGATGTCAATTTTACGGAAAAGCTTACCAGGCAGGAAATCAAAGCGTGGAATTCATTTGTTAATGTAGTAAGAGGATTTTTAGGCAACAATATGGATGAAAATTATGAACAATTAGTTAATGAACTCTTAGATGCCTATAAAGCGCTTGGTGCCAGAATGTCATTAAAAATTCACTTCCTCCATTCCCATCTGTCATTTTTTCCTAAAAATTTGAGAGCTGTTAGTGACGAGCAGAGTGAAAGGTTTCACCAAGATATCAGAACAATGGAAATTCGGTACCAAGGACGATGGGATCCGGCCATGATGGGTGACTACTGTTGGTTTTTGAAGAGTGAAGATTGGACACTTCATAAACTAATTAATTAGTGTTTTAAATTAATATTTTTCTCGTTTGCTTTTCTCTTAGATGTATGGTATGTTTAATAGGCGAAAACTGTAAACATAGTCAATAAACAGGGTTAAGAATTTTCTGAAATAATTTTGTCTATAGATATTAAGTATCGTAACAATCGATATGGTTCTACGACTCTAATAAGAAAACCCTACGTGCTACAACTTTCTATTTGTCATTTTCGTATTTGGATAGGTCCATTCTATTATATTATGCTATTCTGATTTGTGTTACAACAAGATTTTTTTTTTGTCGGCCAGTGTGATTGATCGAAAATTGGAAGACATATTACTGTTAGTTGTACTAACAAACATATTGTAGCACCGCATTTTTTTATGTGACGATATTGACCGAACTCAATATCGTCACGTAAAAATATCGGTCAAATTTCCCGCTCTATTAAACAAAAATTGTTTATTGTATTTTTTTGACATTCCAAACCATTTGCCAGCTAATTAGCAAAATATACATTCACCCATGACATGACAATTTGGATGTAAAAGGCCCAATTTCTAGAATTTTAGATTTTATTTATATATATTTTAGAAGCTTTGGTACAAAAATTTCATATGAACCGAAGAATATTTTGCTAAATAACTCTTAAACACGTCATATATCAAAAAAGTGTCCTAATAGAATGGAGAATTTGACGAAGCTATCACGTAAGTCCGGTGTGGTCAAATAAAAAAGTTTAGGGAACTAAATAGGGTGCTAACCAAAAAATCACCCTTGTAGATCCTACAAAAGACAATATATGTACCGATTTTCATTCAGTCATCTTTAAGCATGTAGAATATTTAGTAAGTAACATTCGAAGTGGACATTCAATAATAATTGGAGCTAAATTCAAAGGGGCATATTTTTTTTATTTCTTAAACAAAGGACGAACAGATCGTAGATGATATCTTTGACTTCTAATTATTATAATGTGAGTGTATTAAAATCTTGGAATTTATTGTCGTTACCTTTATTATCAAATGAGATATACAGAGTTTTTTTGTTGTTATTATGCCGAGATCGAAACGCAGTTTTGAAAATAATCTTTACCTACTCCTAAAACAATTTTTCTAGCTCAAATGTTGCTTCTTAGTCCTTCACGACTGGAGAAATACGATGTATTTTCATTTTGGGTGTACATCTGTTCACTACTGTCGTTCTAAAAATAATGGTTTTGCTGACGTTTCGCCAAAATCACATTTGGAGTTTTTGAAGCTATCTTTCTCGCGTATAGACCAAATAGAGACTAAAGTGTTAGTGATTGAGAATCTTCATTTTATACCCCCACCCGAGATCGAAGGTTCGACCTGAGCTGAGATATCTCTCAGGAAATCAGAGGGCCCTAACAAACCTTGGAAAAAATAAAGACATCACAATCCTTCCAGCAGATAAAAGAAACGCAACCGTGATCATGAATACCAAAAACTACATAAAAAAATGCAGGTTATCCTACAAGACAATTGTTATAAGCCTGTTCCAAGGAACTCGACTGCATACCTAGAAAAAAACAACTGAAAATAAAAAAAGTTCACTAATAAACCCCGAAATACAACAAAAAAAACATATCACGGGAAAAGGCGAATTATAGGAGACATCTTTCTACTACTCTCGGAGCATTGCTTATTTTAAATAAATTAAATGGTGCTGCAATGGGGCCCTCGTTCTCAGTAGTCGCGAATTTATTTATGATAACTTCGAGAAAGAAGATCTTAAGAGAGCAAGTTTGAAGCCAAACTTATGGATTCGTTATGTGGATGATATATTTATAATACTGCAACATGGTTATACAGAGCTCGAAAATTGTCTGACTCACTTAAATTCAAAGCATCCCAGAATACTATTCACTCTAGAATTAGAGGAAAACAACACACTTCCATTTTTAGATGTTCTGCTCACAAAATTCCATAACGGAAAACCAACACATACCGATAGATATTTTAATGCAAGATTACCACCCAACACAAATTCAAGCTGTTTTTAATACTGTAATATCTAGAACCGTGCGATTAACTGAAACACAGACGAGAAAAAACGAACTTAATATAATATTTGGTGCCTTAAAAAAAATGGCTACACAAATCGCACCACAGGGAAAGCCATTAATGCACAGGGTTCCCGAACAACGAACACCAAATATTATGAACCGGGAAGGCAACAAGTAGTCTTACCCTATGTAAAAGGCAGTACAGACAGAATTGGAAGAATTTTTAGAAAACACAACGTACAGATAATACACAAGCCACAAACAACCGTAAGTAAACTACTTAGAAACCCAAAAGACAAAATCAGGGAAGTAAACAGCAAAAAAATTGTACGTGGGTCAAGCTAACAGGCAAATATCGGCAAAAGTAGGGTGCTCTATCTTTTGTATTAATACAAGGAAGGAAATGGTACCATCTGCCTCAATTTCCATAGTGAATTTTATATAAGAATGTTGCCTAAACCCGTATTAGGTTGTAAAGGAGCAGAGTTTAAAGCAATTTACTTGAAAGCCCCCATGCCACCACAGGTGATAGTGGCCCCTTGAAAATGAAATAGGAACGTTAAGCATTCCCTTGTAAATTCATTTGAGTTTGGATTAAAGTTTTTTTGTAGAAATATATCAGAAATTATAGAAATTGAATTGCTAATAGGCACATTTGTATACAGGGATTCAACATCAAGACTGACTAAAATATCACCGGGTTCTAAAGTAAAGTCTTTAAATTTTTCTACTAAATGTTATGAGTTTTTGACACAAAAATCAAATCGTCTTATGAAGGGGTTTAAGATATTGGCTAAATATTTATCTATTTCGTAAGATGGCGGAACTATAGCATTGATGATGTGACGTGGCGGTACATGAGCTTTGTCTGTAAAATCGAGGAATCTTCGCATCACTTGGCTTCAATTTCTTCTTCTTTAGGTGCAGCAAATCGAAGGCATTTTCAGTTTAAGCAACTAAAAATAAAACTTTTTTGTGTATTGTGTTTTATTCGTATCTAGCCAAGTTTTCGAGAAAAAAATACTTTAAACCACATAGAACGGAAGCTTTCACGGCTTTGATCAATTAAGAAATCATGGTTCTTGGGATTAGACCGTGTCAAATTGGAATTACTATCCGACGTTTCGCTTTCTTCTTCTCTACGAGATCTAAACACTGAATGAGCTCGAAGAGATTCAGGCGGGCTTTTATAGCCGACTTGTGCTCGCCGAATCGTGACCCTGTGTTAAGATCAGTTTCCACGTGTGATGTAGACCGTAACCCGGGTCTCTATCGAAATTTTTTGTGTGTTTAAACATTTCAATAGATTCTCTAACTTTTCGTTTATAAAAACCTGGAACCGATGCTAGAACATTGGTTTCCTTTACATTTATGAAATGGCCAGTATTATGCTGGTGTTCAGCTACAGCAGATTGAACAATTTGTTTCTTTTTAATACATCGTTCATGTTCCTTAAGTCTAGGTGATATTGAGCGTCCTGTTTCTCCCACATACACTTCTCCATAGGAGCAAGGAATTTTATATATTCCTTCTGTTTGGAAAGGTACAAGATCTTTCGGGGATCGCAAGCATTGTCCAATCTTATGTGTATTGAAGATTGTACGTATGTTGGACCGCCGAAGTAATCGTCCTATTTTGTCTGTAGTGTCATGTATGTAGGGAAGAACAACACTACCTAATGGTGGACCTTTATCATTCTCCTTTGACGGAGTTGGTTTACTATATCTTTGAATTGAAGGCGTAATATCTTCAGTGCAATAGCCATTCCCTCTGACAGCTTCAGTCAGTTTCGATGTTTCCGATGTTAAAGAATTTAGATCAGAAATCGAAATAGCTCTGAATACTAATGAGTTAATAACCGGATTTTTTTTGTGCTGGATGGTGATGAGAATTTGCATTTAATACAGAATATCCTAATGTACCATTTTCCTTCCTTTGAACACATACATCTAGAAAGGGAATTGTTCCATTAGATTCAATTTCCATCTTGAACTTGATATTATGATGTTGCTGATTAGGGTGATCCAGAAATATGAGGAGATTATCCTATACATGAGACCAAACAACAAAAATATCATCTACATATCTGAACCAGTGCTTTGGTTTTAGTGGAGCGGATATTAGAGCAATATCCTCAAAGGCTTCCATAAAAATATTCGCTACCACAGGTAATAAATAGAGTAGATCCCATAGCTGCCCCTGAAGTTTGTTCATAAAAAGTTCCTTGAAAAATGAAATAAGTAGATGTAAGACAAGCTTCCACTAAGTCTATTAAGTTCTTATCAAGATTATTACTATCCAGCATGTCTACTATAATGGAAATTGAGTCGTTGACAGGAACATTTGTGTAAAGTGATTCTACATCGAAACTGACCAAAATATCTTCGGGATCCAACTGGATTGTCTTAAGTTTTTCCACGAAATGTGCAGCGAAGTTTTTAATAAAAGAATCTGTTTTTCCAGTAAATGGATTAAGAAAATTCGAAAGATATTCACCTAGTTTGTATATGGGCGAGTCTATTGCACTGACGATCGGTCGAAGTAGTACGTTGTCCTTGTGTATCTTCGGAAGACCGTAGAACTTGGGAATCTTGGAGCTGCTTGGTTTTAATGATTTTTTCTCCGCTGGTGGTAAACTGGATGTGTTGATCAAATTGGTAATGCGTCTTTCTATTCTACTTGTGGGGTCTGCCTGCATAACCTTATGTTGTTGTCCAAAAGTTGAGTAACCTTTTCCACATATTCTGTTCTGTCCATGACGACTGTGGAGTTGCCTTTATCTGCTGGAAGTACCAGAATATTTGCGTTTTCGTTTAAGGTCTTCATTGCTGTTTTTTCGGCTGCGGAGAGGTTCGACTTCGGTGGTTTTGAGTTTTTAATGATCTTCGCTGTCTCATATCTGACTTTATCGGCTTGTTCCACTGGTGATCTTCTGATTGCTGCTTCAACAGAAGATACTATGTCTTCTACGGGAATACTACTCGGTGCTATTGCGAAGTTTTAGCCCTTGTAAAGGACGGAAAGTTCTGCTTCGGATAACGGCTTTGATGACAGGTTGATAACTGTGTTCTGCGGAAGTTTCACTGGATTTTTCCTGTTCAGGAGGGCTTCAAACTTTTTTTGTTGCCTAAGTGTAATTTCTTGATGGATTTTTAAAGCCTGTGCGTTGGTAATGTGGTCCAAAGTTGTAAATGTAGGTCTTTCTAGTCTAGAAGCTAATTTCAGATGAATTTCTAATAGTTTCCGGGCATTTGTATCTAAATCACGACATGTTGCCTTAATCCTTTCTCTAACTAATGCATTGCTAGCATGCTTATAAATATTCTTAGCAGTTCTAAAAGTAATGTGATGTCTCACCTGTAGCGATTTCGGTACTACATCTTCATCTCGGCATCTAAGGAGAAAGGCCAACTGGCAGAGTAACTTCTTCTTGCTGTTCCGGAGATCGCCAAAAGTTTTGGCATCCTTCTTGATTTCCTCCCCATAGAGGTTATCTAACATAGAACGGAAGCTTTCACGGCTTTGGTCAATTAAGAAATCATGGTTCTTGGGATTAGACCGTGTCAAATTGGAATTACTATCCGACGTTTCGCCTTCGATTGCACTAGGCATCTTCAGGAATCATTACTCTGAATGAGCTCGAAGAGATATACCCGATTTGTGCTCGCCGAACCGTGACTCTGTGTTAAGATCGGTTTCCACGTGTGATGTTTCAAAATTTCAATAGAGACACGGGTTATAGTCTACGGACCATTTAAAAGCAGCTTCGCAGCCCATTTGTGGCAGTCACTGTCCGCAAGCCGACGAGCTAAGAACAGCTCCAAGGTAGGACCATCACTCTCGGGACCCAGCAAATGGACTAGCCAACGCTGCCTCCTCTTACCGAATCCGGCCGTTTCCAGGGAACACTGCCATGCCGCCAGGATACTAGTAGGTATCGGAAAGGTAACAACAGGTGGTATTTTGAGATGGGTATCCCTCTCGTACACACACATACACCATTCGCACTAACACTCTCAGGCACACATACACCATCCATACTTTCACTCTCATACACACACAACTTAAGACACCTTTCCCATCCTTTGGACTAGCACCGGGGTTCTGTTTATGGGCTAGTATATTCCTCACGTCTCTCTCTCTCTCTTACACACACACCCATCCTTCGGGTCAGCACCGGGATCCTGTGTACTGGCTGATCTATCCCTCATGTCTCTTTCTCTCACACACACATACAAATACACTTCTCCCATCCGGGGTCCTGTTTATGGGTTGGTCTATCCTTCCTGCCTCTCTCACACATATATTCATTATACCTACACACACCCTCGCACACCACATACACACGGTTCATAAAAATAACTTTATATACCATTTCATCTGAAAGTGCCTATTTTGATAACCCTTGGTAAAGTGATCTGGCAGTGCCTATTTTGATAACCCTTGGTAAAGTGATCTGGCAAGGTATCGCAGTTTGAATAAATCTACCCGCGCACGTGCATTAATGAGTGGGAATCGGTGTTTGCTACCGTGTAACTATACCGTACTGTACCGTATCGTCCGAACCGTACCGCCTAGAGTCAATTTTGATAACCGATCTTAACTTCGTCTCGACCGCTGTCATTATACAACAATGTTCAACTATCTCTCTCGTTTCTCTCTAGTTGTTTTATGCATACATTCCCGTTCTCTTACGGAGTTGCTATTTTTTATTTATGGGGCTAGGCTAAGGATTTATTGTGAGATACAAGCACGTAATACATAGGATATATTATTTGTTTTCTACATGGGTGTTTTATTTCTCTTTCTTTGTAATTACATTAAGTGATACCGTCTCTGTCTTGCGCATTGACCTATGGTTAACCATCTCCACTGTTTAAAAGCTACCTATGTGCGTTTGTGGGCCCTTTACCACGTTAATCCAAAGGGTTACGCCCGAGATTCAGCCGTTGGATGCTTTAAGTCATGGATCATCAGATGAACGACAGTGACCGATATTTACCGAACACCTCCGAAAAATCGAAGTGCGTCACAGTGTAAAAACATTTACAACCGTATTTACTAAAGAGGTTTAAATTTAAACCAGGTCTAACTTGATAGTTTAAGGCGTTATTTTAAACAATTAAACAAATAATTTTTCTAAATGTCACAATTACAAAATGACAGTGACATAAGCAAAACATAACTGGCGGACTAAGAGTTTTAAGTACCTTGGCAACCAGACGAGACTCTTAAACTTTTTTAGTGAATACCGGGTTAGAGTGGTTTAAAGTGATTTTTGTTATCGAAAACGAAGTTAGATGCGAATAAAACACAAGAGACTAAAAAGTATTTTTAGTTGCTTAAACTGAAAAAGCTACAAAAACTTCAAAAAGGGCCATTGGCGTACCTTTTTTTCAATATTGATGGTGCCAGTTGAGACAACACTGCATCCAATAACTTCAATCTAGTTAGGGATAAATTAGCGCATTAGTACTACAAATACCTTTGCCAAATTTCAACCAAATCGGCTAAAGACAATTTATGATGTTTACAAAAAACCGATTTTTTAAAGAACTTTAACGCCCTGTATCTCAGAATCGAGACAAGTCCGGACACATGTTCATAGGGACTTTTTTTTCGTAAAATGACCTAAGGAATCACCTCCTAGTGTTACGTACCGTAGTTAGGAAACACATTATATTATTTATATCCCTCAGTAATAGAGATATAGTCAAAAGCAGTGTTATCGTGCGGGTCATACGATTTATCAACGACAAACCTTTAAAATTTGTTTTTCTTTTATTATGTGTAATCATATCCTCCGCATAAAATCCGGAAGATGAATTAGATAAAACTATGATATTTTCATATGAAAAAAAGGGATAAACATATAAATACCAGCAGTTGCAAAAATCTTTGAGCGATGTCACTTCAAAGTCAGATTGACAAGCCAGTGACAAAATGTTATTAAATCTAATAAAATATTACGAAAATGAAAATTCACTGGCCAATATCCAGGAGACAGTAGCAAAAGCTCTGGGAATCGATATAAGGACTGTGCAGAAAATTGTTCATGAAAAAAAGCATAATTTACTACCGAAGAAGATTATGTACACGAAAAAAGCCAAAGACAGAAGACTTATGTGGCAATGTAAAAATGGATGTTCGTAATGCAATTTACGATTTATACACATCAAAAACTAATATAACCCTTCAAGTTTTAAAAGAAGCTTTAAAAAATCGAGGCATATTGGAAATTGGACTAAAATCGTTGTCAAATATAATAAAAATGTTGGGTTTCGATATAAAAAGGACTGTAATCGAAGATTTTTATGCGAGTGGCCACTTATAGCAAGTCAGCGTATCCAGTTTTTAAAGAAATACACGGAAAATGTTAATTCAAAATTTAGAAAAGTGGTATTTTTAGACGAGACTTGGATATTTTCTAATGGAAGTGATTCGAAATCTTGGAAGGATGAGAGTAAAAAGTGTCAAGAGAAAAAAGGGACGTGGGACGGGGAAACGGTTCATCATTTTGCATGCAGGTCCTTCAACAGGATTTCTCCCAGGTGCAAGTTTACTGTTTTCTTCAACATCCAAAAGTATGGACTACCATAATAATATGACCTGTGAACTGTTTGAAAAGTGGTTAAAAGAACAACTGGTTCCAAATTTAGATGCTCTATTTAATCATTCTGGACAATGCATCTTATCATTCAAGAATCTTAAATAAACAATCTACTTCATCCTGGAAGAAAAGTGATATTTATGACTGGCTAATAAAACAAAAATTAATATGGGCTGGGGCAAAATCGTGTTACGAAAAACACGTGAACGATGGTCTTATATCAGATGAAGTGCAAATTGTTTGGCAAGATTCACTAAATTATATTACGCCGGAGTACTGGAAGAAATCTGTGGAAGATACGGAGAAATTAATATGGGATTGGTGGAATCGAGAACGAGTTCTAGATGTCGAAATAGCACCAATGATCATTGCGCCATTTGAGGACGACTCAGAAGATAAGGGTTTTTTAAGTGATATTGATATTTTTTAGTCTACAATATTAAAAAGTTTCTGAAGGATTATATTAGTCTTTGACGTGTATAAATCATAAATTGCATTATGAATATCCATTTTTGCATTGTAAATTAAGTCTTTTGCCTTTGGATTTTTTCGTGTACATTTTTTAATCTTCTTCGAAAGTAAATTATGTTTTTTTTTATGCACAAGTTTCTGTACATTCCTTATACCGATTCTCAGAGCTTTTGCCACTGGCTCCTGGATATTAGCCAGTGAATTTTAATTTAGAAATTTTTTTTATCAGATTTGACACCATCTTTTTGCTTACTTTTTTAATAAATTTGTAATTTTGTATTTTGTAGGCAATAAATAAATAATTTTAGAATACATGTTTCAATTTGTGTGTGTTTAAAATAAGTAATTTTTTTTGTTAATTATAACACTAAATTTGATATATAAAAATCGGTAAAATCGCTTTACTAGAAACTCGGGGCTAACAAAAAATACAGGCTATAAATATAAATATATATATATATATATATATATATATATATATATATATATATATATATATATTGTGTTTTCATTCCGGGTGTACATCCGTTCACTACTGTCGTTCTGAAAAGAACAGTTTTGCTGACGTTTCGCCAAAATCACATTTGGCATTTTCGAAGCTTTCTTTCTCGCGTCCGAACAGAGACTGGCGAAACGTCAGCAAAACTGTTCTTTTCAGAACGACGGTAGTGAACGGATCTACACCCGGAATGCAAACACATTGTATTTTTCCATCCGTGAAGGAGTAAATATATATATATATATATATATATATATATATATATATATATATATATATATATATATATATATATATATATATATTTATATATATATATATATATATATATATATATATATATAGCCTGTATTTTTCGCATGCATGGCCTTTAATTTTAGACTGAAATTTGAAGAAATTGGATAAGTAGTTTTTTAGCTATGCCGCGAACAGACAGACTGACGGACAGACATACCTACAGACAGACGGAATTGAGAAAACATGTATCTAGGGACCCTTAAACGTAAAGATCTGAAAAATCTCACGAGGGAAGTAATAACTATTTATTTTGTGTTTTTAACAAAAGTGTATAATATTTTTGCAAAATAAATTTTTTTGTTATCACAATACAAAAATAAAACGAGTTTTCTTTGCACAGGGGTAGCCCGTATTTAAATAAACGACACTGTATAAGTGGTTAGATTTTTAGGTCAAACGGGGCTCATAATTTTTGGTGATTGACAAAAAAAAATCTCACATTCATTAAGTGGCTGTATAAACAGAACATATCCTAATTGTTCCACTGATTCGAACCACCTTCTGACTTTATTAAGGCGCTTGCCATTTTATCCATTTTTGTTTTTGCAAACCAAAAAATTTTAACCAAATACATATTTAGCGAATTTTCTTATTTAGTCCCTCGGTATTTAATATATAAAATAATGTTAAGTGGCTATCTTAATAAAATTGCATAATATAATAAAAAACTATCTTCTTTCTCCCTGTATGTTTTTAAATAGCCCATCGAGAATTAATAGCTCAATAAAAGAATCACACAACATGTTGGTATTCACTGTGTTTTCCGATTTGATTCATAATGCTGGTGACCTTTGGACCCGCACAATAAGACTGCATTCGACGATATCAACATAATTCATAATAGATACCAGTATATGGTTCAATGGTAAATTCACGTTAAAACAACGTCTATTACCTGATAAAAGGCTTTTGCCATTTCTCTAAGAGATGTCCTATTGAATTTTAATTAAAATTATTGTATGTCCACTTTGAGCGCTACTGTATACACATTAAAGAAAAAACTAAAAAAATAATATTTTGCGAACCTGTATCTTAAAAAAATATACGTCTTCGGACATAATTATATAACCATTTTTATATTTAAAATTCGGAATTATCAGCTTTCAATTACGAAACACCCTGTATATTATCTTTTACGAAAAATTCTTTCGAATAGTTTCCGCCGTCCCATTACCAGCATTTCCTCGACTGTGTCTTATTAGCTAAACCTGCATGCAGTTTGTACAAGCCTTAAACAGCCAATAAATATGACATCCCAAGTTCGGACCTGTAATGGCGCAGGCGCGGAGACGGCAACTGCGCCGCCATCGCTCATTCTGACGACGCGGACCCGTGGTGCTATCTAACGCTGGATGATCGAATCTTGGATTGACGTCGAAGTGTTCTGTAACGATGGTGGTTCGAGTCTCGGCTTAGCTGTTGATTCCTGCTGAATACCAAACGCTTAGTGCGGTATAACTATATGGGTATGATGAAAAATTCAATAGGTTTGTATAGCTAAATACTAGAGGGAAACGAAAAAGGAGACACTACCTAAAGTGCAACGGCGCAGCATAGAATAATAACAGAATCGTTCACTTATGTATGAAATTTGGCATGTTGAACTAGTACATACTAAACACCATGTTAAGGACGTCGAGTCGGTTTTCTAGGGGCGCTTAAAATCCCAAATAGCTGCTAAGTTTTAAATTTTTCCTAACAGTAAAAGCACTATAATTATTTTCGTTTTTTTGCACGTATTTTTAGATACTGAATTGTAGGTTACACTAAACGTTGGCGTTTTACAACACTAAGTTAAAAAAAAACAAACTGGAGCCGGATAAAATCAATCAATTAATCGATCTTCGGTTTTTATATAGGTAACTTTATATAGGACTACTGTGCGCATTCATTTGCGTGCGCAAAGTTGAACTTTGCGTACGGAAACTCTTTGCGAGCGCACATGTTTTTATACGCAGATATTTTAATGTTTTCAGCATTAAATAATATTCAAAAAATAAATATTTATCGTGTTTTTTTGTGAGGCTTCTAGAGAATTTAGCAAAATTTATTTTTATTTTTTATTAGATTACCATAATTGGATAGTTAATTAAACGACCTGTATCAGTACTTGTCAGTGTCAAATAATGCAACAATAAGTTCTCTTTGCCACCTTGCAATTTTCACAATTTCAGTCTTTTTGCTATGTCAATCAAAATACAAATATTCAATCATTTGAAAAAAGCTTAAAAAAATTAATTCTGCTTAAAATGGATAGTTTGGATGAAGACATACCAGAACAGGTACTAAAAGCCGCGGAATCTGCTACTGCCAATAAAATCAAAACAGAAGATGAAAAGCTGTACGACTTGTTCGGGAATAGGTCCACAAAGGAAAAGGTGCGAAAACGGTTAAAGAAGAGGTACTATTAGCTTATTTTCTTCAATTAAGCAAAGAATTTATACCAAATACTTCGTAGGCTAAATACTCAATGTTGTTTTGAAATTTGCGACTATTTTTTGGGGTTGCAGACGCTTGCAGAAGAGAGGAATTAGAAAAACTAACAACAGTTGACATTGAAGACATAGGAAATTTAATGGTGGTCAAAATTCAGGATTCAAAAATTGCACTTCACGCTCTTTTGTTATATCCGACGAAATTAACAACGAAAAGTATCTACTATTTTGTAGAAAATATACAGCCTTACCACCACCATCAACAAAGCATCAACTTTTTTTTATAAAATTTAAAAGAAGTAAGTAAGTGCATAACACAGTATGTCCGGATTAACAGTTTCGGGAAGATACCCTCAGAAATTGAGGCATTTCTAAAATTATCTCAACCCTGAACTTTGCTAGCTGATTCTGGAAAAGGACTTACCGATGTAAAGCGTTTAGGAGGCTGGAAGTCATCGACAGTAGCAGAGGGATATATTAACCCCTAAACTACATACAAAAATGAGAAATGCAACAATATTTTAAGTGGCAGTGGAAAAAATCATCCAGTTAAAATACCAAGTTTGCCAATTTGCGAGAAGAGTATTGTAGTCCATTTCATTCATTAACGCCAGATAATGAACCATCTTCATCAGCTTTCACAAGAAACCAGTTGCACTCAGCTTTAAATTTGTAGTATGCCACAAACTGTACTTTTAATTAATATTGTTAATAATAAGGGGCAAGTTTTGTTTACCTGAAATGGGTTATTTGGAAAAAAAATATTTGATTGCCTTCTAGAAGCCCTTCTTAACAACGGAAATGAAAAATTTTCCTGCGGAAATGCGTTATTTCCATTGTACACCCCTTTTTTTTTTTTTTTTTTTTATTTAGAAGCTTGCGGGATCTTGGAGCGAATAGGGGTGCTGGGTGGGGTAAAAATACTTTAAAGGGAAAAGAAATCTTTTCTAGAAGTGTTTCTTAACAACGGAAATGAAAAAAATTATTGCAGAAACGCGTTATTTTCATTTTCATACACAGTTTAGTATACCTGAAATCAGTTACATGAAAACTTTGCTAGGCATCTCATCCCAAATGCTTTCCCAAGCACCAAAATGCCAAAATGTTACTGCGGAAATTTGTCGTTTTAATTTTCCGACAAAATTTTGTATAGTTTAGTTTACCTGAAATCAGTTACATAAAAAAGAAGCTTTGATTTATATTCTAAACTTTTTCCTCAAGATAAAAATGTAAAAATTTGTCTGCGGAAATCTGTCATTTACATTTTTCACGGAAATTTTGAGCGCTTTTCCAGGGCGCGGCACGATTGCGGACGAAACATTAGTATTCAGTTTTTCACAAAATGAAGTAAGGGCACGATTGCGGAATGTAAAAATAACGGCTGAACGCATCGTATTGTCAGCGACATTTTATACCCGTATACGTGACAGCCCGAAATTTTTTTTAGATAATCTCAATAATTTGTCTGAGTCACGAAGTTTCATATAAGTATCTGTCTGCATATCTTTGAGAACTTCAAGGAATATAAACAAAGAAGGATGATCCTTTCTTGAGTCAGGCAATCGAACAAATATATACGAGCATTCCGCAATAATGCCATCGATTATTTTGCCTCCATCCGCAATCATGCCTTCGTTTTCGTTACTTAAAAAATGTAGAAGAATTTAGAATGTAAATTAAAGTTTTTTTTTGTGTAACTGATTTTAGATATTCTAAACTATACAAAATTTCCGCAGAAAATGAAAATGACAAATTTCCGCAGACACATTTTAACATTTTCGTGCTTGGGAAAGAGTTTGGGATGAGATGCAATGCAAAGTTTTCATGTAACTGATTTCAGGTATACTAAACTGTGCAGAACGGAAATGACGCATTTCCGCAGCAAAATTCTTATTTTCCGTTATTTAGAAAAGCTCCTAGAATATGTAAAACTAGATACTTTC
Source organism: Kuschelorhynchus macadamiae (assembly GCA_030620095.1). Classification (NCBI taxonomy): domain Eukaryota; kingdom Metazoa; phylum Arthropoda; class Insecta; order Coleoptera; family Curculionidae; genus Kuschelorhynchus; species Kuschelorhynchus macadamiae. The sequence continues at coordinate 57,484 of JAUTXW010002509.1, forward strand.
CTTATAACCAATTTCAGGTAAACGAAACTTGAGCCAATAATAATAAGTAATACCAGCGGAGAAAAATCAGAAATGATCCCAAGGTTCTTCCAAAATATACAAGATCAATGTACCACTTTGACCGATCATTAGTGCAATAGATTCGCCCACATACAAATTTCAAACGTTCTTAATCCATTTACTGTAAAAACAAATTTTTTTATAAAAACTCTTTACATTTCTTGGAACAATTTAAAGCCATCCAGTTGGATCCCGATGATATTTTGGTCAGTTTTGATGTAGAATCACTGAACAAAAATGTTCCTATTAACGACTCAATTTCGCATGTATTGAACCATACTAATCGTGTTTTTTACTTATTTCGTTTCTCAAAGAACTTTTTATGAACAAATTTCAGAGGAAGGTATATTTCATATAAACTATTTAGGTTTCCCCTTCATTATTGAAAAATTGAAAAATTCGTTTAGGTTCCAAAACTTCTTATTTGATTAGCAGAAAATTGGGAATCACACTCTACAAGTCTATCAAATTGTTGATGGAGGTTTATACATATTATGTACAGACGGTAAAATCAAATTACCTAAAGATCATAAGTCACCGCGTTGAATAAACATTCCTTTCATTTATTACTCATTAAGAGGACCGGCATTGGATTTATATTGAATTAGAGCTTCGATTTACAGAGGACTACTGTCAACAAATAGAGAGAACCCAGCTTAAAACAAGGCTACAGAAGTCTAGCAAATCTGTTCATCATTCAAAACTTCCACTAACAAAACTGTATATCCTAGGTCAACTTGCTAATATCTTCCTTTGGAAAGAATATTTCTTGCACTTACAATATACAGTAATATAACGTATTACGTTTTTCCTCTGAATCTTTGTTTACCGCAATTGTTATAATAGATATTTACGATACAAGTGTGATAAAAGCGTTATTAACATATGCGTGCGAGTTGTGTAACCATACAAGTATACGAATTATAATATAATTTACATTATTAAATATTTAAAAACAAATTACCTGTGTTACCTGTACTTACTATACCATAGCAATCAAGTAACTAAGTTTTTGTTAGAAAATAATGCTGTCAAACAATTTGTAATTTGTCACAAAGTTCGGAACGAATTTTATACATTTTCAACATGAGGGATTCAGATCTTCCATCCGACATCGAAAAAGTGGCTGCCGGCCTAATTTCCAGTCTTCTGTCCGAAAAATCACTGTTATATGAGTTGGCTTACTCCCGGTATCAGAAATGGTGTGAAGAAAAGAACATAAAAACTATCTCCACGGAGAAGGCATTTGTTAGCCTATTTTAATGATCTATCCAAAATTCAAAAACCATCCTCTCTTTGCGCATACTATTCAATGTTGCAGAGTGTGATGTGGATATTAAGAAATACTCGCATTTAATAGCGTTTTTAAAAAGAAAGTCGGAAGGATATAGGCCTACAAATCGAACATATTAACGGAAAACGATATTGGTGTTTTTCTGCAGGAAGCTGATGATAACAAGTTTTTTATATCGAAAGAAGCACTTATTGTTGGAATAGCAGGAGCATGTCACTATTAGTCAGCAACAGAGTAGATATTTTGACAATAAAGAGGCACGGGGGATGGCGGTCAAATACAGTTGCAAAAGCATACATTGATGCTTCGGAAGAAAACAAAATAAGAGACTGCTTTGAATATACTCTGAAATAGGGAAAATGAAGCAACTAGTATCCAAACACTGAACATGTTTAATTCAAGTTCATCGCAAATTAAGTTTAGGTCATCAAGTATATCGGGTATTCATTTAAATAACTGCAACAGTTGTGTAATTAATATTTACAATAAATAGTTTGTAACGCTTTATTTTAAGTCCTGACACTGGAACCTGTGGTGGAAGATAGATCAAAATACAAGAGTTCTAACCACACTACACCACAACTTGTTGCGTTCTGGACGCGCCTTTCGCTAACCAAGTTAGCATCATCAGCAGATAAAATAAACTAAAATAACTTATCCTAACCCAGACTATTTTATAGGTAAATGTGGTCACACTTGGTTGCGCCCGACTGCACCGTTGTCAAGTAAACAATAGAGGGGACTATAGGGAATAGGCCCTCTGTCTTTATTTAGTGCTTTCTTACCACATTTAACTATTTCTATACTCTCAAACGCATCCAATAATCTATTATTAGATAGATTTTTAATCAACTTAAGATTATTTATTCCTATTTGGTGATTGTTTTCTAAAGCATTGAGCGTTTAGTTTGTCCAACATATTTTAGATCGCAGTCATTACAGATAGTTTTATAGATGATACTCCTCTCCTTCAAGTCGACTTTGTCTTTAAGGTTTCTAAGGAGATTGTTCAAACTGTTCTCCGTTATGTAGGCTACTCTAAAACCTACGTTTTTAAATACTTTTTCTAGACCTCTCGTATATCTTGGATTACTATGAACTTATTGGGAGCCTCAGGTGCTTGAAGAGTAGTGGCATCTTTTAACATTTTCTTATGCTTATGTCTATTTACTAATTTATGTACCAAATTACCATTATATCCATTACTTTTAGCTATATTTTTAATCCGATTCATTTCATTGTTAAAACGTTTTTTACTTAATGGAAAATTGACTAATCTGTGAGTTAAGAAATGAAATGCTGCCATTTTGTGTTGACGGCAATGAAATGAGTCGGATGTTAGTAAATTTCCTATAGATATCAAATTCTAATTTATCGTTATTTCTAATAACTAACGTGTCGGGAAAAGGTAATTGTCCATTGTTCTACTTTTCGTACGTAAAATTAATAGAAGGATATTTATTGTTTAATGTTTCTAAGAAAGTGTCCAAATTTTCTGTTCTAGTATCAAAAATAGCAAATATATCGTCTAAGTATCTATACCACACCCTTGTGAAATACTTGAGTTCTTTTCTGAACTGGGTTTCTAATCTACCCATAAACAAATTTGCAAAGAACTGATTATTTAAAAAACTCACTTATAAACTTAGTAATTTAGAATTTGAACAATGGTTAGATTTTCAAAGAAAAATGTTCGTAGTTATCGGTGCCAAATTTTTAAAGAAAATGTGCTCACTTAAAACCAAACTGAGAAAGTTGAAACCACAAAAACAAATTTCTTCGGAAGTCGAGACCATTGTAGAAAACCTTTCTTCTGAGTCCTTTGATAATAGAGAAATCGCCGTTTTGAATAAAGGTTTGAATTTTGCAGAGTCTCCAGTAAAAAATAGTTTACCAACTATTATAGCGAATATCGAAAGTTCTATTCAATACGTGCCAGAGTCAGCTAAGGGATTCATTAGAGAGGCTTGCACAAATCAAATCTCAAAAAACGTTGTTAGCAACAAGTCAAAATATGTTTCTCGTAAAAATACTGAAGTTATCCAGGGACTGAAGAAAAAAAAAAGAATATTTTTATTTAAAAGCTGACAAAGGAAATAAGGTTGTTATACAAGACAAAACAGATTATCTTGAAAGAGTAGACCATTTGATTCAAACTGGTCCCTATGATTTAATTGAGAAGAACCCGTTATCAAAAATGATAACAGAAGTAAAAAATACCTTAAAACAGTGTAAAAACCTTGTGTCCGATAAACTAAGATTTAAACTAACACATAGTAACCCACAGTTATCTAAACTGTATTGCCTTCCCAAAATCCATAAACCTGAGAAGTCCATGAGACCTATTGTTTCAGCTGTTGGATCACCAACGTACAATATTTCAAAATGGTTAGTAGAAGAATTCAGCAGATTAAAAATCTCGTACGATAACTTTGAGGTTACTAACTCGTTAGAATTCTTAGATAAAATTAAGAATGTTCACTTAAAAGAAGGTAAAATTTTAATATCTTTTGATGTAAGCTCATTGTTTCCTAGTGTACCTATACCACTAGGTTTAGAGTACCTAAAGGAACTACTTGAAATCAATAATTTGAAGAAAGAAATTATTGATGAACATTTACTTCTTACAAAATTATGTATGAATCAAATTTTTTTTTAGTTCAACAATAAATATTATAAACAACTTGAAGGAACTGCGATGGGCAATTGCTTATCTCCGTTCCTTGCAAATTCGTTTATGGGTAGATTAGAAACCCAGTTCAAAAAAGAACTCAAGTACTTCCCAAGGGTGTGGTATAGATACGTAGACGATATATTTGCTATTTTTGATACTAGAACAGAAAATTTGGACACTTTCTTAGAAACATTAAACAATAAATATCCTTCTATTAATTTTACGTACGAAAAGGAGAACAATGGGCAATTACCTTTTCTAAACACGTTAGTTATTAGAAATAACGATAAATTAGAATTTGATATCTATAGGAAATTTACTAACATCCGACTCATTTCATTGCCGTCAACACAAAATGGCAGCATTTCATTTCTTAACTCACAGATTAGTCAATTTTCCATTAAGTAAAAAACGTTTTAACAATGAAATGAATCGGATTAAAAATATAGCTAAAAGTAATGGATATAATGGTAATTTTGTACATAAATTAGTAAATAGACATAAGCATAAGAAAATGTTAAAAGATGCCACTACTCTTCAAGCACCTGAGGCTCCCAATAAGTTCATAGTAATCCCAGATATACGAGAGGTCTAGAAAAAGTATTTAAAAACGTAGGTTTTAGAGTAGCCTACATAACGGAGAACAGTTTGAAAAATCTCCTTAGAAACCCTAAAAACAAAGTCGACTTGAAGGAGAGGAGTGGCATCTATAAAACTAGCTGTAATGACTGCGATCTAAAATATGTTGGGCAAACTAAACGCTCAATGCTTTAGAAAACAATCACCAAATAGGAATAAATAATCTTAAGTTGATTAAAAATGTATCTAATAATAGATTATTGGATGCGTTTGAGAGTATAGAAATAGTTAAATGTGGTAAGAAAGCACTAAATAAAGACAGAGGGCCTATTCCCTATAGTCCCCTCTATTGTTTACTTGACAACGGTGCAGTCGGGCGCAACCAAGTGTGATCACATTTACCTATAAATAGTCTCGGTTAGGATAAGTTATTTTAGTTTATATCATCTGCTGATGATGCTAACTTGGTTAGCGAATCGCGCGTCCAGAACGTAACAAGTTGTGGAGTACTGTGGTTAGAACTCTTGTATTTTGATCGAGCTTTATTTTAAACAAAAATAAATGTATTTTCTTTAATTCTGTTTTAATTTTAATATTAGTAGAGAACATTATCTAACTAATATCAGTGCGGTAATGGCTTCTTATCTCACGATCGTAGATAAAATTTAGTAAATTGACTGACTATTTTATTCCCTAGCGAAAATACTTTTTTATTAAACACAAATTTAGCATTTTATTTTCAGAAATATTAACTTTTAACGGAAGCTTCAACGGCTTTGGTTAATTAAGAATCATAGAAATTGAAGTTACTATCGACGTTTGGCCTTCGATTGTACGAGACATCTTTAGGGGTCTTAATCGAGACTAATGTTCAGATCTCGTGAACAATCGAAGACGGAACGTCGGATTTGACACGATCTAATCTCAAGGGCCATGATTCCTTAATATTAACGTTATTAAAAAAATATTATCAAAATCTAAAAAATTCTCCCAAAAATCTTTTATCATCTGATAAATTCCATTTTTGGATAAGAATTACATTAACAGCAATATTTTAAACTAATATTTGCTTTCCCGAAAAATTGTAAAAAAGTCGTTACTATTTTGTATCTTTTCACGGGAGACTTACTGGAAATCTTGTTTTACCTCCAGTAAATGGCTGGGATTGAAACAAAATGGACCGGCCTGCAGATGCGCTTTCAACATATTGTAAACTCATTTCGTTCAAGAGTAGAAAGAACTATTATTAGCAACAATGCTCTTTTTTTTATGTGCTTCTTATTGTAAAACTTTAATTTTCGCAGAAACAATTCAGCATTAAAAATACACATGGAAGTCGAAAATCATTTTAATAATAGAATGTACTAATTTATCACGCCAAATTTCATGTTCTTATACACTCGCAAACGAATTTGTTGCTACCCTGTTCCACTACTATATAATAAACAAATTGTTCTATGTGATATAAATAATAAAGGCCTCAATACAAGCTATCAAGAAAACAAAAACTCTACTTCTAAATCATCTAATATTAGGACAACTGAACTACATATTCTCCTCATACGGTTTATCTGAAAATAATAAATATATTTGATCGAAAATACTGTATATTAAATACATATGAAGATAGATAATGTCTATAGCAAATAAATCGAGTGTTGTGACTCAAGCATAACCTCAGCTAGGTTGTTTACGTACTGCTGTTTACATAGGCGGCGCGTAAAATTTTAATAGTCTAAAGGAAAAAAAATGTATTTATTAGTATATACATATAATTCTAGGTCTCGAAGAACAAATTATTTTTTTGAGTTTTTCGATATAATATTAAATTTACAGTTCAATTATAACAATTAAAGATACAAAATAATCATTTGATAACTCTACTTTATCGGGATGCAAGGTCTTCTAAAAATAAATCGACAAAATAAGTACAGCAATGTTATCTAGGGAAGGGGGACGGGGGGTATATTTTACAAGAAGTCTTAGGTACCCTCTTCTAAATCTCTTAAAAATATCAAACGGAGAGGCGGGTTGTGATAACTCGTTTGAAAAGTTTCTTTTTATATAATTCGATATAAAAACGTAGGGTTGTTGAAAACCTTTCAAACAATCACTTTTATATCATATTGTAGTAAAAAAAAAGTTTTGAATTCAAATTTTTAAGATTTTTGATTGGCATTTTATAATTATTTACAATTTTGACTTAAACAAAATTACCCAAATGTTTAAATTATCTGTGCGACAGCATACACTTTTCATAATTTGATAAGGGTCATCACAAAAGGTTGAATAGAAAGGGGGCGACGCACGCCCCCCCTAATATTCTGACCAGTTGGATAAATTGTGGTTAAGTTGGCTATTAATTGGCAAATAACGAGTCACGTTTACAAACAAGTAGAACCGGCATCTATATTAAAATTACTGCATTAAGCATTCGGCTTTGAAGTTGTTCTTCTTACTAATACAAGAGCGAGATTCAGTTGGTTTTTTCTTCCCTCCCCTTCCCCTAAATGTAAAAATATTTTTCAAATATTAAGTTTTATAATCTACATTTTTATTATAAAAAGGTAGTATGTGTTATATAAATTCACATAATTTTGGGGGTGGAAATTTGCAAAGCCAAATGTGCTTACCCGTATTCTAAAGTTCTTTAATTCACGTGATCCACACCTTTCTAAATGGTTTATAGTTTTCTCTTAATTCCTTAAAGCCAGATCTAAACATTGGATAGATTTCATTTACTAAATGCACAAACATATTTTGTATATTTGATTTATTAATATTTATTTTTTTGGAATATATATTTTTTTGAGAACTATACGAAAACTTAACAATTTTTGGAAAAATTCGAATCTGAATAAAGTTGTACACGAGACGAGAAAATTAAAAATGTATTGGATACAAGTGCTTTCTCCCTCTCTCTCTCTCTCTCTCTCTCTCTCTCTCTCTCTCTCTCTCTATATATATATATATATATATATATATATATATATATATATATATATATATATATATATATATATATATATATATAGTAGAATAGCAGAAATATATAATTTCTGCAAGTGCAAAACGGCCTACAAGAAGAATTTGCTTTCGATTATGTCTGCTCTCCGCGTGATGGTGCTAGTGCATACTTTGCCAAATTGTGGGTTTGCAGCCGGAAATCACCGGAGCCCCAATAGGTGGCGCTAAGTTGTATACTTAGCATGTAGTACTGTTCCAGTATGATAGACGTATTGTTTTCGATTTTGTCATATCGAGCAATCTGTTATTTGAGATCTCCCTGCGTACAAGCCTGCCTGATGAGGGTAAGGCCCAGAATTCATGATCGCCGGTGGGTACCCTGTGACATAATCGAAAGCAATTCTTCTTGTAGGCCGTTTTGCACTTGCAGAAATTATATATTTCTGCTATTCTACATATATCTTTTCCGGCCAAGAACTTTTGATAAAGGTGTGTGAAAGCGCATGTTTATTGATTTTAGTATCCATATATATATATACATATATATATATATATATATATATATATATATATATATATATATATATATATATATAGCGAGAGGGTGGGTAGTTGTGACTAACTAGTTAGAACAAAACGTGCTAAATCTAGTGGGGCTGTAGTCAAAGAGAGGACCTTAGATTAAAACACTTTGTTGCTTTGCCAAGCTTTCGGCAACTGTTTATTGCCTTCCTCAAGACAGCCTAAAAATTGTTATTATTTTGTATTAACATTTATTTTAAAGAAAAAGTTGTTGTGGACTTACTACTTGGTTTTACTCTTGAAGAAACAACACTGAAAAATTCTCAACATTGCTAAAGACCTATATACATATTATTTACACCTTTTTATCACTAGTTTTGACTTGGATGTTGTTATATTGACACATTTTAAAATTCCTAAAGATTTGGTTTATTCCAACGTGCAGACACTGTCGGCCATTTTTCGTATTTAAAAGGCAAATTATTATTGTAAAATGGAGAACGTGTTTTTTTTATATTTGCTCTCCTTCCCTTACTTCACACTAGGTGGTTTACGCGTTTTTTGTTTTTCAAATAATTGCCGACTGAGCACCGTTACCGATTCATGCTCAGTCGGCAATTATTTGAAAAACAAAAAACGCGTAAACCACCTAGTGTGAAGTAAGGGAAGGAGAGCAAATATAAAAAAAACACGTTCTCCATTTTACAATAATAATTTGCCTTTTAAATACGAAAAATGGTCGACAGTGTCTGGATCTGATGCAGTGTCCAATAATAGTGGATGTAGGCAGTAGCCCGGGAACCGTTAATGACAGAGCTCAAGAAAAAATTTATAGATAAATCGATCAAGAAAAATCAAAATTAAATCGTTTTAAAATTCAAAAGTTCGCCGTTTTGGCAACACAAAAGAGATATAGAAGTGCGGTACACGAAAGAAAACAGACAAATATAGATAAAGGTTCATTAAGCATAGTTATATTTTTTAATTATCTGAAGTGCGTATAGTCAAAAAGGAGTGCCATATTATTGGTGACGATGACCCCGTCAGAAAAATTGAGTTTTGTGAAATTAAGGCAGCTGGAATTATTGCAGAACTTCGGCTCGTTAAAAATATTTGCTTTAGTGATAAGCGCATTTTTTATTTAAATGGGCACGTTAACAAAAAAAACTACTGTTACTGAAATGACGGGAAGCCACAAAGTCTTATAAAATAGAGATTATGAGCTTCTAAAAACACGATCAAGGTCAAACACAAAATGATCAACGTCAAATTATATAAGTATATAATCAGTGTTCAAAAGTACGTCCGATATAATTTTTTTTTTCGAAAAACGAGATTTTTTAATGATCGTCACTTTTTGTTTTTGTAGAAAACCAGGGGTAAAAAATATTAAAAAAAGTACCGTCTGGGGGTATTGGCCACCCGCTGAACCAAAATCCACAATCCTTTTTATTTCTACCTCGTTCCGTTGAGGATCATTTTTGATAAATAAATAAATAAATCCCAACTTTTCTTGATGCACATGACCGCTTTGCGGTTACGTAATAAACCATAGAATTGTCCTTTGTGGTTACGTAATAATTCATAGAATCAGTTTTGCAGAACATTTTATAAGCTTTATTTTAATATATTTTTACAGAACAATTTTCGAGATAAAAACGAAAATCCGATGCAACTGACATGCCACTAGACCTCACCTCAGATTCATTAAGAGTTTCCTATAATTCATCACCAGATACCTTCAAATAATTGTGCCAAATTTCAAAACTATTAAAATTTCTGTTAGGTAAAAACCTATATTGACTGGGCTAATCTTGTTCCTGTTATAGGTTTTTATTAATATTAATCAACACATGACTTTAAATTTTTTTCAAAAACTTTATCAAAACAACTATTTATAATACCAAATATGCTACCAATTATCTACACCAATTATTTAATTTGTATGTACCTTAAAATCATATAAATATTCGACCCTGTTTAAATATTTAATTAAATGCATTGGGTCAAATAGGGCAATAATTATTTGTTATTGCGTATATGCTGTGTTGCTCCGAGTTCATTTGTTTGGTTCAGTTCAGTTAAATTCCAGTTCTAATTTATTATAGATATTATATTCTCATTTATATATTTAACATTTCAACAAAACTATATTTTATTAATTAGATTAATTTAAATTCCTGAAAATGTTTCAATAATACCTCTCCTACGCTTGATAGAAACTCCTACTTTTTGCAGGAATTGTAATAATAATAATAATAATAATTCAATGCCTCGATACTCTTAGACATGCTGTATATGCAGCAGCCATAGGCCCTGATGGAATACATAATTATTGGTAAAAGAAATTCAGGGCCACACACAAAAAAATTGGCATTTTTCATTTTCATACTCAAGGGGTTAACTACCTTCTCCCAAAAGACCGAAACAACACTCTCGATCCATCTAAATATCGCCCAATTACTTGCCTTCTAACGCTTTTTAAGCTGATAACATCCTGTGTAACTTTAAGGATATCAACATTGTGAACACACAAAATAATATGTATACAGCAAAAAATTGTTTTGAAGACTCTATGGGTTGTAAAAAGCAATTGATATTTGATTCGGTTATCTGTAATTAAGCTTACACTGAGCGGAGAAATCTCTTTATGGCTTATATTGATTATAATAAAGTGTTCGACTCTATGCCTAATGACTCTATATAATACATTTCTTGGAACATGCCATGTCCACTTGGCATACTGCTGTTTATTTGAATGATACCAATATTGACATCAAAACTACTCCTCTACAAATGAAAAGAGGTATTTTTCGAGGTGATTCACTGAATCCGCTATGGTTTTGTATTGCAATGAACTCTCTGTCTAACCTTTTAAATTCTACTGGATATCAAGTATCAAAAAGAACAGAGAAAAAAATTAACTTAAACCATCTTTTATGTATAGACTATTTAAAACTAATGGCAGCTACCAAGAACGAGCTGGATCAGATCCTCAAAATTGTCGAGAATTTCTCTGCAGATATTACAATGCGGTTTGGGCTAGATAAGTGCAGAACTGTCAGTATAAGGAAGGGTAGGATTCAGGAGGATGGATTTGAGATGCAGAACGGTCAGAGTATGGAAGCAATGCGACATGGGGATACCTACAGATATCTTGGTATAAAGCAAAGGCAGTGTAGAAATCACCGAGTAGTGAAGGATGAACGGATTATATGTGATACGAATGACTTTACGCCTTTACAGCTAAAAGAGCAGCAAGGCTCTGCATGGCAGATATTTAAATGAGGTTAGTCATGATTAGGTCGACAACATAGCGTCGAACTACTGGCTGACGACGGGAGGATGTTTCCTGAAACGGAAAGTTTCCTAGTTGCCATACGAGATCGGGTAATTCGAAGCAGAAACTAGTTAAAATATATAACGAAAGATGGTATTTTTTATCGATATATTATGCAAACATACACAGTCGTCTATCCTATGGCATAATTAATTGGGGGCAGGTTGAGACGCGCAAAGAGTGTTTTATTATATTTGGACTCTTGCCGAGAATATTTCAAGAAATATGTTACTGTTGCAAGAATTTACATTTTAAAAATTTGTATATTTGTTTATCAGAATAAGGACTTCTTCCAATCAAACCGCACTTTACATAATTATAATGCTAGAAATAAAGAATTATCATTGCCTGCTTCTCAAAAGACAACGTTTTTTTTCAAAAAAACAGCCAAACAGCCTATGATGGTTGCATATTTTTTTATATACTAAGTAATGATGTAAATCGAGCTGCTACTTTAAGAATTTTTAAAAGTAAACTAAAAAGTCTTCCTATTAAAATGAACTACTATACTGTGTAAAAGTTCTTGAGTGCAATATTTCACGCCGAGTGTCTTTTTTTTGTAGCTCCAATTACTTATGTATTTTGTATGTACACTAGTTAAATTGAAGTAATAAAATTATTATTATTATTCATGTCGGATGTCGGAGACCATACAAGGTGTCACAGGAGAATGTCAAATGTTGATGAATACATGTTGAGACACGATGCATTAGCCAAAGTTCTGCACCAAGAACTAGCAGAGAAATTACAGCTCTTGCAGGAACCAAGAGTGCCATATTATATATACAATCCTCAGCCAATTTTAGAAAATAATCTATACAAGTTCTATTGGGACCGCACTGTTTTGACAGACCAAACTAACATTTATAAAAGACCAGATTTTAATAGTTAGGTTTTACATTGCAAATCAGGTATATGTATGTACATGAATTTAAATAATTAAAAGTATACGCATGGAGTTTTGAATACAAAAAAAGAGAGAGTTTAAATTTCCAAATTTGCCTAGGGCTTAAATTTCATAAAGTTATAGTTATATAATATATATATATATATATATATATATATATATATATATATATATATATATATATATATATATATATATATATATATATATATATATGGGTGTTGTTGATTCTTATTCCTTCACGGATGGAAAAATACAATGTGTTTTCATTTCTAGTGTACTGTTGTTCTGAAAAGAACAGTTTTGCTGACGTTTCGCCAAAATCACATTTCGCATTTTCGAAGCTTTCTTTCTCGCGTCCGAATAGAGACTGAAGTGTTGGTGACTGCGATGTTTCCTTTAATACCCCCACCCGGGGCCGAAGGTTATATCTGCGCGGCGTTGGTCGTTATTTAGGTTTTCCGGATGGTTCTGTTGTTGTTGCGCTAATTGCGCTTGAGTTTTTGCGATTTTAGATTTGTCGATTATTGTCTTCCATACTGTTGGTAGTTTTAATGAAAAAAGGGACAACCCTTTTACTCAAATTACCTTGTTTTTCAATTTCTATGGCTTCTTGGATTATTCTCTTCTTATAATGTTCTATATTGGCAATCTCCCTACACCCATCGAAATTTATTTTATGGCCAATTTCCTGATGATGTAGGAATAAAGCGGAGGTTGTTTGTTTGTTTCTGATGCTGAGTTGATGCTTTTCCACTCTTGCTGATATTTGCCTGTTAGTTTGCTCCACGTACAACTTTTCACAGTCCTGGCACGGAATATTGTATACTCCGTGGTTTTCCAGTTTGATTTTATCTTTTGGGTTTACAAGTAGTTTACCTATAGTTGTTTGTGGCTTGTGTATTGTTTGTATGTTGTGTTTCCTAAGAATTCTTCCGATTCTGTCTGTTGTGCCTTTTACATATGGTAAGACTACTTGTTGCTTTCCCGGCTCATAATTTTTGATGTTCATTGTTCGGGAAACCTGTGCATTAATAGCTTTCTCTATGGTGCGATTTGTGTAGCCATTTTTCTTTAAAGCACTAGATGTTACCTTAAGTTCGTTTCGTCTCGTCTGTGTTTCAGTTAATCGCACGGATCTGGATATGAGGGTATTTGCCACAGTTTGAATTTGTGCTGGGTGATGATGCGATTTTGCATTTAAATATCTGTCTGTATGTGTTGGTTTTCTATACACGGTGTATTCGAAATGTCCGTTATGCAGTTTTGTGACCAAAACATCTAAAAACGGTAGTTTGCTGTTTATATATATATATATATATATATATATATATATATATATATATATATATATACATATATATATATATATATATATATATATATATATATAATGTGTTTTCATTCCGGGTGTACATCCGTTCACTACTGTCGTTCTGAAAAGAACAGTTTTGATAACGTTTCGCCAAAATCACATTTGGCATTTTCGAAGCTTTCTTTCTCGCATCCGAATAGAGACTGAAGTGTTGGTGACTGCGACGCTTCATTTTATGCCCCCACTCGGGGCCGAAGGTTATATATGCGGAGGCGTTGGTCGTTATATATGTTTTCCGGATGGTGCTGTTGTTGTTGCGCTAATTGCGCTTGAGTTTTTGCGATTTTAGATTTCTCGATTATTGTCTTCCATACTGTTGGTAGTTTTAATGATTCGTCCCTTTTATTCAAATCACCTTGCTGTTCAATTTCTATGGCTTCTCGGATTATTCTGGTCTTATAATGTTCTATATTGGCAATCTTCTTACACCCATCGAAATTTATTTTATGGCTGATATTCGCCTGTTAGTTTGCCGTACGTACAACTTTTCACAGTTCTGGCACGGAATACTGTACACTCCGTGGTTTTCCAGTTTGATTTTATCTTTTGGATTTCCGAGTAGTTTACCTATAGTTGTTTGTGGCTTGTGTATTGTTTGTATGTTGTGTTTCCTCAGAATACTTCCGATTCTGTCTGTTGTGCCTTTGACATATGGTAAGACTACTCGTTGCTTTCCAGGTTCATATTTTTTGTTGTTCGTTGTTCGGGAAACCTGTGCATTAATAGCTTTCTCTATGGTGCGATTTGTGTAGCCATTTTTCTTTAAAGCACTAGATATTATCTTAAGTTCGTTTTGTCTCGTCTGTGTTTCAGTTAGTCGCACGGATCTAGATATTAGAGTATTTGCCACAGCTTGAATTTGTGCTGGGTGATGATGTAATTTTGCATTTAAATATTTGTCTGGATGTGTTGTTTTTCTATACACGGTGTATTCGAAAAGTCCGTTATGTAGTTTTGTGACCAAAACATCTAAAAATGGTAGTTTGTTGTTTTCCTCTAACTCTAGAGTAAATTGTATTCTGGGGTAGATTGAATTTACGTGAGTCAGAAATTTTTCGACCTCTGCATGACCATGTTGCCATATAATAAATATGTCATCCACATAACGAATCCATAATTTGGGTTTTAAACTTACTTTCTCAAGAGCGTCTTTCGCGAAGTATATCATAAATAGATTCGAGACTACTGATTATAGCGAGGACCCCATTGGAGCACCATCTTTGTTTATACATTTGCCCGTTGAATGAAAAATAAGTATTTTTAAGGTAATGCTCCAAGAGTTTTATTATATGTGCCTGGAAATCCTGGTTCATAGCAATCCTTTCTAACGCTTCGTCGATGGCAATACTGGGATACAACGATTTGACCTCTAGGCTTACGGTGATATCGTTTTTTTCAAGAACAATGTCTCGTATAATTCGGGTGGAATTCTCCAAGTTTTTTACAAAGGAGTCCGCTTTTTCGACAGCTGGTTGCATAATTTCAGAAAGGTATTTCTCCAGTTTTTGTAGCGGCGAATTAACACCACTAACAATAGGTCTGATGGGCGCCCCTGGTTTGTGTATTTTTGGTAAACCATAGAGTTTAGAACATCTGCTCGACTTTTTCTGTGGTAGGATTTTTTGTTAAATTGGTTGCAGTCACCAACACTTCAGTCTCTATTCGGACACGAGAAAGAAAGCTTACAGAACGCCAAAATGTGATTTTGGTGAAACGTCAGCAAACTGTTCTTGTTAGAACGACAGTAGTGAACGGATGTTCACCTGGAATGAAAACACATTTATTTATATATATATATATATATATATATATATATTATATATTTATATATATATATATATATATATATATATATATATATATATATATATATATATATATATATATATATATATATATATATATATATATATATATATATATAAATATACATATATTTGTTTGTTTCGAGGCTTGGGTATTTCGGTTTTAATATCGATACCCCCGAAGGAAACAGCCTAAATATATAAATGAGCATATAAAATTCGTTGCTCATGTAGAGAAGCGTATGTGGGAGAAACAGTACGCTCAATATCAACTAGACTTAAGGAACATGAACAATGTATTAAAAAGAAACAAATTGTTCAATCCGCTGTAGCGCAAGGGCAAGAAAAACAACTTTGATATACCGAATATTCATAATTTACGTCAGAATTATGCAAAGAAGATTGGAAAGTATCGTGACTTAGACGAACAGATCAAGAGACAGTGAGGAATGAAGAGCGTCCGAACACTGCTTTTCAATATGTCAACAGCTGAACTTATCCAAAAAAACTTGTTCCAGAACATCAAGGAGCTTGGCCTCAATGATCGTCGTTTTTAGGTCATGAAAAAGGCATTACTACTTGCGATATCCCAAGTAGTTCGCAAATTTATGGGTAACTTAAAAACCAATCACCAAAATGAACCCAAGAAAAGGTCCCATCAGAGCTCAATCCTTTTAATACGTGAATATCTGGGATAAGTGAATGCTCTCCTCTATTTAGAGAGGGAGTGCGACTGCCATTCGGCATTTCATAATAATAGTAAAATAATTAGTTTAGAAAGTTCTGGAATTATACAAAATCAGCCCAAATATCATCAAACTTTTAACATATGTGATGAGTAGAGACCGGATTTTAAGCAATTTGCTTATGCTTAAATTTGTAAGCACCTCAATTAAATATTAATTTTTAGGTATAACAATGACAAAAACACTATTTTTTTCACAAAAAAATATGCTTTTTTTGCTTTTTTCTTAATTTCGAACTTATTTTATAAAATCAGAACTTATTTTGCTTTTTTTGGCCTTTTTTTATTCCATTGAAAACAAACGCGCACCTTAACTTCAGAATGTCTTTTAGGGAAAGACCCGATCGATATATAATAATTTTAAAAACAGATGTGTGGGCACTCACGTAGTTTTAGGATGCTATTAGCAAAGTTTACTAAATATAGTAAAAGCTCTCGTATAAAAATATTCCTTGCGCGAAGCGAAATTACTCTTCGAGCGCCCCGGTAAAAAGCCATAAATCAGGCGGCATGATGGAGTAGCGGTGCGCCTTTGATCCACGCCAGAATTAAAACTTTGCTATTAGTTACTGCTTGTCGTTCAGATAGTACCTACTGTGCTGCGTAAATATTAATATTTATTAATAAAAAATGGCCGGTAATCTAAGGGTATGGATAATCGACAACCCAGAATTAAAACTCGAAAATGGCAAAGTTTTTTGTCAAGTTTGCGTTAAAACGGTAAGTTTTACATAAAACACCGAGTATAATAATTATTTTTGGTGATATAGAAAATCCCATGATAATTAGTGGTAACGACACGCACGACATGTATTAAAAAATAATAAATATTTAGCCCCATTGTTTTATAAATAAAAAGTATCTAAAAAATAGCTTCGAAGCAAGCATTCTATAATCCACTAATGCCTCTATATTTTCAAACAAACAAACAAACAAAAGTATGCTTTATTGCCGCAGAAAAATACGAGGTACGAGGTGAATAATTTCGATGACATTGAAATCAAAATTGCAACTATGCGACCTTAAACTCTATGTTATTATAGTTATACAAATAATTGTGATGTTAAACAGAAGGTATATTGAACTAGTGTAGAATGTAGTATACAAAAAGAATTAAATTGTTTTTAATCCAATACCTAACAAAAATAATTAAGTTTTAAGTGAATGTTCGACAGTTCTTTTCCCTATATAATGATTTACAAAATTCTATGCTACGAGTTAGGACACAAGTTAAGTAAACAAGCGAGTTTAGTGACAATTTAAAGAGACTTACTCACCGAAAAAAAAATCATTAACGCTGTAAAATGGTCTCTCAATGAGGTATGCTTTGGTGTTTTTTCGAAATTGTGCAAGCATAGGGATAGATTTTAAATGTACTGGCAGATTGTTGTAAAGTTTTATGGCGTTGTAAATAATTGATTTTTTTATTAATTCTGTGGAAGGAATGGGAAGATAAATATCATGCCTAGAGTTTCTGGTAGGGTATACATGTTGTGGCCTTTCTGGGAGGGTGTTTATATGTTTTCACTGACTTAACCCAAGTAAAATGAATTTGATTTTATTAAGGAAAAAATGTTAGGAGATCAAAATTGTTTAGGAATGAAAATAATTTCGAAATATTTTTAGTTTAAAAATTATCTTAAAAACAGCACTCTCTTAAATATTAGCAGGTAATTGTCATTAAGAAATATTACCCTGGTATAGCCTAGAATGGTGCATATTCTTAATAAATATTTTTTTGATAAAGGCAGCTAAAAAGTGCTTTTTGTTGTAGATTCAATGTGGTAAAAAGTACGACATAGTTCAACATTTGAAAACAAAAGTACACTCAGAAAAAATGAAAAAGTTTAAAGTTAATAAGCTTAAACAACAAACAATTGGTTCTTCCTTGGCATCTACTTCCGGCCGTAATGAACAACAAGAACTTAATCAAGACCTTTGCAATGCCATGCTTAAAGCAAATATTCCTTTAAACAAATTAAAAAACAAGCACTTCAAAAATTTCTTAGAAAAATATTGCAAACGAACTATTCCAGACGAAAGTACTCTACGCAAACGTTGTCCAAATATTCCACTTCCTCCAGAACCAGTGTTAACCAGATGGGGAACATGGCTTGACGCCGCTATTTATTATGCGGAAAATTTTCAAAATTTTAAAAATTTAATTTTTGAATTTTCGGAAAACTCAAGCAAATCAATTCAGGACTGTCAAAGCATTCTTAACAATTGTGAGCTTCAAAATAATTTGGCTTTTATCAAAGCAAATTTCAGTTCCGTAAGCAACACAATCAAATTATTAAAAAACAGCAGGTTCCCTTGGTGGACTCAGTTGCTTTGATAGAAAGTTTCAAGAAAACCATTAATGACATTCCTGGACACATTGGTAATTTAATAAAAAATAAAATGGCAGATGTTTTAGAAAAAAATACCGGGTTTCAAAAACTAGTAGACATATCATTAGTTTTAAGTGGCCATCAAAATGTTCCAGAGTTAAGTTGTACGGATCCAAATGTTTTGTCAAATTTTAAGTACGCACCAATTACCAGTGTCGATGTGGAAAGGAGTTTTTCAAAATATAAATATCTCCTAGATGATAGGAGACACAATTTAACAATGGAACATATAGAACAATATTTAATAATTCATTGTTTTCAAAACGAGTAAAGTTTAATTCTACAGTGCATCCCAATATAACTGGAACGGTCAAATATCTCGAAAACTCTTTTATATATTATAATAAAAATTTGGTTTTCTATAGGTAACTGCTTCTGATCTATCGATCTAAAACGATAGATCAGAAGCAGTTACCTAAATAATAAAACTTCCATAATAAGATAATACTATGCTAAACCGTGCCCGAGATATTTGAGCGTGCCGGTTCTTTTGGGAAGGCCAGCGATTATAAAGTGTTCAATATTTATATTAAGAGTTTTGAAATGTTTATATTTTATTATATATTTTATATTTGATTAGTTATAATGTTTTTTTGATTATTTAAATAGTTTTTCAAATAAAAAACTTATTTTTTGGAAGTTTTTTTATTATTTCATATACCAACTTATATTTGCTTTTTTTACGGATTACGATGCTTATTTTGAAGAAATCTGCAGCTTTTTTAAGCACTTTTTTTTAATAATTTGGTGCTCATAATTCCGAGATTGCCAAGATTCCCCACAAGCACATGGCAATTGTAACTATGCTATTGAAGGGAAAATGATTTTTTATTAAAATAAATTAAAAAATTAACTGATAGAAAACACTGGAAATAAGTTCCAATCTGCTTACTTTGTAGTTTTTGTTTTAAGATTTATGTCACCCATATATATTATAAATTAAACTATACGTATTGGAACTTTTTTAAAAAAGAATACCCGAATAAGTAAATCTTTCAAATTTCAATTCCTTGATCAAAGAATATACGTATATATGCATATGTACCGGGTGATCGCGTATAATGTTCCACCCTTTAACTTTTTTGTTTCTCACTGTAGAAAAAAAAGTATTATATAAAAGTTTTAGAACTCACTGCATACTATTTGCACAACATATTTTTGTATATACAGGGTGTGTCATAAACAAATACCAAATCAAAGTTACCTTTTTTTAAATGGAACACCCTGTATATTGTTGCATTTTTGGATTCTACAGGAAATTCTAAACACATTTCATGTATAATGTCCTATATCTAACATGAACCGTTTTCGACTTATTGCTGTTTGAAAATTAAATAATATGAGAAATAAGGTCGCGCAGGTCAAGATGTATTTTATGGTTTCCATGGATAACAATATTGTTAACTTCGTGACACAAGTTGTCAATTTTGATAAGCAGTAAGAATTCATATTCAAAAATGCCTTATTCGAAACAAGAAAAGCAGTTTATTTTAATGGCTTATATTAAAAATAATTATAATTATAAAATGAAAATGTTCCTTGTAAACAGACCATTAGAAGAATATTTATTAAATTTCAACGAGATTCAAACTTAGACAGAAAGAAAAGATGCATTCCACAAGACGAGGATACCGAATTGAAGATTTTACTGGCTATTCAAGAAAATCCGAATAAGTCAATTAGAGCCATTTCAACCGACTTAAGGCAAATGCAAGATAATCCAAAAAATACATCATATGGAAAAATTCAAAAAACACTTAAATTAGCTGGCTTCAAACCTTTCAAAATTAGACCTACTCCAAAATTAACCGTCACACAAAGAGAGAAAAGAGTAGAATTTTGCCGTGAAATGCTGGGAATAATAAACCACAATAATAGCTTTCTACAAACAATTCTTTGGACAGACGAGTCAACTTTTGCCACCAATGGAATGATAAACAGGAAGAATACGAGGCATTGGGCAACAGAAAATCCCCACAGTTACCGAGAATTCCAGTATCAGGGTCGTCAGTCTGTAAATGTATGGTGCGGCATACTTGACAATAAAATCATTGGGCCACATTTTTTTGAAGGTGTGTTAAATGGGAATATATATTTGCAATTTCTATAAAATGAGTTAGCAGAGTTTCTGGATGATTTACCACTAGCACGTTTAAACCAACTTACGTTTCAGCAAGACGGCGCCCCGCCGCACAACATAGTTGAAGTAACGAACTATCTCACTCAAATATTTGGAAACTGGATCGGACGGAATGGTCCGATTAAATGGCCGCCTAATAGTCCGGACCTCACACCCTTAGATGCTTTCCTGTGGGGTACACTGAAAGATAGAATTAATGCAAACAACATAGAGAATCGTGAACACCTTAAACAACTCATAAGAAATGAAATTAATCTAATAAACACTAATTATGCTGAGTCGATCAGAAACTCCTTGGAAAAATTAAGAAGAACCTTAATAAGGTGTATTGAAGTTAATGGAGGACCAGTCGAACAACTCTATATTTAGTATAGCTACTTATATTTCTGCTTTCTAGTTCGTAGTTTTGCTTTGTGTTATTTAGTTTGTTTCATTACACATGTTTGACCTGCGCGACCTTATTTCTCATATTATTTAATTTTCAAACAGCAATAAGTCGAAAACGGTTCATGTTAGATATAGGACATTATACATGAAATGTGTTTAGAATTTCCTGTAGAATCCAAAAATGCAACAATATACAGGGTGTTCCATTTAAAAAAAGGTAACTTTGATTTGGTATTTGTTTATGACACACCCTGTATATACAAAAATATGTTGTGCAAATAGTATGCAGTGAGTTCTAAAACTTTTATATAATACTTTTTTTCTACAGTGAGAAACAAAAAAGTTAAAGGGGGGAACATTATACGCGATCACCCGGTACAAAATATGTGTTTTCTAACCGACTACTTGAAACTCTAATAATCAGATTAGGTTTTACATTGCAAATTAGGTATATGTAGTAGGGTGGAGCGAAAACATTTTTTCCCGATTTTTTATTCGTAATAGTGCAAGAAAGTTGGTTACAGGGTCTCTGATAATGAAATGAAATTAATTTTTGGGATCAAACAATGTTTAGAGGGTCCGCCGCCAACCATTGCATTGAAAAAAAAATGAAAAAACATCATTTTTTTAATGAAAATTTAAAGTAAGTTTTAAAATGATTTGAATGTCATAATAGTACTAGGTGAGTACCTTATACATAAATAAATAATACTGCACAAATTGGCCTAAGTTGAAAAACGTCTTGAGGGTCCGCCACAGATCTAAATATGAGACATTTTTACATATTTTCTTACGTTCAAAGTTCAAAGGCGCCCTTATCCGTTAACAAACGGTACGCGCTGCATCTTCGGCGCAAAGCCGAACCCGAACCGAACATGACCCGAGCTTAGATTGCGCACGAAATTAAATACATTTTAGATTCAGTTGTCTTGTGGCAGTCATTGAAGTGTAAATGCAGTTCGTTTCATTTCTGTTAAAGAATTCGCGCCGTATTTATTTGAGTATTAGAATAATAATTGTTATCTTTGAGTTGAAAAGTGATAGTCATATCTATAAAACTGTTTAATTATATAAACTTAAGTGTGTTTTAATTAACAAGATGGCAAGTGCTGCAAAAACTAGAGCTAAAACATTATGTCCTATATTTGGACAAGGAAGTGACTTTAACAATCGTGTTTTGCCAACATTTTATGATGTAATGAAATGTTGTATTGACGTACGGGATAAACGCATGCCTCATGCAAATTCTAAAGAGGCAACGGTTCATGAAATCTCGCAAATAGTAGTTCATAAAGTTGAAGATATATGGAGAAGAGCATCAATTCCTATAGTAAGTACTAATAGAGCCATGAACATTCTAAAAGACTATCACAAGAAATATATGAACCTTAAAAAATCTAGCCACCGAAAGCAATCATTTCAGATCAAAATAGACCTTTTTGTAAATGAAACAACAAAAAAATTATTTGATATTGCTGCATGTAAATGTGTAGATTTTACTATCTGTGCTTGTCAAAAAAGTCACAAGGTTCCAAAGATAGAACAAACATTTCTAACCGACCAAAGAACAACACGAAAGATGGCTATAAGTAATGTTGATAAGAAAATGACACATACATTAACTAGAAGAGAAGAACGGAAAATGAAATCTAGCAAGAGTGAAAAACAAACGGACAAAATAGAAGCTGTAAAGGAGACAGAAAATATCTTAGTAGAGGATTGCGACTCTAAGAATGATAAACAAGATACTACTTACCAACCAGAAAAAGAATCTATGATACCAACAACTTCAAGTCATAAAAAGAAATCACAAATGAGAACGGTGTTATCTACTCTTGCAAGAGAATGTGACAGAACATCAATTTCAGATCGCTCAGCAGCAAAAATATCAACGGCTGTATTAACAGACATGGGAATTATCTCGAAAGAAGAGAAGTCTAGTGTTATAGACAGACATAAAATAAGAAGGGAACGAAAAAAACTCAGAACTTCGTTACAGAAAGTAGAATCAGTTCCTAGCCTTCAGTCCGTATATTTCGACGGAAGGAAAGATAAAACCTTGAAAAATCAGAAAATAGGTAGAAAATTTTATAAACGATCTATCGTAGAAGAACATATAGTACTTATCGAGGAACCAGAATCTAAATACATAGGTCACGTATCTCCCGAATCTGGTAATGCTAGTAACAGTGCAAAAAGTATACTATTGTATTTAAATAAAGAGTTCGATTTATCGCAGCTGGCAGCTGTGGGATGTGACGGCACGCCAACGAATACTGGGCCTAAAGGTGGAATTATTCGTTTGATGGAAATTCATTTGGGAAGACCGCTTCAATGGTTTGTGTGCCAATTGCACGGAAATGAACTTCCGCTGCGGCATCTTTTTCAAAACTTGGATGGATTAATTTCAGGCCCTAAAAGTTTTTCTGGACCCATTGGTACTTTGCTACAGACTTGTGAAACTCTTCCACTGGTGAAATTCTCCCCAATTAAAAGCGAATTTGATTTTTTTGCTGTCAATTTGAATGATCTAAGTTCAGATCAGGGCTATCTTTTAGAGCTATGCCGTGCTATTGTGGGTGAGAACTGGTCAGTCAGGACTTAGCTAACAAAACTCCAGGGAAAATGGCTCACGCTCGCTGGTTGACTACTGCAAGTCGAATACTACGACTATATGTTGCAACCGTTGGTCCCTCTGATGCTCTGGTGACACTGGCTACATATGTGGTGAAAGTATATGCTCCTGTTTGGTTTACAATTAAACAGAACAGTTCATGTTTTGATGGTGCGCGGAATTTATGGAAATTAATGAACTATTCTCGATATTTAGACAACTCATACCAGAAAATAATAGATCCAGTAATCCAGAGAAACGCTTTTTTCGCTCATCCAGAAAGTATTCTTCTGGGTATGCTGAAAGATTCGAGACAGCACATTAGAGAACTTGCTATACGTAGGATTTTAAAGGTACGACAAACCTCCCCGAAATCCGAAAGAGTAAATATCAGAGCTTTCAAAATTCCAGAACTTAATTTTAATGCTCTTGGGTATATTGAAATTATCAACTGGCAGGATACAGCAATTACTGAGCCACCCATTCTTTCGAAGCAATCAAAACAGGAGACATTATCGATATAGTCAGATTTCCCTGCCATTCCCAGGCGGTCGAGAGGAGCATTAAACTTGTCACAGAAGCATCTACTTCTGTTTGTGGCCAAAACCAAAGAGATGGTTACATAAGAGCTAAATTAACGTCTCAAAATTTAATGCCGAAGTTTGAAACTAAAAAAGATTATAAAATGTAAAAAAAATAACAAAAATTTGAAGTTTAGCCTTGGGAGGAAGGAAGGAAGGAGGGAGGGAGGGGGGGTGGAGCTCGAATAGCAGTCACCTCCACGTGGTGGGCTCTGGGTTATTTTGTTTAATTATAATTATTTACCAATTAAACAAAATAAGCGAAGAACTGCTAGAAAATTATAAAGTAAAAATATTGAAATATTACAGTAATTTCTTTATTTTTTGTATATTTCGAGGTTATGGCGGACCCTCAAAATATAATTTTTTTGCGTCAACGAAAATTTTACGTTGTTAGGGGACGTTCGGAGAGTCCTTTTTTTCCTATTATGAGTTATAATTTTTTGTCATATGATTAAAAATAAAAAAACAGATACACCGTGTTTTTAAGAAAAAAATAGAACTTCAAAGCTTCGGCGGACCCTCAAAAAAATTTTTAATCGCAAATTGAAAAAAATATTTATAAACAGATACTAAAAACGCAACTTTTCCCAACTATTACAAAGGCGATACAAAAAAAAAGTTTTTTTTTGCGATTTTCGCTCCACCCTAATATGTAGGTACATAAATTTAAATAATTAAAAGTATACTTGTGGAACTTTGAATACATGAAAAGAGGAAATTTATATCATGAAATTTGCCTGAATGCTCTGGCATCGGTTTCAGGATTTTATAAACGAAAAATTAGAGAGTCTATTGAAATTTTTTAACATACAAAAAAATTTCAATAGAATTTCAATTAGACCATAATCAACTTTCCATTAAGTAATGGTCGAAAAATGTAAATGTACCTTATGTAAAAGAAAACAGAATATATTATTATTGTTATTACTCATAGTTTGCACACAATTGATGTTAGGTCAAATGGGATTCATTAAGGCTAAGTGCAGATATAAAATTATCCTTTATGTGGCTATTTCGCGCCGCTGGATCTACTGAACTATATTTACGTTCAACTAACAAACAATAAAGGTAAGTCCGCTATGAAAAGGCAAAAGCACGTGGCACATTACCACTGTCGTAGAATAGTGTTAAATCAATTTTATTGTGAGCTACGTTATCATATACGTAAAGACACGTGGAGGTCGTAAACTTTAAACATTTCAATTGACGACAAAAGTAATATAGCCAAATGATTAAGTTTTATGTCACGACCTCACAAACCGATATGCTGTGTTCGCTATATTTTCTGTGGCATCTGACTCTACCGTAAGTTACAATGAGTGAACAGTAAACTCAACCTTTAATAAGCTTCCATGAAATGAACGTAAAAATCTTTTTTAACACAAGTTTTTATTTAAAAATATATTATTTCTTTTTCAATGAAAATAATATGTACGTAGGTAGTTTCCTGTTAATAAAAAAATATGTTATGTTGCATCCGAAGAAAAATTGATGGACAATGGTTAAGTACTCGCAAAATTATAAAAAACCTGATATGCAGTGAATACTTGGCCGCCCCCACCTCTTTCCCGGCGCCCATCCATTTCTAGAGTAAACACTTTAAGTCAGCCATGTCAAACATAAGGCCGCGGGCCGCATGCGGACCAGAGAGCATTTTTCTGCGGCCCAAATCAGTTTTGAAAACAGCCAGATAATGCGGCCCGCGAACAAGTTGAAAACCGTTTTTGAAAGCGCGCGCCGCTGCAACAAAGATTGGTATTATAAAATGTACAATTATACATAGCGCCATCTATGTTTAGGAGGATGAACTACACATATTCAACCTAAAACCTAAGGCTAACCGTTATCTTGCTTGTTCTATGAAATTCTATCGCGCAAAAACACAGATGACGCTATCTGAACATTCTGGAAAGAACTCGAGAAATCACAATCCTTATATAAGCTGTGTTCTATTGAGTTCAGTCATTCAGTATTTAGTCAGTTATGAGTCAGTTGCGATAGAGTTTCGAGTTGAGTTGCGCACTTATTGTTACAACACTTAACAGTACTTAGTACGTCCAAAGCATGAGAAAATGAATCTGTCCTTCAAGCGAGCTACGTACTGTTGGAGAGTGCCTTGTAAAGGCCGCGGAAATTGTAAGTTCCGGGAGCGTGAAGGCATTTCAAAATATAACCTTGTCCCGGAATACTGTCGCTGAAAGAGTTACTGAGTTGGCTGCCAATATAAGTGATCAGATAAAAACAAAATCAGACTCTTTCATTGTACTTTCTATTGCCTGTGACGAATGTGTGTAGTGTGGCGCAACTCGCTGTTTTTCTTCGTGCGGTTGATACAGATATCAATATGTAAGAAGAATTACTGGAATTAGTACCATTGCATGATACAACTGGGAAGGATATTTTCAATGCTGTTTATGGACTTCTGTAAAAGTATAATTTAGATTTGCCAAAACTGTGTTCCGTTGCAACAGACGGAGCTCTTTCAATGACTGGAGTAAAAAATGGCTTCGTTAAAATATTACAGACAAAGATCAGAGAAACAGGCAGTGACAAACCAGATTTTCATCATATTCATTGAATAATCCACCAAGAAGTTTCATGCTCAAAAGTGATCAAGTTGGAAAGTGTTTTAAAGTCAGTGAAAAAAATTATAAACTTCATAAGGTCACGAGGCCTTAATTAGCGACAGTTTTCTGCATTTTTACGTGATTTAGAAAGTGAGTACACTGGTTTGCCATATTATGCAGAGGTGGGATGGTTTTCGTGTTCTATAGTACTCGACCGGTTTTGGAAACTCAAAGAAGAAATACGCGTTTTCATGGAAACAAAAGGAGAAGATGTCAGCTTATTATGGGATGTACCTTTTTTACAAGATCTTTCATTTATGGTTGATATCACAAAACACTTGTCGGACTTAAATACGAAATTGCAAAGACCACGTCAAATTATTACAGATATGGATGATCATGTGAAAGCTTTCAAGTGTAAGATGATGTTGTGAGAAAAACAGTTAACAGAGGATACTCTGTCACATTTTCTGACTTGTAAGGCATATCAGGAAAGCACAAGTGTCCCAATATCATACAAGATATATTCAGAGAAAATGAGAAGCCTTCTGGCAGAATTTGAGAAGCGTTTTCAGGATTTTAAAACCCAAGGAAACAATTTTTCTCTATTTACTGGTCTTTTCACTATTGATATTGATAAAGTTCCCCCTCACTTGCAAATGAAAGTAATTGAGATTCAGTGTCAGATCCATTTAAAACAAAAATTTGATAGGTTTGGCACATTCGAATTTTATAAGTACTTGCCTGTTCAATACCAAGAAATGAGAAAATTTTCCTGTAAAATCCTGTCAATGTTTGGAAGTACCTATAAGTGTGAACAACTATTTTCTTTAATAAAAACAGACAAATCTCCCTCAAGATCACGATTAACGGACGCACACTTGAACGCAGTTTTAAAAGTTATTTCCGCCGATAAATTCGCGCCACAAATAGACAACTTAATTAAAGACAAAAGATGTCAAATATCTTGCAAAAGAATTTAATGTTCGTAGTTTTTGTAATGTCCTTTTTATTGGAAATTTAATAAACAGACTTGTCCTATAATAGTACTTTTTCTCAAGATTTTCAGTAGTTTGTCTTCTTTAAGATAAGGCTTTGCAGCCCACCTAGTCGATGGTCTTCATGCTTGTGGCCCACCAGTGACTTTGAGTTTGACATGGCTGCTGTAAGTAAAGTGGAAAGAACAGTGCTATTTAGGAATTTATAATATATATATATATATATATATTTTTTTTTTTTATATACCTTTTAATCTTGTTTATTTTATGCATATTTACCGGGTACCTACTCAGTCGCTAGGAAGTAACTTTTTATCCGTGAATTTTGAAAATCGCTTGTTTTCTTTGCTCGTATTACAGATTATACAGAAATTTTTTTTAATTCCCTCGGAAAAGGGAACTATTTTAATCGTGAAAAAATCACTCTCCGAGATTTTTTCAGATCTTCACGTTTCAGAGTCCGTTCTGTCTGGCTTTTCGCGACGTAGCTAAAAAACTACTTATCCGATTGACTTCAAATTTTGGTCAAAAATTAAGGGTCATATAGGGATGACCTAGTAACATTTTGGTAAAAATCCAATATGGCTGTTTAGTGAAATGTTAAAAAAAATTATTATTAAAAAGCTAATAATCCAATTTATCTCAAATTCTGCACAAACATCAAGTATTATGTTGAAATCGAGTGGTAAAATTTTGGTACGAATCCAAGATGGCCGAACAAATAGCGGCATAATAAAATATTTAAAAATTCAGCTTAAAAAAACTGCTTAACGGTCTGATTTCAAATTGTGTGCCATAACTAACTGTGGTATAGGGATCAACTAGTAAAATAGTGGTACTAATTCAAGATGACCGAACAAAATGGCGAGCAAATAAAATGTTTGTAATCGTGAAAAAATCACCCTCTCAGGTAATACGCATCTTTACGATTTAGCGTCGCTAGATGACAAAAAATATCTTTTATCAATTCCGTCGGTCCGTTTGTCGGTCTGTCTGTCTGTTAGTTCGCGGTATAGGATTTACACATCTTCACGTTTTAGCGTGCCTAGATGCCAAAAAAACATGTTTTATCCAATTCCATCGGTCCGTCTGTCGATCTGTGTGTCAGTTCGCGACATAGCTTAAATATAACTTACCCGCTTGACTTCAAATTTTGACCAAAAATTAAGGGTCCTGTGGGGATGGCCTGATAATATTTTGGTAAAAATCCAATATGGTGGAACAGTGTAAAAAAATGTTTGTTAGAGTGTTGTATTATTTGGGGTTAAGATCCAGTAAAAAAACCAAGTATTTTTTTAAATTGTCGACGTCTCGCAACTTAATTGTTGCTTCCTCAGGACACATATATTATCTTATTATATCCTGCATGAAACTCATATCATCACTACTTTACTCCCAAATGGTTTTCGTTAGCAATCCTTTTGTTGTTATGTTAGAGTGGTGTATTATTTGAGGTTAGGATCTAGTAAAAAAAACAAACAACTTAACTTTTAAATAGTCGCAACTTTATTGTTGAATCTTCAGCACTCATATGCAAATTCAATATCCAGCATGAAACCCATATTATCAGTAATTACATATTCCGTTTGTTCGCAGATACTTCCTAGATATTAAATTTCTAAATGGTTTTCGTTAACGATCTTCTTGTTGTTATGTTAGAGTGGTGTATTATCTGGGGTTAGGAAAAATCTGCGGACCAATGGAGCAGGTAAAGACTAATATGGGTGTTATGCAGAATATAAAATGTGCCCTGAGGATACAACAGTAAATTGGCGAAACGTCGGCCATTTAAAAAAGGGCCTTTGTTATTTTTACTGGATCCTAACCCCAATTAAAACACCAGTCTAACACAACAAGAGGCTCGATAATGAAAACCATTCATAAACTTAATATCTGAGATATCTGCGGACCAGAGGAGTAGGTAAAGACTGATAATATGGGTTTAAATTTAATATAATGAAACAAAATGACGGCCAAATAAAATTTTTAAAAAATCAACGTTAAAAAGTCTTATTCGGTTAATTTTAAATTTTGCAGTAAAATTAAATGTGAATATGGTATAGATATTTAATTTATTTTAAATTATGCCCAAAAGTTAAATGTGGCATAGGTAGAAAAGAAATGGTAAACATATTGGTAGGAATCCAATATGATGGAACAAAATGGCGCCCAATATAAATAAAGAGACAGTATATGTAATGCATATATAATGTGACTAGGTACCAGTGGCGGCTCGTCAGGGTAGGCAAGGTAGGCGCCGCCTACCCTTGAATAATCGTGCCTAAATACTGCCCAAAAAATCTAATATCTCATATCAATTAAACAATATTTAACCGTTTAACATCACAAAATATACAAAACTTTCGAAAAAAGCCGTGCGTTTCCCTTAGAAATTCCTAACATTTAAATAAACATCGATTACATGCGAAACCTATGTACGTTTAGAGGCGATATATCCCAACCGCCTAAATTTAGATGTTCTCTACGGCAGCCAGCCAGCCCACGAAAACGCACATCGCCGACGACCAGCGACCGACATACAGAGAAAATCACGCGAAATAAACTACTACAGTAGGCGAAACGATCGTCCGCCTTCGGCAAATATTTGACGTCTTCGCAATGGATTCCAATATTGTTCATCTGGCAGTGTTGCCAAATTCTCGAATTTTCACCTGAACTGCTTTACGTTTTTAGAAAATATGCATATGCATAAGGCTACCAACTTTTTCATTTACGAATGCGGGACACAACAAATTTTAGTATGCGTTGTAGGCGCATTAACCATATTCTAAAATTCTTTATTAAGCATTAATTTTTTAATTAATTAAATTGATTATCCGAACATTCTGTTATATACTAAAGCAAAAAAATTAAAGACATTAAACATAAGTGTTAGGTTAGGTGAGGTTTTTTTAAAAATAATAAAATGAAACATGTTTCTACACTTTGGTATTTTTTTTAATTAAGGCTTATTTATAACACATAATTTAGTTTAATCAAATCTTCTTAAAATGGTACTTCTCTGTATTATTAAACCGATAAACATGGAAACTTAGAATATGATTTGTTGCAATTCGGGACTTGCGGGACATGATTAGAGAATGCGGGACGATTTCTAACCTTATTTGTAACGCGGGACCTTAAAAGATAATCCGGGACTGTCCCGCAGAATGCGGGACGGTTGGCAGCCTTACATATGCAAACATTGCAAACCATAAAAAAAAAATAAAATAAGCAGTTTCAATGTTGTTAGGGTGGTTTTGAAAGGGTTTTTTAAACAAAATCTAGGTACATCTCAAGAAAAATAAAGAAATTCTTCTCAGGCTTGCGAAACCGTATTTACAAATTTTGCGTTTGGCAACGTTGGCCACCTGCTACTATTCTCATTAATCTCATTTATAATTCGTAAAAATCGTAAATAGTATGCATGATGCAATATTATCGTTCGTTCGGATTTCCGGTCAAGTGATTTGAAATTTTGTCAATTACATTCTGACCGCTCTCGTTTTCTGATATCGATCAATAAATAAAAACATTGGACGGTGATACGTGTGTGTTTTTTTGACTATTATTTTACGACCGCGTCTAGTTTTTCTGTGCTTTAATTTGTGATTTTGGTTGTTTATCGGCATTGGCCAGAAGAAAAACGAAGAAATCCTGATAAACGGATAAGTATTTTTGTTTTATTTGTTTCTAATAGACATATTTAGGTATTAAATATTTTGCTTTTAAGTGTAGTTTCGCTAGTTTTAGGGGTTGGACGGTTCATATTCGATGAATTTACCGTCGCGTCGACCGTAGGTTAAGTGCGTTTTTTCCGGTTTGTTCTATTTTATATAGGTACATTACGTTGCTTTGTTTTTTTTTAATGGATTTTTAAAAAGTCATGGCGAATAATCCTGTGCATGATATTATTTGCTCTTTGTGCGAGACACCATTTTCGCGTCTAAACGAAAACGATCGAAAAGATGTTATTTATTTTGGCCGCCCCACGCCACTTCTCAATATTTTAAAGCCTGATAAAAAACAGGGCCAAACTTTTTCACGATCGTTTAAAGCTCAATGGTACGAAAGTCATCAGTGGATATGTGGTAGCTATTTTAAACAAAATTTGTTTTGTTGGCCATGTTTACTTTTGGGCAAAAGGCAGAAACAATACTTGGGTGCGTCTTTTAATCTGTTAATTAAACGTGATAACGAAATACAACAACATTTAAAAAAAATTGGAAATATTTTTTCTGGTTTATCAAAAACTATCCAGAATGATTTGATATCCTGTATTTGCGATTACCTTGCAGATACAATTCATAGGGAGATAAGAGAGTCGTTGTTTTTTGCAGTGCAAGCTGACGATACTACGGATATTTCTGAGAAGTCCCAATGTGCGATTTCAATTCGGTACGTTAATAAATACGGTGAAATCAAAGAAAGTTTCTTGGGTTTTCATGACGTTAGCGAAGACAGAACAGCGGACGCAATGTATGGATTAATTGTTACAGTCATAGGCAATTTCGATTATAAAACAAAATTAGTTGGGCAATGCTACGATGGTGCTAGTGTGATGGCAGGTTCATTGAATGGTTTGCAAAAAAAAGTTAAAGATGATGCTCCTTTTGCTTTGTTTACGCATTGTAGTGCGCACAGATTGAATTTGGTTTTACAAACTGGTTCAAAAAATATAAAAAATTTCCGAATTTTTTTCGCAAGTGCGTCCTCGATTCCCGGATTTTTTCATCAGTCTGCAAAACGGACATTTACTTTAGATTCGACGATAGGAAAGAGGATTTCTTCCAGTTCAGACACCAGGTGGGCTTCCCGTTCTAAAATCATTCAAATCTTGCACTCTGAATGGGAAGGCCTAAAATTAGTTTTTTCTAAAATTATTGACGACCAATCATCATCGGCTGAGTCAATAAACGGGGCCAAGGGATATCTTAAATTTATGAACGATTTAGAATTTTCGTTTCTTACCGCTGTGTATAAATATATTTTTGACATAACTGACCCCCTTTTCAACATTCTACAGAAAAAATCATTGGACATCACCTATTGTAAAAAGCAAATATTTATGGCAAGAGATCGTATCAAGTTATTGAGAAATGAGACAATGTTTAATACAATATTTGAACAAGCTCAAACAAGGATTTTTAATAATAGGGACTCAGGGCAATTGTCAAAAAGAATTAAGTTATCGGACACCATTAAAGGCGATGAGCAAAGTTCTTTACGCATTTTATTTTATGAGATAATTGACAATATTGTGCCTCAAATAGAAGTTAGGTTTGCAGATATGTCTCAGTTATTATATTTTTCTTTAGCGGATTCCTCAAAATTCGAAGAATATAGCAAAAATTTTCCGCTTGAATTTGTGACGAATGTGACCAACTTTTATAAAAATTTCTTTGACAAACAAAAATTAATTAATGAGCTTAGTGTAATATATCTCGATGAACAATTTGCATTGCTGAGCGTCGAGGCAATTTTAAAACATTTCGTAAAAAATGAACTTCAAGAAATATTTCCTGAAAGTTTTTGCGTTAATTGCTACCATACCTATTACAAGTACCTCAGAAAGACATTTCTCTTGTTTAAAGCGAATAAAAACGTATTCTCGCAATACAATAAAAAATGAACGTTTATCGTCACTTGCGCTAATTTCAATAGAAAAAGAGTTGTTCTGCTCCTTACAGAAGGCTGATAACTTTACGGATGTAATAATAAGTAAATTCGCCCTTTTAAAAGATAGGCGGATAAATTTAATTTATAAAACTTAGTTGTCAGCTAAGTGTGTACGCGGCTTAACGTTTTCTTATAACGTCATTATTCTTGAAATTATTGTGGTTGTCGCCTACCCTAGCCTAAACACCACGAGCCGCCACTGCTAGGTACTGAACTAATTTGGATCACACTTCTCTCTTCTCAATAAAAGTAATAATTCCTAACGAGGGAAGTTCAAAAGGAAGAGCAAAAGTGGAAAAACAAATCGAAGTGGTGCACGTGAAGTTATTGCGAGCGTTATAGAGGCCTGTACTAGAGAAGCTGAAAATAATATTTTGACTATTCCAATTCAAAATCGAACAGAACGCCCTGTATTTTACACTGGTGTTTCGGAAAGTAGTGTAAGAAAAATTCAAAAAGAATATAATGATCGCTCATGTTTCACCTTTAAAATCTCCTGGTAAAAAAAGACCCCGATTATCATACAAAGATAAAATTGACGATGGTGATTTTCAAGAAACTCGACGAACAATAGAGGATTTTTATGTAAACTTGAAAAAGATTCCGACCTGCAAACCCCTACTTCGTGCTGTAAAAAACAAAATAGATTTTCCGTACGGGTATAAAACCTTAAATCGGCTTTTACGATCAAATGGTTTTGTTTGGCACAAGTGCCAAAATAAGCGAAAATTGCTCATTGAGAGACCAAATATTTTTCACTGGCGGGTGAAATATCTATCAACTGTAAGGCAATATGGGCAAGAAGGACGCAATATTGTGTATCTAGACAAAACCATGGGTAGATAATGATATGACAGTGGACAAATGCTGGCAAAGCGAAAGTGTTACAGCTGTTGTTCAGGGAATCTGCTCTAGTAGTCGCTTTATTATAGTTCATGCTGGTTTAGAATCCGGATTTGTTCCAGGTGCTGCTTTAGTTTTTCGCTCGGGACTAACCACTGGAGACTATCATGGACAGATGAATAGAGATAATTTTGAACAGTGGTTGCTCGAGAAGCTTCTACCTAACATTCCTCCCAAATCAATCGTGGTAATGGATAATGTGTCTTATCATTCTCACGTAGAAGATAAAGTGCCAACTAAATACTTTATAAAAGCTCATATGATATCGTGGCTTAAATCGAAGAATCTTGTATGTGACCCAACATTGAGAAAATATCAACTATATGATGTAATATCAGCCAACAAGCCTAGAGAAAAAAATATAAAATCGACGGTCTTTTACGTAACTTCGATCATACACCTTTAAGGCTGCCTCCATACATGTGCGACCTAAACCCTATTGATCTTGCATGGGCAGGATTAAAAAAATATATTCTAGAGCCCAACACCTTTCAATTAAAGATTTAAATAAAATAACATTGCAAGCGATTGACTCAATATCGACTGAAAATTGGAAATCGTGTGTTAAACATGTTCGTTCTATTGAAGGTAGATACTGGGAAGTAGATGGCAAAATTGAACCGGTTATTGATGATTTAGTTATCACACTGGGATCTTCAAGTAGTGACGACGAAACCTCATCATTTTCAGAGAAAGACAACAATTTAGAAGGAATCGAACCATTAGAATCACAGTCGTCAACCTCAAAAATGGCTTAGTTTTTGTATATATTTTGTAAAATTGTTCATAAAGTAGCTGTCAATAAACTGCTTCAAAATAATTAATTTTCTGTTCAATACCGGGTGTCAAAAAATATCTAATATTGTAATTAATATCTGAAAAACTACAGAACTCATATTTTTCCAAAATTAACACATCAATGTAGTTATAGTAGGGGAGCCAGCACTGATTACAGTGAACAAGATTTAGCAAAATTTTAACTTATGCAGTTCGACTTTGGGCTATCCGGGTATGCCAAAACTGACCGTTTGTCTCCGTCTGTCGTATTACTTTGTACAGGGGGCGTCATTGTGAAGTACTATACATGCTAATGTTAAAGGGGGGGTGATTCTTGGACCTTTTTAAGAAGAAAGTTTAATATGAACCTAAAAGTCTTAACTTTGGAGATACAGGGTTTAAAAAAACATTTTTTTTAAATCCTAATTCTGACGCTATTATAGATAAATAACTGTGTGAAATTTGATACACGTCTTTTATGCACAAAAGGGCATTTTTTATAAACAATCAATTTTTGAAATTTCTACCAGTGGCGTGCATATGTAATTAACCTGAGTAAATCCGTATGCTCCTTAATGCATACAAGACGGTATCAAATTTCGTGCGGTTATCTACAAAAGCATCAGAATTGGGATGAAAAAAAATGTTTTCTTTTAAACTTTACCATCCTGTATCTCAAAAGTTAAGACTTTTAGGACATAAAAATACACCCTTTAACATCAGCACGCAATTAGAAAACGCCCTGTATAGTACTTTACAATGACGACACCTGTATAAAGTAATATGACAAACGGAGACAGACGGTCACTTTTGGCATTCCCGAGTAGCCCAAAGTTGAACTGCATAAATTAAAATTCTGATAAATCTCGTTCACTGAATCTGATGCTGGTTGCCCTTGTAAACTCTGGACTTGCAAATCGTATATCACTATACTGGGTGGTTCAATAATAGCGGGCGTAGGCAGTAGCCCGGGAACCGTTAATGACAGAACTCAAGAAAAAATATATTTATAGATAAATCGATCAAGAAAAATCAAAATTAAATCATTTTAAATTTTGAAAGTTCGCCGTTTTTGCAACACAAAAGAAATATAGAATTGCGGTACACGAAAGAAAACAGACAAATATAGATAAAGGTTCATTAAGCATAGTTACATTTTTTTATTATCTCAAGTGCGTATAGTCAAAAAGGAGTGCCATATTATTTAAAGAACGACGGGACACCACTGGTTTAAAGAGATTTCTTGACCGACCTTCCTAAACAGATTGACTCCTCCCGGTTTTCTTTCGTGTCCCGCACTTTACTATATATTTTATTTAAGAAATATTTGCAGGGAATACAAAATTTCTGCATTTCTAAATATAAATGCCTGCAACTACCCACGTTTTTTATGTAAAGTGTCAGATTATTTTTGTTCCTGGCAAATCCTGAAAAATAATATTTCTAAGTAAATAAAAGTAGCGAGTGGGTTTCTGCACGCTAGAAGATAAATAAAATTATTCTTATTAATTCACGTTGGCTGGCATAAAATTTATTTTCGCCTGAAGATATTTAATTATACCTGGGCAAATAAAAGTAACTGTTAACGAAAAATAACCATTTCATTCTGAGTTATGTTTACTTGCTACCTACTTGAATGAAATTTAAGACGGTTCTCAAATTTATACTTATTATTTTTCCATGACTTCTAGTTTACGAAAAACTTGTGAACGTGAAAGGAAAAAATTGTTGCAAACCTTTTAATTATAAAAAATTATATAACAAAAACAGAACCGACTTATGTCGGAATCAACCAGTGAAATTTTGGAACGAATCCAAGATGGCGGAACAAAATGGAGGCTTAATAAAATATTTAAAAATTCAATCTGAATTAACTACTTAATGGATTGTTTTCAAATTGTGGATCATAATTAATTGTGGCATAGGAATCAAATAGTAAAATTGAGGTACTAATTCAAGATGGCCGAACAAAATGGCGACCAAATAAAATGTTTGTAACTGTGAAAGAATCACCCTCTGAGGTTTTACATATCTTCATGTATCAGCGTCCCTAGATCCCAAAAAATATGTTTTATTAATTCCGTCGGTCCGTCTGTCGGTCTGTCTGTTAGTTTGCAGTATAGCTTAAAAACTGTGTGTGGTGTGTGAGTTAAGTTGGCATTGGAATAAACCAACTAGCTAGCATTCTATTTTCTGAACAAACTATCCTAAACATCTGGATAGACACTTAAAACTAAATTCAATGCCAATTTTTTTTCTTTTTTTTTTCAAAAAATTTAGAAAAATATTAATTAAGTGCCAATCAAAATATTAAGGACGGTCTGATAATATTTTGGTAAAAATCCAATGTGGCGAAATAAAATGGCGGCATAGTGAAATGTTAAAAAATTATTATTTAAGAACTACTCATCCAGTTTATCTCAAATTTTGCACAAACTTCAGAGTATTATGTGGATTCAACTGACAAAATTTTGGTACGAATCCAAGATGGCGGTATAATAAAATATCTAAAAATTCAGGCTGAAAAAACTACTGAATACTAATTCAAGATGGCGGAACAAAATGGCGGCCTAATAAAATGTTTGTAATCGTGAAAAAACCCATCCTCTCAGGTTTTACATATCTTCACGTTTTAGCGTCCCTAGATGCCAAAAAATATGTTTTATTAATTCCATCGGAGTCAGTCGGTCTGTCTGTCTGTAAGTTCACGGCATAGCTTAAAAACTGCTTGCCAGATAGACTTCAAGTTTTAGTCAAAAATTAAGGCTCATTTGGGGATGACCTGGTAATATTTTGGTAAAAATCCAATGTGCCGGACCTATGTTAAAAAAATTATTACTAATAAAAATAATTATCCAATTTACTTCAAATTTTACACAAAAATCAATTGTTACACTGGTAACATTTTGATATGAATCCAAGATGTTAAAACAAAATTGCGGCATAATAAAATATTTAAAAAATCGGTCACAGGTAAAATGGGAATTACTATCCGACGTTTCACCTTCGATTGCACGAGACATCTTCAAGGATCTTTACTCCACGAGATCTGAACAAATGAGCTCGAAGAGATTCAGGCAGGTTTTTATATCCAACTTGTGCTCACCGAAACGTGACCTTGTGTTAAAATCGGTTTTCACGAGTGATATAGACCGTAACCCGTATCTCTATTAAAATTTTTTGTATGTTTAAAAATTTCAGTAGATTCTCTCTAATATTCCGTTTATAAAATCCTGCAACCGATGCTAGAACCTTGGTTTCCTTTACATTTATGATATGGCCAGTAGTATGCTAGTGTTCAGCTACATTAGATTGAACAATTTGTTTCTTTTTAATACATCGTTCATGTTCCTTAAGTCTAGTTGCTAATGAGCGTTTTATTTCTCCCATATACACTTCTCCACATGAGCAAGGTATTTTATATACTTCTTCTGTTTGAAAAGGTATAATATCTTTCGGGGATCGCAAGCATTGTCTAATTTTTTTATGTGTATTGAAGATTGTACGTATGTTGGACCGCCGAAATAATCGACCTATTTTGTCTGTAGGGTCATGTATGTAGCGAAGAACAACTCTGCTTAATATGGGCTCCTCATCACTCTCTTTTGGCGAAGTTGGATTACTATTTTTTTTTTAATTGAACGCGTAATATCTTCAGTGCAATAGCCATTCCCTCTGAGAGCTTCGGTCAGTTTCGATGTTTAAAGAATCTTGATCAGAAATCGAAATAGCTTTAAATACTAGTGAGTTAATAACCGATTTCTTTTGTGCTGGATGGTGTATGCGTCGGTTTTCTTTACACAGAATGTCCTAATGTACCATTTTCCTTTCTTTGAGCACATACATCTAGAAAGGGAATCGCTCTATTAGAATCAATTTTCATTGTGAACTTGATATTATGATGCTGTTGATTAAGATGGTCCAGAAATGTAAGGAGATTATCCTGTCAACAAAATTATCATCGACATATCTGAACCAGTGTTTGGTTTTAGTGGAGCGGATGTTAGAGCAATATCTTCAGAGGCTTCCATAAACATATTCGCTACCACAGGTAATAGAGGAGATCCCATAACTGCCCCTAAAGTTTGTTCATAAAAAGTTCCTTGAAAAATGAAATAAGTAGATGTAAGACAAGCTTCCACTAGGTCTATTAAGTTCTTATCAAGATTATTATGATCGAATATGTCTGATATAATGGAAATTAGGTCGTTGGCTGACAGGAACATTTGTGTACAGTAATTCTACATTGAAGCTGACCAAAATGTCTACGAAATTCAACTGGATTGCCTTAAGTTTCCCACCAAATGTGCAGATTTTTTTATAAAAGAATCTGTTTTTCTAGCAAATGGATTTGCTGAAAATTTGAAACATATTTACCTAGTTTGTATGTGGGCGAGATATTATGTGTACAATTAAGAAATATAGTAATCTAACTCCTCCAGAGGAGAGTGATAATGAGCCCCCGATAAGTAGAGTTGGAAGAATAACATACATGGCACTAGAGATAAAATAGGATGATTACTTCGCCGGTCCAACATACGTACAACACACATAAGAAAATTAGACAATGTTTGCGATCCCCGAAAGATATTGTACTTTTTCAAACAGAAAATATGTAAGTATATAAAATCTAGTCCTATGGAGAAGTGTATGTGGGAGAAACAGGACGCTCAATATCAACTAGACTTAAGGAACATGAACGATGTGTTAAAAATAAACAAATTGTTCAATCTGCTGTATCTGAACATTAGCATAGCACTGGCCATAAGGTTCTAGCATTAGTTCCAGGATTTTATAAACGAAAAATTAGAGAATTTATTGAAATGTTTAAACATACAAAGAATTTGAATAGAGATACGGGTTACGGTCTACATCACACGTGGAAACCGATTTTAACACGGGGATGCGGTTCGGCAAGCACAAGTCGGGTATAAAAGCTCGCGAATCTCTTCGAGCTCAGTTCACTTTGAGCATTCAGACAGCGTGGACTGATTCGGTTCACCCGGCTCCGTACTGAAAGTTTACGA
Organism: Kuschelorhynchus macadamiae; assembly: GCA_030620095.1. Classification (NCBI taxonomy): domain Eukaryota; kingdom Metazoa; phylum Arthropoda; class Insecta; order Coleoptera; family Curculionidae; genus Kuschelorhynchus; species Kuschelorhynchus macadamiae. Next base: position 97,821 of record JAUTXW010002509.1, read on the forward strand.
GAAGTGACTTTTTTCCAATCTTTGGAAAAGTGCTAAGTGCGATTTATTCCTTACAGGAATAAATATTCTGAGAAGTCGTGCTGTTCAAGTGCAGTGCAAACAAAATGAAACCGGAAGTGTGTGTTTACACTAGAGGTGCCAGCTCTAGTGGAGCAGTGAAAACAAAGTCCGAAAGGATAGCCAAGCTCAAGGAGGAAATCACCCGCCTTCTACTAAGGTACCAGGTCTTAGAGAAGGAGAATAAGGAGATGACGGCCAGGCTGGTCCGTTTAGAAACCCTATTCATTAACCAAACCAGTGCTGATTCAAAGCGGGCTCAAGAAGTGAACACCGACTCACCCGCTGCTCAGCAAAAAACTAAGAGAAAAAGAGCGAAATCTCCACCCACAGAGGACACCATACAGATGGAAGAAGAAAACACCGAAAAAACGAAACCGGAAGAAGTAGAGAAGGACAAGACTTCTCCGGTGAAAAGTAAAATCCCTCCTATAGTGATTGAGGACGGGGGAGACTGGACAGTTGTGCGCAGGAATATCAAGAGCGCGAACATTGCCTTCTCTAAGGCAAAAGCGGCAGGGAGCAGACTACAGATTTTTCCTGTAACAGCCAAGGACCACCGGGCTTTAACAAGCCATCTAAAGGATACAAATAAACCATACCACACGTATCAGCTACCGGAAGATAAAAAAGTCCATGCAGTAATCAGAGGATTACATATGGACACCCCATTAGAAGAGATCATAGAAGAACTCAGCGAAATCGGGTTCAAAGATATCGAAATAACCCGTATGACCTCCAGGGTCACGAAGAAGCCAATGCCGCTGTTTCTGGTTAAGTCAGTAGACAAGACGATAATGGGGATCAAAGTACTCCTTGACAGACAGGCCAAAATGGAGCCAAAGAAAAAAGACCAGACGGTCAAACAGAGCTACAAGTGTCAAAAAATTGGGCACACACAGTCCTTATGTACACATCCGGACAGATGTGTAAAATGCGCTGGTCAACACAAGGCCAGTGCATGCATGATTAGTGAAGATGGCACCAAAAATGCCACCTGTGCAAATTGCTGCCAGTTACAGGGGCTGCCCCAAGTTCCCCAACTCCAAAAAGACACCTGTCGCCCCATGGGCAAACTTCAAACCAGGGCCAAAACCAGCCAAAGAAGAAAACAAAACGACTAAGGACAAGGCCCCAACGCAGGCAAAACCAAGTACATTTAAGGGCGAAACTTCCAGTCCCCTCTGGATTTACAAGCTGCCATCCTACAGGCAGTTACAGGAATGATGCCCTCAATTGTTGAAAACATAATCCCAACAATTACAAAAGCTGTGGAGGAACAGCTTCGCAGACTAAAATAAAAATGCCAGTGCAACAACAAAACGAGGAGTTAAAATTAATTTCCTGGAATACCTGTGGAATAAGGGCCAGGAAAACAGATGTCATAGAGCTTCTGGAGGAACATCACCCAGATGTTGTAGCAATCCAGGAGACAAAACTCAGACCTGAGGCTAGAATTTCCTTCCCGGGGTATCATATGTACAGATATGACCCCCCTGGCAACCCAGCTGCGGGAAGAGTAGCTCTACTTCGCGCGAACGCGGCGAAGTAATGTCAAGATTACTTCCGCATATCGTGCTCCCAGACAAGAACTACTAGGAGAAGACATCGAGCATCTAGCCAGAGGATACTCCCCAAAAATCATTATAGGAGACTTCAACTGCAAGTCAGAAGAATGGCATTGCTCCTACACGAACAACGATGGTCGCAAACTATCCAGACTCTGCGAAGACCATAGGCTCGCCATAATAGGACCCGAGCAACCTACCCCCTCCCTCGTGGATATGGGAGACCTTCAGTCCTAGACATTGCACTCCTGAAAAATATCAGGGAGGAGCTGGACATAAACACTCTGGAGGAAGGAACCTCAGATCACAACCCAGTACTCCTACAACTGAGTGTGAACCTAAACAGAGTAAACCACCGCATCAAGAAGACAACCGATTGGAAGACCTATCAAAGGCGTCTGAAAACCTTAATCGAAATCCCTGAGATCCGCGCTCCTCAGGGACTAGAGGAGATCGTAGGACGTCTAGAGACAGCCATCCTGACTGCCTTCCATGAAAACACAGTAGTGGAAGACATAAGCAGGCATCGGCATACAGAGGACCTCCCGGAACCTCTAAAAGCCGAGGTCCGGATAAATACACGACTCCGAAGGGTCTACGCCAGGACCCGAGAGGAAGAAGACAGGATTGTACTAAATCGCCACTCCCAATTCCTGAGGGACAGCCTCAAGGAATACCAGGATAACAAGTGGAGTGAAAAAGTGAAATCCCTGAATACAACTCACCAGACTGCATGGCAAATGCAGCGTGCCCTAAGGTCTGATAAACGACCCTTACCACCTCTTCAAAGTGTAAACGGCCCTGTTTACACAGATCAAGACAAAGCTGAGATCCTTGCCGACGCCATTGTTCAGCAAGGTCAACTAAACCATCACCCCAACGAGGACGACGAACATATAGAAGAAGTCAACGAGATTGTAAGGGATCTGGATGCAGAGGTTCTACCTCATCACAACCCAACTCCTGTCTTCCCTGGAGAAGTCAGAGGCATAATAAAGAGGTTAAAGGTGAAAAAAGCCCCTGGAGCCGACGGCATTACCAATAAGATGCTGAACTACTTTCCAAGAAAAGGTTACAGTGCGATGGTCAGCATCATCAACACAATACTGAGGACATGCCACTTCCCCAGCATGTGGAAAAAGGCGGAGGTCATAGTCCTGGAAAAACCAGGCAAGGACCGCACCCTACCTCAAAACTACAGGCCCATAAGTCTACTCCCTGGACTAGGCAAAGTAGCTGAGCGAGCCATAGCTAGAAGACTTAAAGATGAGACCCAAGAGCTAGATGCCATTCCTTCAAGAAGTTTTAAAATAATACGCAGCTACCTAAGAGACAGGACATCCACTCTGACATCCACTCTGAATAAAGAGGACTGATAGCAGGAGTTCCTCAGGGGTCGGTACTAGGACCCTTACTATACTCCATCTTCTTCCATGATGTCCCGATAGGAGACGAGGGCATAACAGCGCTCTACGCAGATGACACCGCCATCCTACACAAAAGCAGAAGCACCCTTATCTTGGGAAGGCGACTGCAAGAGGACATAAATGACCTTAATGACTGGTACATTAAGTGGGAAGTCAAGATCAACCCCCAGAAAACGCAAGCCATACTTTTCCAACGAAGGAGACTGACTGCCAGAGCCAGAATCCGAGTTGGAGAAGTGGAGATTCCATGGTCCAACAGTACCTAGGTATGACCATGGACAAACGACTGACTTGGACCAAACACATCAACACAGCGAGGACCAAAGCCAGGCAGGAATAAACTTTATCCATTGCTCTGCCGAAAGAGCGAAATGGCAATCAGGACAAAGCTACTACTCATCAAAACAGTAGCAAGGAGCCAACTAACATACGGCTTTACAGCTTATGGCTATGCGTCAAAAACAAACCTTCTAAAAATCAAGAGGACAGAAAATAAACTGATAAGGATGGCGGCAGATGCCCCGTGGTTCATCAGGAATGAGGACTTGCAGAGAGATCTTTAATCGACACAACTCGAAGACTTTATGCAACAAAAGGCTACCCGAGCTTTCAGAGCAGTCGAAAACCATCATAACGAAAATCTACGAGACCTGGTGAACTACGATCCACTAGCTCCAAACCACAACAATAGGACAAAACACAGAAGACCAAGACACGGACTTCTGCGTTAAGAAAAAAAAAGTGCTTGAGGATGGATAAGCAACTCATGTGGCCAACAAAAAGCTCCAAGAAGAGAACTCCCAGGTACCTCAGCTGGCTCCGGCGTGTGCTGCAGCTGAACCTGAGGTAAAAGAACACCCCTCCTCAGCTCCTCACTGCAAGAACACGGAACAGAAGTGACACTGAGGGCCCAAAAGAGGACACACCACGAAGACCAACACACGGATGGACGGAAGAACCTGGCATCGGTAAACTGGGCCAAGGACCAGTGGGACGCTGACAGTGGCAACCGGACAGACGGGAGGACAGATCAACAAGAGTAACTTCAACAGATAAGACGACTACATTACTAATGATATTTTCCCTTTCAGATATACCAGTAACGAGAGGCGGCACAAAACACCATGCCAAAGAGGCAACTCACGGCATCAACCCCATCGAAGGACCCTTGGGCTTGCCCAATGACGGTCCATCTGATGGGGGCCCGGTGGGGTTTAGTGGGTATGGCAATCTGTCAAGCGTAACAACCTGGCAGTAATGAGAGTCCCACACTGTCTCCATCCCAACCGGGATGGAGTCGTGCGTAAAAGCATTCCCCATCGACACAAAAAAAAAAAATTCGAGCTCATTCAGTGTTCAGAACTCGTAGAGTAAAGATCTCTGAAGATGCGTCGCGCGATCGTAGGCGAAACGTGTGATAGTTCTTCCAATTTGACATAGTCTAATCCCAAGAATCATGATTTCTTAATTGACCAAAGCCGTGAAAGCTTCCGTGCTATATAAACTGGTAAAGTTGTGGTACGAATTTAAGATGGCGAAACAAAATGGCGGCCAAATAATTTTTTTTTTAAATGTCGTTCAATTGACTTTTGCACAAAAATTAAATGGGATAAACTGGTACGAATTCTACACGCATTTATTTTACATTATGCCCAAAAGTCAAATATAGCAAAGATAGAAAGAAACTGTAAAATATTGGTAGGAATCCAATATAATGAAACCAATAAAAATGTTCGAAAAGACAGTAAAACACCTATTATACTGTCACTATGTACTGAACTAAATTGGGTCACATTCTATTCTTAATAAATGAAAAACAATCATAATAAAAGAAGTTCGTTCCGGATAAAATAAATTTACTGATTTTTTTTGTGTAGTTATTCTGAAAACATTTGAATGGAGCTATCAGGGACGTGCAGTCCATGGGAGCAAGGGAAGCAGTGTTTCCCCAAAAAAAGTTACAAAACATCTTCTAAAATGTAATTTTTGAAATAGGAAACCATTAATTTAGTTTATATTAAAAATGCTAAAATAATATCTTAATTATCAAGCCCAAAATAAATGCGGCCTTGACTCCGACCAAGCCACAGTAGAAATCGAATAGAACCTATGCTGGCCACTAGCTTCTCTCCAGCCAAGTCCTGTATGCTTGATTTCCTGTGAATCGAGCCAGAGGTTATTGAACTTTCCGCCGGCTGTTTGCAATTTTTGCATTTCAGTCGCGTGCTTTAAGTAGGGGCGGAAGCTATTGTTGGAGTAGGTTCTTTGTTTGAACGGCTATCCGTGTGTTGTGTGATACGTACGTCGCGTCGTGCATGGTGTCAACTTCGGCTGTCGGTAATAACGTTGAATATGTTGGAGAATTTAGTAAGAAGAGTGTTTGTGAATGTGTGGTATGTGTCTTAATAGTAAAGGGATTTTTAACATTAAACTTCACTGATAAGCTTCAAATAATTTCCAAAGGAAGGGCAAAACCGCCTATGAAAAATTTAACCACAAAAATCAAAAACTGTATTAGACATTTTTATCCGGAAAAACAATACGAAAAATTTAAATGGCTAACAGGGTGTGAAAATATAAGTAAATTATTTTGTTGGCCAAGCTTTTTGAAAATGAAAAAGGTCTGTGGAATAAAACTGGTTCTTCCGATTTAAACAATTTCCATAAAGCTGTAAAAAGACACATTATGTCCAAAGCGCATTTGCAGGCCGTCATAAAAGAAAAAGTCTTCGGCAAAACCGGAATTGAACACGCCTTTAATAAATAGTTGTAAATTAGTCACCGCCAACACAATGAACTAGTCGATAAAAATAGGCAAATATTAAGAAGACTTAGCGATGTCTCGGACAGCACGAATTGGGATTTAGAGGTCCTGACGAAACAAGGGTTTTTTCAAATAGAGGAAATTTTCAAGATTTACTTAGTTTAATGGCTAAATATGATGATTGCTCAAAAAATCATTTAGAGCAGTCTAGCGTTTTTCGAGGAACGTCAAATCGAATCCAGAATGATTTAATTTCCGCTGTTGAAACCATTATTCCAAAAAGAATTAAGCAGGAGATTGGCGAGGCGCGGTTCATTGCTATTTCTCTGGACGAAACAACTGATGATGATCACTAATTTTAGCCAATTATCTATAGTAATACGCTACGTTAAAACAGACGGAAGTATTCAAGAGGGATTTTTAGGTTTTAAGAATGTTTCGGAAAATCGTACAGCAGATGCATTATATACCGTAATTTATAACGTTGCTAAAGAAATTAATGGAGAGAAAAAATTAGTTGCTCAAAGCTATGATGGAGCTGCAGTGATGGCAGGAGTTCGAGAACCTTTCCCAAGTGCTGTGTTTGTCCATTGTTTTGCTCATAAATTAAATTAAGTTTTATCCCAGTCCATCAATCACATTAAAGACTGTAATGTATTTTTCGTTACTTTAAGTGGCATGGCTGCTTTTTTTTCCAAATCAACAAAACGTACACAAGCTTTGGACTCCACTGTCCACAAACGATTGCCCAAAGTAGCTCCTACTAGATGGAACTATAATGGAAGACTTGTGTTAACAGTATCTGAAAATCGTGAATCATTGATTAAACTATTTGAGAATATAATAGAAAATAATGAAACCTGGGACTCAGAAGCAATAAATAGTTCGAGGGGATTTTTGGACTGTTTGAAACGAGATTTTAATTTTAATTATTTGTTGAACATATTTTCAGAAATATTTCCATTCTCGGACAATGCTTTTAATATATTACAAACTAAAACAAATGATATTGCTTTTCGCTTAAAAAAAAGTGGATGATTTTAAGTCCATGTTAAGCCAAAAAAGAGATTACTTTGACCTATTTTGGGAGAAAACGGTGACGTTAAATGTAGAGCCACAAGCCAAGCTTCTTCGAACAGACAAGATGGGAGATGTTCAAGCATCATACAGACGCCTCTTTTATGAAATAATCGATCAAATTTAGCAACAAATTAACTATAGATTTAACGGTTTAAATGATTTTAAATTCCTCGAGCTCTGCACTTTTGGTGCATTTAAAGGAAAAACTTTTCCAGAAGATGCGTTTAAATCTCTTCTTCTTCATTACGGCCAGTTCTTCGACCGTCTGTTACTGCGATCTGAACTAAAAGTGATTTACCAAACTGATGATATTAGCGCAAAAAATAACGCTAAGTAACTAATGCAATTTTTAACAGACATTTTTAGACAAGGAGCTGGAAGGTGCCTACACCGAAGTGTCGAAATTGTGTGAATTAGTATTAACAATACCTGCCACAAGTTCATTAGTAGAACGCAATTTTTCAACACTTAAACGTATAAAAAATTTCGAAAGAAATTCAACGGGGCAGGAGAGACTTTCGTCCATTAAAAATAAACTTCTTTAAAATATGTCGGAGCATCGACGTTTTTATGATGAGTTTTTAAAAATTGCTTTCCTTTCTTAAAATTTCACCGCACGCCCCTGGGAGCTAGAATAAGCGAACGCTATAGTTTCTGCAAAAACTATTCTAATACACATTTTAATAGCATAAATAATTAAATCAGTACGTATAAAGATAAAACTTATTTGAAAACCCATAATTTGAATGTAACTGGATCGGTTTCAAAATTGTTTCGTATGCAATTTACTAGCTTTATCAAATGTCCACTCAATTAATAAATATTATAGATAGACAAAACAAAAGTACCGATTTCAGTGTTGATATACGAAGCAGATACGGACATTATTTATTCTTCAGATATTATTTCATAGAGTTTTTCATTTTCGTTTTCCAATTTAGTTCGTAATCTGATTGGAAACACGAAAAATGCATTAGCTATGAATTATTTTTTAAATGATTTACAACTGGTTAAATAGCATTTTTATTCTTTTGTTAGCGGAAAAAATTACGATGAAAAATTGTGTACAGAGTTTATGTTTATATATATTTGACCCAGAAAAAAATTTGAATGAATATAGTGATATACAGGGTAGAACCAAAAACTGCATTTTGACCTAAATTTCTGAATACACTGTAGAAAAATTTAAAACCTTAATGACGTTTCTTTGTACGATATTTTTAAGCCCCATCTTTTATCAATAACTTGTTTTTAGAATCATATCGTTATCTGTATTCTTAAAGGAATAACACATTTTTAAACAAAACTATGCAATTCTTAATAACACACATAAAATAAAGACAATTTTATTTGTGAAGTAGGCTTGTTCTTTCGGTTATGACAGTTTTCGTGACTTGTCAACAAATAACACATTTTTTTGCTGTACTTATAGCGTTTGTTAAGTTGATTATGTTTCTGTATTGTGTGCTTTGAAACTGTTCTGTAAACGATAAATATTTTTTAATAATAAAAATTTAATGATGAGAGCCGAAATAGCGCGAGCCGTTGCTTTACAAGATGATGGTCGGTCAATTAGGTATATCTCTGAAAGGGTTGCCCGTCCTCGCAGCACAATATCCGATGCGATACAAAGATTTAGGGAAACTGGTTCATACTCAAGAAAACCTGGGCAGGGAGGACCAAGAGCCACAAATGCAGTTGAAGATCGTTTTCTTCGACTTCAAGTTCTACGTGAACGAACGCCTTTTTCTCTCGTTTTGGCCAGAAGATTTGCAGATGTTCATGGCACCTTAGTTTCACCTGATACCGTACGCAGAAGGTTGAGAGAACAAAATCTATCATCTCGTGTACATGCTCTATTAGATGCAGGTCATCGACGTCGACGCCTGGAATTTTCTCGAGGTCATGCAGATTGGAACATGGACGATTTGCGAAACGTTCTTTTTACGGATGAGTCTCGTTTTACAACATATTCACCAGATGGACGGCAAAGCGTGTGGAGAGGACCCGGGGAACGATATCCTCAATGTTGTTTCTCCCCTAGAGTACAATTTGGTGGCGCTGGAGTTATGATACGACGCGATATTTCCTTGGAAGCCCGTACAAAGCTTGTTGCGCTTCAGGCATGTAGAATTAACGCAGATATATCCAAGGTGTCCGGATTTGGTTGCAAAAGCAGGGTATCTCGCTTATTTTTAAAGATAGAATATTGCGGTTTTCACGAACCTGAGCTAATTTTTTGTGAAACTCATGAAGCCGTAAACCAAATTTTCATAGCCTTCTTCGTTTATGAGATACAGGGCGAAATAGAAAATTTTGCATTTTGGGACCCCCCTCGTATCTCGGTTATCCTTTAACTTGTCCTTTCAAAAGCTTCTCAAAAATATATAATAGTATGGGTTTATTTTGATAAACAACAACAAAAATCCTAATTTTTTTAATTATCATCCCAAATTTTGCAGTAGGCCGTGCAAAACGATGCCGTTTTCTTTTGTTTTCTTAGAAGCAAATGACATTTCCCAATTTTGTACGCGAATATAAAATATAGCGCTAGTTTTTTGTATTTATTTATTGTGTAAAAATGTATTTGTATTATTATGGAAGAATGATTTTATATTTTTAACAGGTAAATAGTTAATTTTTAGGTATGTTGAAATACTATTGCTTAATTTTTATTTAGATATCCAGAAAGGAGGCAACCTAATATATCCACTTTTTATCGGATAAAAAAGAATTTACTTAATCACGGATCATTTATCAAACCTCGTATGAAAACATATAATAAAGAAAACCGGAAGGCTGAGGAAATTACGGTTTTGGCTAATGCAGAAGCTTACCCTACAAACTCTTGTAGGGCCAGTGAAAAGAGCATAGGGATTCCAAAAACTAGAGTTCAAGAAATTTTAAAAAAGCACAAATACCACCCATACAAATTTAGGCTTGTGCAGCACTTACAGCCAGGGGATGCAGAGCGTCGGGTAGTCTTCTGTAATTGGTTTCGAGAAAGATGCGATATGGTTACAGATTTTGAAAGGAAGGTTATATGGTCAGACAAAACACATTTCAGTAATTCTGGTATACTCAATAGGCACAATAGATTCTGGTCCCAGGAAAATCAACACCAAATATTTTCCAGAACAGGTTTGGTCTAAATGTGTCCTGCTTCATATTAGGAACACATATAAAATTTTATATACTTGAGGGAAAACAGCCAATCGCTATATAGAAATTAAATTTTAGAGGTAGCTATATCTGAATTACTTGACGATGTTTCTCTAGCGCAAATTAACGAAATTTATTTTCAACAGGACGGTGCTCCTGTACACAATTCTGGAATGGCGAGATTATTTCTGGACAATAATTTTACCAATCAATGGATCGGAATAAATGGACCTATAAGATGGCCCCCTAGGTCCCCAGATTTGTCGATTTTAGATTTCTTTCTATGGGGATATCTGGAAAATAGAATTTACGAAGACCGCTATGATAATGTCCAAGATTTAGAAAATGCAATAAGAGAAAATTTTCGCTATTTACAAAATCATCTCGTTATTTTGCTTAATTCCCTAAAACGAATACGAAAATTGTGCGAAGCATACATAGAACAAAATGGAAATCAGTTTGAACAGTTCTTTTGATTTCCTTGGTTACTGTAGTTCTTATACGACAGTTGATTTTTGCTGAAATGCTTGTTACATAATAATTTATTACTATTTTGTTCTTGTGTTACATAAATCTAGGTAGGTAGTACTTTTTCGGTGCGAAATTATCAATACATATTTTGATAAAGAGATTTAATAACATATTTATTTTGATTTATTGTTAGGATGTAGATATTGTTAACGACTTTAAATAAAAGGCAGCATTGTTTTGCATGGCCTACTGCAAAATTTGGGATGATAATTATAAAAATTAGGATTTTTGTTGTTGTTTATTAAAATAGACCCATACTATTATATATTTTTGAGAAGCTTTTAAAAGGACAAATCAATTTCTGGACAAATATAGAGGGTGTCCTACTTAAAAAAACACAACTTTGGGTCATATCTAAAAAATAACAATTCAAATGAAAAATATCATTACGCCACTGGATCCAGCGTAAAAAACTGCATGAGCAGCAATTTTGCCTTTTGCGTTAAGTTAATGGATAACCGAGATACGAGGGGGGTCCCAAAATGCAAAATTTTCTATTTCGCCCTGTATCTCATAAACGAAGAAGGCTATGAAAATTTTGTTTACGGCTTCAGGAGTTTCACAAAAAATTAGCTAAGGTACGTGAAAACCGCAAGGTTCTATCTTTAAAAATAAGCGAGATACCCTGCTTTTGCAACCAAATCCGGACACCCTATACATTAGGCAGTATTTGAAAGAACATGTGGTTCCTTATATGCTATTTATAGGAGAAAATGTCCTCCTAATGCAAGATAATGCTCTTCCGCACATAGCTCGAATGACAAGACAATATTTGAACAATGTTGGTACTCAAGTGTAAGAATGGCCCCCCAGAAGTCCTGATTTAAACCTCATAAAGCATATGTGGATAACCTAGGAAAAAATGTTAGGCAGAACTATGGTGAGTTTTAAACTTTATTTGCGTTGGAACAAGCTCTAATAAACGAGTAGGAGAAATACGAGAGAAGACAGTAGTTGCTTTAATTCAATCCATGTCAGAAATAATGAGAGCTATTATTCCATGAGAGGAAATACTAGATTTTGAAATGAAATCTGAATACTGTAATATTACTGTTGTAATTCTTCAAATGTTCGTTGTTAATTAAAGATTTATCGCATAGTTTTGTTTAAAAATGTGTTATTCCTTTAAGAATTCAGATATCGATTTGATTCAAAAAACAAGCTGTTGTTAAAGATGTGGCTTAAAAATATCCTACAAAGAAACATCAATCAGGAAAAAAAAATTCTACGGGGTATTCAGAAATTTAGGTCAAAATGTAATTTTTGATTCTACCCTGTATATCACTATATCCATTGATTAAATAATGACCGTGGAAGCTCATGCAACTTGACAAAAATTATCCAAATTGATGAAAAAATCTAAAAGTTGTTAATTTTGCAGTCCGGTGTATTTTATCAAGCCGGTTTTTGAAATAAATTAAATAGGCAATTTTTTAACAGTTTAACAGTTTTACATTTCACTAGGCCCCCATTTTGTTTCACCATATTGGATTTTTACCAAAATGTTACCATGTCATCCCCACAATATTTCGCTTTAACGAGAGAAGTAAAAGAAAAACATTATATAGAAATATTTTTGCGTATCGAAATTATGTAACTTATTTAATTACTAAATAAATAATAATTAAAAGTATACCAAAAATATTGTTTGGTGCACTTGATATGTCCAGCAGTTTAGTTACTATATCTTTTATTTTATTAGATATGTCTTCCACCTCACAAAACCTTTCCGGAAACATAATAGGGTTAAATTATGTTTTGTTTTCTTCCATTTGTTATTCCAACAAGGGTTTCGGTATTCGTGATTATATTTGTTTTACTGGAAAGTACTTTAATATATTGGACAAAGCAATTATATTAGTATAATTAATTAACTCAGGGGTATTTGAATGTGGATTATGCAGCTTACCATGGAAACACAAAGCATTTTATTTCCCCTAAAAATTGTTAATTTCAATAAACAAAAAGAGAATATAGAATTAATAGTATATTACGTAACAAGATTTATAAAACGCATATTACTGTATATACCGTGTTTTTGTCTATTTTCTATAGTGGTCGTAGGTACAAATTAAAACTTCTTAAAACAACAAAAATGTATTTAAACCTTTTTAATTTTTAATTTGGGATTATTTACGTCCCCTTGATCTAGTTTTAAGCTTATTCGAATGGAATAGAACAGAATGTAATTATTTATTTCTAAAAAAAAAATGACACACAACCGTAGCGAAAATTTTCACATTAAACTATAATTTTATTATCTAATAAACTACGTTACTTCAAAACGTAATTAAGTTGCCAAAAAAAGAATAAAAAAAGCTACTTAAAATCACCTAAACGATGTGACTTAAAAATCTATGGGGAATATAAGTTTTTGTAAATGCCGAGGATAATGTAATAAACACATTAGTTTATTTCAACGCAAACCCGCAAAGTTCAATACCGTCTGCAGAAAACGATTTGGGAATTTCTTCTTCATCTGTCCAAAGAATCTTGAACGAACATCATATGCACACTTATTCCTTCCAAAACGTGCAAGCCTTGAGACCTGGTGATGACGTCCGACGAGTAGAATTTTGCGAATTCATGTTTTTGAAAATTCAATAGGACCCTCAATTCCTTTCAAAAATATTTTGGACCAATGAAGCGAAATTTTCTAGAGAAGGAACAACAAATAGAAGAAACGAACATATCTGTGCAGCAGAAAATCCGCACGCTTTACGCGAAACGCGTTCTCAAGAGAGGTTTAGCTTCAATATTTTCGGTATAGTATTAAATGATCAGGTGCGGTACTGTATTTATGAAGACAATTTAAACAGTGATAAGTATTTGGAAATTCTACGAGGGTCGGTTTCTGAATTTGTAGAAGAAATTCCTATTGGTGAGCTGCAAAATTATTGGTATCAATTAGATGACCTTTGGAGATGGCCCCCGCGATCGCCTGATTTAACACCCCTAGACTTTTATTTATGGGGATTTATCAAAGGTAAAGTCTATGCTTCCCCAGTAAATAACCAACAAGATTTACTGGACAGGATACGAACAGCTTTTGCCGAATTAGAAAAAGGACAAATTCAACGGGCCACAGCAACTGTACAGGGTGTCCCATTTTCGTAGGTTTTACGGGGTTTCCAGCTTATGAGTAGAGATAGAGAGATGCGGTTTTCGCGACACCGTGCTACTTTTCGATGAAACTAAAGAGGCCGCAAACAGATTTGCCCTAACCATTTTAGTTTCCGTGCTACAGGGTGATTTTGAAAATTTGTCATTTTCGGACACCCCCTGTAACTCAGCTATCGTAAAATATATTTAAAATGTTTCAACTGGGATTTATAGATTTTTTCACGTAGAATTCAGTGGCGTACTCAGATTTTTGCTGAGAGTCATAGTTTTTGACATATTGGCATAACCTACTATTTTTTAAATGGGACACCCTATATATTATTTTTTCATCTTATTCTTCGTGTCGAGAGCTTTTCAAAAACATACCATAAGTCATATTTATTTTCATAAATAACATGAAAAAATGCATTTTTCTTTAAACGGATTTATGGCATAGCAGATCAATCGAAATAAGAGAAGGTGGCTGTGGAGCCATGGAAAAAGTTAACAAATATTTATTAACGAAATAACAAAGTAACAGCATCAGAAAAAAATAGGAAGTAGGTAAAAGGTAATAATTATAATTTCATTAAAACTACAAATATTGTTCAAATTGTAGACCATTATGTGTCCTACAAGTGTGACAAACTTTAAAAATTCTTTTTAATGCATTTTCTATTGTAAATGACTGTCTTTGTAACTCTGCAAAAGCGTTTTCGGTGGCCATTCTTGTTCTAAGTTTTCGTATCGCCTTACATAAACCTTGTTTTCTAAATAACCCCACAAAAAGAAATCTAAAACTGAGAGGTCAGGGGATCGTGGTGGCCATCGAACAGGTCCGTGTGTTCCTATCCATCTTCCAGGAAAATGGTCGTTAAGCCAGTTTTGACTTATTCTGGCATTGTGGGCTGGAGCTCCGTCTTGCTGGAAATAAATCCTATTTAGTTGAGCCAAGGGAACATCATCCAAAATTCCTAATGCGTCTTCTAGGATTCGCACGTAACCAATCGAATTCAGATTTCCTTCATATATTTGGTAAACTATTTTTCGGTTGAAAATAAAACAGGAGACATTGAATCCAAATCTGCCCTGACGCTCCCTAGGAAAAATAACATGGTTGTTTTCTTGACTCCAAAATCGCGTGTTGTGTCTATTTAAAATCCCTGAACTAGTAAAATGTGCCTCGTCTGACCAAATAATCTTTTTTTCAAAATCGATATCTTCTGCCTTCATATTTATAAACCAATTGCAGAACTCCAATCTGCGCTCTGCATCACCAGGATGCAGATGATGCACAAGTTTGTATTTATAGGGTTTGAATTTGTGCTTTTTCAAAATTTTCTGCACTTTGGTTTTCGGTACACCCGCCTCTTCGTCTATTTTCCTGCAAGATGTTTCAGGAGCTGTCTGAACGAGGGCTAAAACGTTGACCTCAGATTCTTCGTTGTCTTTATTGTAAGTTCGCGATCGAGGCTTGTTAAAAGATCCATATTGGCAAAGGTTATTTTTAATTTTTTGAAAAATTCTTTTTTCTGGTTGTCTTCTCTCGGGATATCTAAGATAAAATAAAGCGAACCAATAAAGTCAAAATGCAGGAAGATAAAAAAGAACTAACCTGTTCAGATAAAGCTCTGCCGCCTGATCTGCATCTTCATTAGACAATATAAAAGACGCGTTCATATCATATTTCTCAAAATATTCAAATTTTTGATTCTGAGCCATATTAAAAACAATAATTATAATAGACGTCAAGAAAAATTTAAACGCAATAATGCCAAAAATGACAGCAGTAATGGCTGCCTGATCATATTTTTGTTGGCGTTGCCATGGCTACCACAGCCACCTTCTCTTATTTCGATTGATCTGCTATGCCATAAATCCGTTTAAAGAAAAATGCATTTTTTCATGTTATTTATGAAAATAAATATGACTTTTGGTATGTTTTTGAAAAGCTCTCGACACGAAGAATAAGATGAAAAAATAATATATAGGGTCTCCCATTTAAAAAATAGTAGGTTATGCCAATATGTCAAAAACTATGACTCTCAGCAAAAATCTGAGTATGCCACTGAATTCTACGTGAAAAAATCTATAAATACCAGTTGAAACATTTTAAATATATTTTACGATAGCTGAGTTACAGGGGGTGTCCGAAAATGACAAATTTTCAAAATCACCCTGTAGCACGGAAACTAAAATGGTTAGGGCAAATCTGTTTGCGGCCTCTTTAGTTTCATCGAAAAGTAGCACGGTGTCGCGAAAACCGCATCTCTCTATCTCTACTCATAAGCTGGAAACCTCGTAAAACCTACGAAAATGGGACACCCTGTACACTAAAATTTGTTCAAACATAGGTTTAACTCCATTTTTGATTGGACATTCAATTATTTTTACAAGCTTTTATTTAACTTGCTAGGAACTCCTTAACTACACAACATAACCCCTTCGCGTTTGGGCTCAATCTATTTGTTTTTATTTATTTATTCTTTTTTTGCTGATAACCGTTTATACAAAAAAAAACATAGCAACGTCAATTTTTAAAAAAACCTTAATATTACATAATATTGATAAAAATTATACACAGACCATAGAAGGATTTGATATCACAATCTTAAAAGTTATAGCTTAAAAACAATGCAATAGAGAATACATTCCAGATATCATTAAGCAGTATGAATTAATAACACATAAAACATTAAACGAATAAAATGATTTTTTTAGGAGATACTCTCTGACTGCCTTCGCAAACTCCTTAGGTCCATGAACTGCTCGAACCTCTAAAGGCACTGAATTAAATACTTTTATGGCATTATAATAAGATTCCTTCTGAAAAAAACTGGTAATACGATTAGGTGTTCGTAAGGTATTTTTATTTAGCGTAGATGTCTGAATTGCTAAGAAATAAATTTGGATATCTTTTTACAAACACCACCAGTTTAAAAAAAAAACATAAGGATGGAACAGTGAGAAGGGAAAGATCTTTAAAGTTCTACAAGATGCATTGTATCGTAAACCCAACAGACAGCGGTTAATCCTTTTCTGGTCCCTTAAAACTCTGATTACACCACAAACCCTACTCAGTTTTTTGATATGAGTGTTCCAAGATAACCTGGAATCTATAAAAACTCCAAGATGTTTGGTGTAAGGTATTGCAAGAGAGGACTTGCCGTTTAATTAACTGTAAGGTGAGTTATTTTTTCCCCTTATGGAGAAAAACCAGTCTTTGATGCATTAAGTGTCAGCTGTAGATATTTGGGAAACTCCTGAATCTACCATAATTAGTGAAGTGTCATCTGTAAATTGAAATATATTATTTGCCCCCAAATTTTTGACACATCCTTTACATAAATCAAAAAATAGCAAGGGATTAAGAATTGGACCCTGAGAGACTTCCCTAGTGACTGGAACAACGTTTGACAACGTTCCCGACAGACACACGACCTGCCTTCGGCCTTTGAGGTGAGAACCGACGAGGTCATTACATTTTTCTGTTACTCCATAACTATAAAACTTTTGTAGCAATATGTCATGATTAATCGCATCAAAGGCTCTTGAGAGATCAAAATACAAATCACCATCCAGTTTTCTCTGACCCAGTGCTTCAGCGACTTCTGAAATAGAGCCAAAGTTGCCATTCTCTGAGAACATTGTTAATGTTTAAAAAGTCCAGCATACACCTGTGAATGGCTCTCTCCAAAATCTTCTACAAGGACGGCAGCAGTGACACTGGTCTATAATTTTCAACCTTACATTTAGATCCCTGTTTATATATAAGAATAACCTTGGCTATTTTAACTTCATCAGGAAAGTATCCATCACAAATGCATTGATTGATTATATAAGACAGTAAGAGGAATTTCATCTATTCCAGATGAGTGCTTATTAGAAAGATCCAGTATTATGCTATTTATTTCAGCTGAATCTACTGGATGAAGAAACAGAGTGTCACGAACCGAGCTCACACAATCTCGGAAGACATAGAAGTCTCACCATCCTGCAATCTGAAATGTTGGCTAAAGCGTGAAACTATCTCTTCAGTATTTGTTATTGTTTTGTTATTAATTTCATTTCTTGATATTGACGTTGGACAGTTTGAGTCTTATTTGAAGGAGATCCAATTTTTCGTTCGTTCTTATTCTTGACGTGTTCAGAAAAAATTTTCTATTTTTTAGATTTTCTAACACAGGCCAGCTCATTATTTTCACAATGGAAATACCCTCCCAATAATAAAAAAAGTATTCGGAAAGCCCTAATACGTACCATTTTTTAATAGCCTAATTAGAACCTTTTATATTGGCAGGTAAACAATTTTATTGTGGGGCGGCTAAAATGGGTCTGTTTTACAACGGAAAAGTTACCTAGACTGGGTTGTTTACAACATTAGACATAAAAAAAAACGTTAAACATCACTCTTCAGTTGAGTTTCGAATTGAGTGGTTCTCTGTGTATCGATAAGCAAGTTTATGTGAAGACGAGAATGTCGAGTCAAACGCGCCGAAGTTGCAAAATTTCTTCTGACAAATTTTGTTATATTTGTGGAGAATTTCTGGTAAAATCACAAGCCAGGCCCTTTTCCAAAAATGTAAAAAAAGCCTACTTTAAATATTTTGGTGTGTTAATTGGGGATCAAGATAAGCGGGAGGCTCCCCATGTGTGCTGTATTAGTTGTAGTGTATCATTGGTGCAATGGATGAAGGGAAAGAGAAAAAGTATGTAATTGCGAGAACCCATCAATCATTCTTACGATTGTTATTTTAGCCTGATAAAGACTGAATGTTATTCCAAAAAGGGAAAGCACAATATAGAATATCCAAATTCGCAATCTGCCATACGACCTGTTCCTCATAATGCAAATTTGCCATAATGGAGATAACGCATCATCAGGCAGCTCAGTAGAACAGTGCACCGATCCCACTTTTACCACAGGTCCCAGTTCCGGCGAGCCACATTTGATTGTTCAAAGTGAATTAAATGATTAAGTACGTGATTTGCGGTTATCCAAGCAGCAGTCAGAACTTCTGGGTTCCCGTCTTAAGGAATGGAGCCTATTGGCCAAAGAAACAAAAATTACGAATTTCAGAAAAAGAAATGCTATGTTTTCTGAATTCTACAGTATGGAAAATTCGTTTTGATGTGATATATAATGGTATAGACAGTTTAATGCGGGAACTTGATATTGAACATTCTCCCCGTGAGTGGCGCTTATTTATAGACTCATCTAAATATAGCTTAAAAGATGTGTTATTGCATAATGGAAATTTAAAACCCTATATACCAGTTGCCCATTCAGTTGCAATGAAAGAAAATTATGAAAATATGCGCACGATTTTGGATAAAATAAACTACAATAAGTATAAATGAAAGATATGTAGGGACTTAAAAGTTATAGCGATTTTAGTGGGACTTTGTTTATAGGACAGTCGTGCAATAAATCAGCATTATGTAACAAAAATTTGGCCAGAAAGAAGCGAATTTCAAAATCTTAAATTTATACCTATTGTCCATCCCAAAAATGTCCTTTTGCCTCCTCTTCACAATAAACTTGGGCTAATGAAACACTTTGTGAAGGCTTCGAATAAAGATGGTGATGGATTTAAATATCAAGACAAGTCCTTCCCCGGTTAAGTGATTCCAAATTAAAAGAAGGCATTTTTATTGGGCCACAAATCAGAAAATTGCTGGACGATGTCAATTTTACGGAAAAACTTACCAGGCAGGAACTCAGAGCATGGAATTCATTTGTTAATTTAGTAAGAGGATTTTTAGGCAACAATATGGATAAAGATTATGAACAATTAGTTAATGAACTCTTAGATGCTTATAAAGCGCTCGGTGTCAGAATGTCATTAAAAATTCACTTCCTCCATTCCCATCTGCCATTTTTTCCTAAACATTTGGGAGCTGTTAGTGACGAGCAGGGTGAAAGGTTTCAGCAAGATATTAGAACAATGGAAATTCGGTACCAAGGACGATGGGATCCAGCCATGATGGGTGACTACTGTTGGTTTTTGAAGAAAGAAAATAGGACACCTCATAAACGGAAAAAATAAAGTTTATTTAGTTTTTTAAGTAAATATTTTTCTCGTTTGCTTTTCTCTTAGATGTATGGTATGTTTAATAGGCGAAAACTGTAAGCATAGTCAATAAACAGGGTTAAGAATTTTCTGAAATCATTTTTTCTATAGATATTAAATATCGTAACATTCGATGTGGTTTTACAACTCTAACAAGAAAATCCTACGTGCTACAACTTTCTATTTGTCATTTTCGTATTTGGATAAGTCTATTCTATTAGATTATGCTATTCTGATTTGTGTTACAACAAATTTTTTTTTTGTCGACCAGTGTAATTAAACAAATTCTAAGGTCAAAAAGTACAAAATAAAATAAGAGTAAAAAAATGTTTATAAAAGTTTGAGGTATGAGAAGTCATCACTTTTAAAATAAAGTCTTACATTTTGTTCTCTGTTTATGTCAGTTTTATTGTTTTTTACTTTTTGGTTCAACAGCTTCTGAATAAAAGCATGTTTTTAAAAAGATTTTTTACTTTTATTTAATTAGTTTCATTAATCCGCAAAAAACTACATAGGCTTAAAGTTTTACTTGGGGAACAATCATATGGGAATAAAATCGAGTAGATTTCTCTCATTAGATATTCTGGACCCATCTATCTTCATTGCTTAATCCAAACTTATAGTGATAAAAAACTATCTAAAAAAATCGGGAAACTAAAAGGCATTCTTTTTAATGCAGATATATCGTTGTTTAAACTATGTCGTCAAACTTTAAACATTAACGTACCTCAAACTAATTTCTCTAAATTTAAAATCGCGCGGCGTAGAGTGTTCAAAACTTTAACTAATGCCAATTTAAACTTTGTTCCTAAAGGGAAGTATGATGAACGGGAGCTCTTCCAGAACAGAAAATAACTACATTTCCGTATATTACGACTTCACTCACATGTGAAAAAAAGAAATAAATTTATGAAATAAACTATTTTAATGACATGCTTTTATTCAAATCCACAAATAACTATTTCTGATACTTTCACACTAATCTGAAAAATACATGTTTATGGCAGGTATATGAAAGTTTGCGATACAAGCGAGGCAAGTTTCGCAATTCATATGAGTGCTTTAAACTTCATACAAGAGTTTTTCTATGAACAAGCGAAAAGTGATATTTTTCACACCCACTTCAGGTTCCAGAAATCATAGTTCTTCGGTTTAAACCGTGCCAAATTGAAATTACTTTCTGACGTTTCGCCTGAGATTGTACGAGTCATCTTCAGGGATCTTCACTGCACAAGATCAAAACACTGAATGGGCTCCGATGATCAGAGTTCATGTGCTTGATAATTTTAATAGATTCTCTAATTTTTCGTTTATAATGACCCATGACTGATGCAAGAACCTTGTTATCTTTTACATTAGTCCTGTGTCTTGTTGAGTGCTGGTTTTCAGCGATAGCGGATTGAATAATTTGTTTCTTACTTATACATAATTCATGACAGACCATGCCACCCAATCTCACTTTTTGATAGGGGGTTGCAGGTCCTTCAAATCCAAGAAACGGTAAGGTGGAGAGAACGAACGG
Organism: Kuschelorhynchus macadamiae; assembly: GCA_030620095.1. NCBI lineage: Eukaryota > Metazoa > Arthropoda > Insecta > Coleoptera > Curculionidae > Kuschelorhynchus > Kuschelorhynchus macadamiae. Next base: position 119,108 of record JAUTXW010002509.1, read on the forward strand.
AATTCTAGGCTAGCAGCAGTTCGGCAGTGATTGTGCAATCAAAATGATGGTAGAAAGCAGTGGTGGCTCTTCCATAAGGTCATTTGGTCATTGACCCCCCAAAAATATTTTAGAAAATAAGTTATTCGTTTGACCGTTCCTCCTAATAGTTGTAATAAAACGCAAACTTTGGGAAAAGTTAAATACGCTACACTATTTAGGTCTGGGATTATTATGATAACGAATAGAACGCCTAATATCATCGGTGCAATATCCGTTTGATTTTAAAGCTTCAGTCAGTTTCTCTGCTTCGCCGGGCATTGGATTTGTATTTTGTATTGACAAAACCTTAAAGACTAATGAATTGATGACGGATTGTTTTTGAGAAGAAAATTTGAAATGATTCAGACAAAATTTTAGTAATATTTGTAATATGATATTTTCTGATTCCTACAAGTAATTTAAATAAACTTTTTTTGTTTTCAATGCACATGTTTGACGTAAAACGCAATTAACGTCAATATACAGGGTGATTCAAACACACGTGTTTTTTACCAAGAATTTAACTACATTTCTGAGTTAAAGAGCAAATCCCAGAATTATGCTTATCATATCAAATCATAGCCCGAATTTTGCTTTAAAACATGTTTTTTTTTCAATCTTTACCAACTTACGCCGTTTCTAAATTATCAAGGTTTTTTTACACCTCTGGATTTATGATACTGCCATATTGGTGAAAACGTGATACAGCAATGTTTACCATTAAAACGTATTTGTTAGCAAAATTAACCTTAACTAAAACACTATTTTTAAAACCAAAAGTAAAATTAGATAGACAAGTAGGTACTACAGGTACTAGTATCGAATGAGTAATCGGTGAATTCTTATAACCTCCCGACATCGTCTGGGTATACTTGATATAACATTGTCTATTAACCCTTGAGGAACTAAATGCCTTTCTTCATGAATTGCTTTAACCAATTCATCAATAATTCTAGCAGGTATTGCTCGAGCATACAAATGCCGCTTAAAGCATCATGGGCAATTGCTTATCTCCGTTCCTTGCAAATTTTTTTGTGGGTAGATTAGAAACCCAATTCAAAAAAGAACTCAAGTATTTCCCAAGGGTGTGGTATAGATACGTAGACGATATATTTGCTATTTTTGATACTAAAACAGAAAATTTGGACACTTTCTTAGAAACATTAAACAATAAATATCCTTCGGTTAATTTTACGTAAGAAAAGGAGAACAATGGGCAATTACCTTTTCTCGACACGTTAGTTATTAGAAATAACGATAAATTAGAATTTGATATTTATAGGAAATTTACTAATACTGATAGATATATAACATCCGACTCATTTCATTGCCGTCAACACAAAATGGCAGCATTCCATTTCTTAACTCACAGGTTAGTCAATTTTCTACTAAGTAAAGAACGTTTTAACAATGAAATGAATCGGATTAAAAATATAGCTAAAAGTAATGGATATAATGATAAATAAATAAAATAAATAAATAAATGCTTTATTGTCAAAAAATTTTACAATTTTGTGGACAAAGCTGTTGTAAAAAAATAGTTTACAAACATCAAAAAACAAAAACACATCATAAATATTATAGAAAAATAATATTTAAATCAAGAATTTAGAATATTAATATTATAGAATCCTAAAAGAAGTACATTAGAAATGTACTTTGTCAGTCATACTATGTTATAAACATTTTCATAAATATAATGTAAAAAAATAAAAAAGCAAAGTAAAAAATAAAAAAGTACGAAACAATTAAAAAAAATACATATACAAAATTCGGTAAAAATGGTTGGTAATGGCAACTATCACACTAGGGGTTCATAAGGATAAAATTATGTGTTGTAAAACTCGTTCACGGTGTAGAAGGCTCTTTCCAGTAAGAATGATTTCAAAGCCTTGCGAAATGAAGTCAGAGATATTATGGATTTGATGTTAAATGGCAGGTGATTATGCATTTTTTTTGCAATGTAGATTACTGATCTTTTAATTAACTCTGAGTGTGGGGTTGGAAGATAGAGATCGTGCTCAGTATTTCTGAGAGGGTAGTTGTGAGAAGGTCTCTCTAATAGAGCAGGTGCGTGCTTACGAATTAAGCAAACCGATTCCAAAATGAATAAGCAAGGAAGGGTTAGTATTTTATATCTTTTAAAGAAATCTCGGCAGTGAGTTCTACTGTTAAGTCTCAGTAGGTAACGAACAGCTCTTTTTTGTAGTATAAAAATTCGATCAAATTGAGTCGTACAACATGTACCCCAGAATGGAATAGCATATCTGAGGTGCGACTCAACAAGAGCAAAATAAACAGTTCTAGAGGTAGAAAAGCTAAGCTCCTCGGAAACAGATCTTAACGCAAAGCAAGCAGAACCTAACTTCTTTGATAAAGCGTCGATATGTGGATCCCATTTTAAAGAATCATCTACAAGAAGCCCTAGAAATTTTACAGAGTTTACGACATCAATAGTGGTGCCATTAGGGTCAAAAGGTTGCAGCGTGTTTTTATAAGACCAAGACTTTCGTTTTAGAGATGTTCAAACATAGGAGATTAGAATCGCACCAGGATTTAATGGTGATTAGGTCATTAGATACAATCCTATGTAGGTCCGTGACATCTGGGTGGCTCCACGTAAAGCTGGTATCGTCCGCAAAGAGACATATTTTTCCACTAATGTTTAAATTAGCCATGTCGTTTATGAACAGAAGAAATAAGATAGGGCCTAGTACCGAGCCTTGAGGCACTCCACATTCCATTGGCCTACAAGAAGACATCCTGTTGTCAACTTTCACAACTTGATTTCTGTTGCTAAGATATGACTTAAACCAATTGAGAGGAGCCCCTCTAAATCCATAGTACTGCAGCTTGTTAGTTAATATATTATGATTCACACAATCGAAAGCTTTGGAAAAATCACAGAAAATTGTTGCCGTAGCGTGATGGTTGTTTAGGCTGGAGTAAACTCTATTAAGAAGGGAAAACATGGCATCGCTTGTGCATTTGTTACTTAAAAATCCAAATTGATGTTTTGTAAGTATTTCATATCTAGACAGAAATGATAAAAGCCTTTTTTTAACCAGTCTTTCGATGATCTTAGATAGCGTAGGGAGAAGTGCAATTGGGCGATAGTTCGAAGCTTCTTCTGAAACACCTCCTTTATGAAGAGGTATGATTATTGCAGTTTTAAGGCAGCTTGGAAAAGTACCATTTTGGAAAGACATATTTATCAAAGCAGTCAGATGCTCTAGTGTGCATTCCGGCAGACTTGAATACATTTTTAAAGTAAGCCCATCAGTTCCCGAAGAAGATTTATTTTCGATATCATTAATTGTACTACGAAGTTCTGATAAAACTACTGGTGAAAAGAAGAAACTGTGCAGGTTTACCCTATGATTAGAGAGATATGAAATTGGGTCATTAGATTGAGATACGGATTTAGTCAAATCTTTGGCTACATTTACAAAATAATTGTTTAGGTCCTCAGGAGAGGTAAGGATAGTGCTGGATAAAGGAGTTTTGTTTCTAAAATCATTTACGATAGACCAGGTTTCTTTAGCTACATTTTTGGCGTTAGAAAGTCTATTATTGTAATAAATATCTTTGGCGGCTTTAATAGTTTTATGATAAATTTTTCTGTATGATTTTACATAATTATGAAAAAAGACACTGTCCGAAAATTTCTTTAAACACAGCCGGAAATCTAAGATCTGATTTCAGATATTTTTAATGTGCTGATTCCAAAAATGCCACCAGATTTTTTCTATCAGTTCTAGTTTTTGAGATACAGGTTACAGGTTAACTGATATTTTTTTCTGATAAAGGACAACAAATAAAGAGATAAATATGTACTTAATCGTCAAAATAGAAATTTCCCAGAATCTAATTAACCAAATGGATACCTGGAATTGTCCCTGACCCAATATTCCTATACTAGGAACTACTCAATACACTGCTCTTAATTACTTTTATATCTGTAATTGCCGATCCTTTTATACCTGCTTGGCTGTACTCGATTTAGTATATTACTGAGTTTTCGCAAGTAAAGTTGTGTTATCATTTTGTGTAAATTTTGGTCGTTTTGTAGTATCAAGACACTAAACTGAAACAATGGCATCCACAAGCAGACGTACCTGTGTAAATCATCCCGATGTTTTTTGTTATGTGTGTGGTGAATACACTTTGAAAGAGAGCAGAAAAACGATTTCTGACTTTGTGAAAAGAGCTTATCTTGCCTATTTTGGCGTTCATTTAGAAGATCAAGATAAATCTTGAGCCCCACATTTCATATCTAAAACATGTGTTGAACATTTGCGACAGTGCACAACTGGAAAGAGGAAGTGCCTAAAGTTTGGTGTACCAATGGTTTGGAGAGAACCGCGAAACCATCATGACGACTGTTATTTTTGTCTCGTTAATATTAAAGGCATAAATAGAAACAATAGACACAAATGGACATATCCTGATCTAGATTCTGCAAGAATATCCGTTCCATCATTCAGCAGTCTACCCGAACTGACAGAAGATGATACAGAAACATCAACGTCTGACGAAGTTCAAAGAATTCAATCAGAAAACGACAGCGAATTTGAAGCAGATTTAGCAACTCCGCAGTGTTTCAATCAAGAAGAACTAAACGATCTTATAAGAGACCTGAATCTCTCAAAGGAATCCGCTGAATTATTTGCATCCAGATTAAAAGAAAAAATCTACTTTGTCCAGGTAATTCTGTAACAGTATAAAAGGGCTCTTAGAAAAAATGGGTTTGTCTGAATACACTCCAGATAATTGGCGCTTTTTTATTGACAGTTCAAAACGTAGTTTAAAATGTGTTCTTTTACATAACGGTAACAAATTTGGCTATTCCTATTGGTCATTCTACTACCATGAAAGAAGAATATGAAAGAATTGCATTAGTTTTGAGAAAAATTAAATACGAAGAACATTAGTGGGCAATTTGTGTTGATTTAAAAAGGGTTAACTTCCTCCTTGGACTGCAGAGTGGTTATACAAAATATTCTTGTTTTTTGTGCCTTTGGGATAGCAGAGCTTAAAATGAGCACCGGGTTAACAAAAATTGGTCTTCAAGAGATGTCATGATTCAAGGAAAACAAAACGTGATCAACGAACCTTTGGTTTCAACAGAAATCTTACTTCCGCCCTTGCATATCAAGCTAGGCCTAATGAAGCAATTTATGAAGGCTTTAAATCGACATGGAAATTGTTTTTAGGTATTTGTCACGTAAATTTCCAGGCATTAGCACGGAAAAACTAAAAGCTGGTATTGATGGTCCTCAAATAAGGCAACTTGTTAAAGATCCACAATTCACCACATCAATGAACGAGACTGAATCTAACGCTTGGTGTTCATTTGTTCAAGTAGTACAAAATTTTCTTGGCAATCATAATGCAGAGAATTAGTGGAAACTATGCTTTCAAATTTTAAAATTCTCGGCTGTCACATGAGTATAAAAGTTCACTACTTCCACAGCCACCTAGATCGTTTTCCAGAAAACTTAGGTGATTGTAGTGAAGAACAGGGGGAAAGATTCCATCACGATATTAAAACTATGAAAGATCGTTATCAAGGCCGATGGGATAGCGACATCATGGCGGACTGCCGCTGGAGCCTTCAGCGAAACTGCCCTAGTAAATTCCATTCTAGAAAGTCGTATAAAAGAAATTTTTTTTGTGATTAGTGACTAATGTAATTATGTAAATTAAGTTTTTGCAATAAATACTTAATTCTATGTGTCTTTGTTTGTTTAACTGGCAATAGTAATATTATATATTATAACAGTTATAACCTAAAATAAATATACAATTTTTTTTTTGAAAACTATATCTGATAGACAAAATCTGAGAACTTTTTTACATTCTGCATCCTAAAATTACCCATGAACAGTTAGAAAATCGCAGGCACCAAAATGTGTGTTGGCCTATGTAATTTTGTACATAAATTAGTAAATAAACATAAGAATAAGATAATGTTAAAAGATGCCACAACTCTTCAAGCACCTGAGGCTCCTAATAAGTTCATAGTAATCCCATATGATCCCAGATATACGAGAGGTCTAGAAAAAGTATTTAAAAACGTAAGTTTTAGAGTAGCCTACAAAACGGAGAATAGTTTGAAAAATCTCCTTGGAAACCCTAAAGATAAAATCGACTTGAAGGAGAGGAGTGGCATCTATGAAATTAGCTGTAATGACTGCGATCTAAACTATGTTGGGCAAAGTAAACGCTCCATAAACATTCGTTTTAAAGAACACATGGCACATTTGAGATACGGAAGAACAGAAAAGTCAAGCGTTGCCCAAGATGCTTTGGAAAACAATCACCCAATAGGAATGAATAATCTTAAGTTGATTAAAAATGTATCTAATAATAGATTATTGGATGCATTTGAGAGCATAGGAATAGTTGACTGTTGTAAGAGAGCACTAAATAAAGACAAAGGGCCTATTCCCTATAGTCCCCTCTACTGTTTACTTGACGGTGCACTCGGGTGCAAGCAAGTGTGAACACATTTACCTATAAATAGTCTCGGTTAGGATAAGTTACTTTAGTTTATATCATCTGTTGATGATGCTAACTTGGTTAGCGAAACGCGCGTCCAGAACGTAACAAGTTGAGGTGTAGTGTGTTTAGAACTCTTGTATTTTGACAATTCTGTTATATTGACGATTTCTGAAAAATTCCTGACCTATGTGGTCTAGCATTATCGTCCACATAAACAAAATTGTTTAAAATCTGTCAGCTACTTGCGGTATGTTATTCTCCAAAATTTCTAAATAACGAAATGCGTTTGCAGAGCTATTAATAAGAACCGTTAATTCTGTTGGATCATTTGTAAATATTTCTCCCCACACTGTTACAGAATTCAATCTAAGGAACAGTTTTCTTCGTATCTCTCGCCTATTCCACGCCATACACGAATCCGATTGTCGTTAGGATGAAGTGCAACCTTTGATTCATCCGCAAATAAACAATGTGACCATTGGAGTAAATTTCAGTTAACATGTTCTTCGGCAAAAATCAAACGAGACCGTCTGTGTTCTCTTAATGACTGAGGATGCCTCTAGGACTGTCGGGAATTGAGAATGAGAATAAATGAGCTTTATGTAACCAATACATTTTGTATTACCTGGACATGAGTTTTAATTTTTGCGGACGTAGTTGTCCTCTCGGAAAGAATTTGACGTACAATGCATCTGTCTGTCCTAGGGGTTGATTTTTTTCACAGCACCTCCTCCATGGTTATACCGTACTGAACCAGTATTTTGATATCTATGCCATGCTCTTGATAAAGTACTTTGTTTAATATAATGCCACCTTTCAGCCACGGTTCTTTGTGATAAGCCACTTTCTAGAATACCGATTGCTCGCATAAGTTCTTTCGCTTTTTCGGCATTTTGACAATATTTTAAAGCATTTTCAAGTAACAAAACCTTGAATAAACTATCGAACATTATAACATTATGGCTGACAGAAGACAATCGATGCGTTTTTGTTTCAAAGCCTCCTTAACTTATGTCTCAATAGAAATTCGAGTTTTTTACCTGAATTAGTGGAACAGTGATTTCATTCTCTCATAGGTGCCGAAGGGTTTTTCTTTTGAAGATATATTAATTCTTAATATTTTTTCCAACTACAGTTTAATATTAGCTCTGGTTTGTTGTTAATAATTTGATATAATATCTCATTCATGGGTTTTTTCATAATTTCGATATTATAAAACTATGAGACACTTCGATTGGCCAGGAGTGTAGAAAAATCGTTTATGCTCTGAAAAAGCTCCGCTTCATATAAATTCAATTAAATCACATTTATGAAGTCTATTCTTAGTCGGCTGCACTGGTCGATGTTATCGATACCACTGGAGATAAGAAGGATGCTAATCAGGAAAATCCAGTTAACTAGAACATTGTTTGTTTCATTGTGCATATCTAGAAGTGGCGTTAAAAATAATCTGTGGAAAACACCATATTTCTGCTTTGTGATATTGGAACTTGCTTGTTTCCGGAACATTGCCTTTTAGTAAATTCCGATCGTGCCCCAGATCCTCTATTAAGTTGTTTTGATGTCGGAGAACCTCTCCCTACCTATATTGATTTCGATTTATAAGAACGCAAGTTTGATTTAATTTTATTTAAACGACTGGTTTGATATGGTCTCTTTAATTTACTGGGATAATATAAAAAAGGCCTTAAATTATTAGAAACCGAGCTTATTATTTGATAATAATAATAATAATAATAATAATGTTTATTAGCCTGGAAAATACAAGGTATTTATAGACAGGTCTCAGTGTTCAAAAAGACGTAAAACATCAAAATAGTTAAAAAGGAAACAAAGATACTTACTAAAATACAGAAATACAATTTCAAATATAAAATATAATCTATGTTAAAGAGTTTTCAAGGGAGGTTATTGATATTAGATATTACATTACAATACTCTTCTCGGCTATATATACATCAGCCATGTCAAACTCAAAGTCACTGGTGGGCCAAAAGCATGAAGACCATCGAACCAGACCATTGGCGCGAATTTATTCGCGGAAATAACTTTTAAAACTGTGTCCAAGTGTGCGTCCGTCAATCGCGATCTTGCTTGAGATTTGTTTTCTTTCATCAAAGAAAATAGTTATTCACACTTATATTTTGTATGATATTGGGATACTTATGCTTTCCTGATATGCCTTACATGTCAAAAAATGTGACAGATTATCCTCTGCTAACTTTTCCCACAACATAATCTTACACTTGAAAGCTTTCACATGACCATGCATATCTGTAATAACTTGAGGTGGTCCTTGCAATTTCGTATTTAAGTCCGACAAGTGTTTTGTGATATCTACCATAAATGAAAGATCTTGTAAAAAAGGTACATGGCATAATAAGCTGACATCTTCTCCTTTTGTTTCCATGAAAACGCGTATTTCTTCTTTGAGTTTCCAAAACCGGTCGAGTACCATAGAACACGAAAGGCATTGCGCCTCTGGATAATACGGTAAACCAGTGTACTCACTTTCTAAATTACGTAAAAATGCAGAAAATTGTCGCTGATTAAGGCCTCGTGACCTTATGAAGTTTATAATTTTTTCACTGACTTTAAAACACTTTTCAACTTGATCACTTTTGAGCATAAAACTTCTTGGTGGATTATACAATAAATATGATAAAAATCTGGTTTGTCACTGCCTGTTTCTCTGATCTTTGTCTGTAATATTTTAACGAAGCCATTTTTTACTCCAGTCGTTAAAGGCAACGTTGCAACAGAACACAGTTTTGACAAATCTAAATTGTACTTTTGCAGAAGTCCATAAACAACATTGAAAATATCCTTCCCAGTTGTTGTATCATGCAATGGTACTAATTCCAGTATTTCTTCATACACATTGATATCTGTATCAACCGCACGAAGAAAAACAGCGAGTTGCGCCACACCACACACATTCGTACTTTTGTCACAGGCAATAGAAAATGTAATGAAAGAGTCTGATTTTGTTTTTATCTGATCACTTATATTGGCAGCCGACTCAGTAACTCTTTCAGCGAAATTATTCCGGGACAAGGATATATTTTGAAATGCCTTCACGCTCCCGGAACTTACAATTTCCGCGGCCTTATGGTTAAATGTTGTAACAATAAGTTCGCAACTCAACTCGAAGCTCTATCGCAACTGACTCATAACTGACTAAACACTGATCGACTGAACTCAATCGAACACGGCTTATATACGGATTGTGATTTCTCCAGTTCTTTCCAGAATGTTCAGATACCGTCATCTGTGTTTTTGCGCAATAGAATTTCATGGAACAAGTCAGATAACGTTTGGCTTTAGGTTTTAGGTTGAGTATGTGTAGTTCATCCTCCTAAACATAGATGACACTATGTACAATTGTACATTTTATTATACCAATCGTTGTTGCAGCGGCGCGCGCTTTCAAAAACGGTTTTCAACTTGTTCGCGGGCTGCATTATCTGGTTGTTTTCAAAACTGATTTCGGTCGCAGAAAAATGCTCACTGGGCCGCATGTTTTGATATGGCTAATATACATGCACTAGTCAATACCTTATTTAGCTTATTTCTAAAAGATTTTTGACTCAAAATTTTTATTTCATGAGGGAATGCATTAAACAGCTTAATTTCGTCATCTTGTGTTCTTATTAATCTGTTTCTAGGAGGCACCAGTTTACCACAATGTCTTGTACCATATGCATGAACCTCGGATGCAACTGTATACCTTTCTATATTTTTCTTGACATGCAGTAATTTGGTGAATATAACCACTTGTAGCAGTTTAATTTTGTTATAAGTGCATTTCATTGTATGAATAATTTAATATTATAATCTACTACTTTAGTATTAAGTTTAGTGATTAATATGTACGCCTTGTTGGTTTGATTTACTTAGATTTTAGTAGTTTTCTTATTAGAAGCGGTTACATTGTTCATATTTAAGCGAAATATAAATTCAACACCTTTTGCAGCAAATTTCGGTACACACAGTGTCACCTCTCGATAAGTAGTTAATTTTGTACCTATATCTGAACTCAAGATATAAAGGAATAATTTTCAGTAAATGGTACAAGTTTAGCGTTCGTTCATAGATGTCGCCAAAAAAAATCAGTTCAAATATAATTGTTGGATTTATTTAATTTTGCCGAATTTAATAATTATATACTGTATAAGAAAAACTTCAAATAGCATTTTAAAAAAACTATTTATTTCCCATATATTTTACAGAGTAGATATAAATTAAATTTTATTAATTTTGAAAACCTGTTTTCGAGTCCTTTATATAAGTCTTGGGATTTTCGTTTTCTTTGGCTAGATATGCTGCATTTTTAGATTCGAGCGTGTATTTTGTATAACTCTTCTGTCGCTGTAAAAAAAAACCAAATCATTAGTACCCCAATAAATTCTTTGATATAAAGTTGATATTATGTATTAATATTGAACTGTATATCTTGTATAAAAAAAGTTGATAAATATTTCTTTTCAGATATACATAGGATTATTTTTAGACTATAGATACTATATATACACCACTTCATACTTTCTCGGAATAATAAATTTTATTATTCGTGTTTCCTTTTGCTGTGAATATGTAACATATAAAGGTATTTTCATTTTTAGACATAAATAACACAAAGGTATTCCTCATTCAATATTAATATTCTTATTTTTTTTTTCTGAGACTATATAAACTACAGCTTTCTTATAATTTCTATCAATGTTTGATGTGTGTTCAGATCGACTTTTGTTTTGTCCATAGTTGCATAATTACTTGGAGCCTATTATAAACTGAAATTTCGTTACGTTTTATTTGCAAAATGATGCATTTCAAAAAATAAATAGTTAATAATTGTGTTCAAGATTCCTGTTTTATGGTTAAATAATGAGTTTATACAGTTGGGAAAATTCTATTAAAAAACTCAACTTACGTTTCATTTTTATGGCATTTAACTACTCCTGCATTAGCACATCATTTTTTTTTGAAAATTTTGGTACTTTACTCCGGAATAATATTTGACTTTTCTGAGTGGTCCTTTTCCATTAGTACTAGAGTATATTAATTAAATATTATTTGTTTATTTACATTTCCATTTCGCCTTGGCGTTGCTTTTAAATTTCAGGTTAGTTGTTTCTGTCAATGTTATTATTGCGTCGTCTCTAATTAATTTTTGATCTATTCGGCTAAGACTTCCATATTAACATATTACAGCAGAAAATAGTCCAGAAAAAAACTCGCATATCAAGAGCGCAGGCATCTTTTTCGCAATATTGCCAAAAAAATTCCTGCATTAGGAAAAGAATACTTTCTCAACCAATGGAGAGTCGTTTTTCTTGTCTAACATGTGACAAACAAAGAACTGTTTTATTCCGTGTATGTGCTCTTTTGGCAAGGTTGTTAGCACCTGACGTAAGAGCCAAAAATTTTTCGCCACCTTAGAGTTAACCAAAGTTCTAGATGAATTAGCAAAAAAATTATTTTTGGTCACCTGCAAAAAGTTTTCAGGTCTTCAGCGCGGGTAGAAAAATCCAGGAAAAAAATGCAGCATCAAACAATAGTTTTTGGAAAATACACTTTTGTTATTTTTTTGCAACGAAAATCTCTCTAAGAGAGGATTTGAAAGATTGGACCAAGCCATTTTATCTGGGTACTTGGCACGTGAAACCACTTTTTGACTAGAACTGAGTGACCCTATCTACAACGCACACTTAAGGAAAGCAACTGTTAGTCACGGTACACCTAATTTCAAAGTCAGCAAGGAAAACATGTCAAACACAAAATTCCTGATGATGCTAAAAACTTGGCAAATCACAGACAATTTCCCACAAAGTAACTCTCAGACTGTCGTGCAAATAGTGTCAGAGAGCCTAGACTCAAATCTAAGTATTGCAAAAATGTATTTGCTCTGGATTTGTGGATTTTTGCTTTTTGTCAAAAAATAAACAACCTGTTAAAGAATCGTTTATATATATTTTTTTTGTAATGAATATAATTTTTTTTTCCAACGCCATTTGTGTGACAGATGTGACTTGTGTTTAAAATTATTGACAAAAGGAAATAGACTAACCGCTGAAAAAAATGAAGAATATTTAATGCATACCATAGAAAAAAATGCTTGCAGAAATGAAAAAAATAATGGTGGAAAATAAAAACACGGTATTTTTTGTGTTTTGACTTACAAAATGTTTTGTCATGCCCACGAGCAGAAATAAGTAGTTTTTACTACAGAAGCAAGTTTAATGTCTACAACCTGACAGCTATCCTATCAAGCACTAAACAAGTATAGCAATTTGTGAAATGTTTATACTGACAATGATATTGTGATGGAAATAATTTTAAAATTAAACAGTAATAATCCAGATATTCCAATATAGTTTTATGGAGTGATAGTTGTGTTCCACAAAACCGGTTTTGATGTCATACGCTACAGCATTTTTTTTACAGAAGCACCCTAATATCTACTATTACAATGAAATTTTCAAATGGACATTCTTGTGTCCAGGAAATCACCACACTTGCATAGTTGTATCGAAAGAGTGCTCAAAAAAACCGAGTATTTCTCTCCAGTATCTTTGATTAGACTTCTATTAAAAGTCACCTCAGAAAACCTTACTGCGTAATTCAAATGAACGCTAACTATTTTAGAGACTTCAAGACTTGTGCAGGACAACTTGATTATAAGAAAGTACCGTATTCCAAAGTTAAATCCTTAAGATTTTCACAAGCGTTTTTTGCATTGGAATATAAAATTCTTTTATTGGTGAAAGCTGGATAAAACAATCTGAAGTCCTCCACTCCTCGAACAAGAACAGCAACAGCGTCATCAAAAATATCTGCTATTAAAGCAATGCTGACCCACATGCCCGAAGTTGATAGGCAGTATTACACCACTATTTTAAAATTGTGAATATCTTTTTTGTTTCGAACGTTTCATGTATTTAGTTAAGTTGGATTTGTAAGGGTAAAACCCGCTGGTTTCGTTAAAAAAAGAAAAGTATTTGATTTTTTCTAATTTAAGTGTTTTAGTTAGTTAGAAAATGTAATCTGTATAAAACTACTGGTACGTTTCGTTACTTTAAGTACAACTTTAAGTGTTTTAGTTAGGTCAACCAAGTTGTATGTGTAGCAAAAATAAAGTTTTTAAATCTTGTTTAGAGAAACAAAATTGTATGTTATTTTTTAAATTGTCCTATTTTCCTTAAAAATTTTTTAACTATTTTTTTCTATCGAATTCTTACTCAATTTTCGTAATTTAAGTATAAATTTAGTTTCATCATGATTTTAAAGTCAACTATGTTCCGTAGGAACCAAAAAATTTTCCAATCTTTCTCCTGTAAAATTTGCTTTTATGTACTTACAACTGTGATAGGCAAGCGATATATAAATGGTTAAATGAATATAAAAGCATTTATTCTTCAAGCTGGAGAGCTACAAATGTGAAAAGAAATAGCCCTCACTATTTATGCAGGTAAAGTTTCGATTGAAAGGATATTTTTAAAAATGTTATTTTACTGTAATTATGCTTTATTATAGTATTATTTAATTTTTTCAGTATTACTTTTATTTGTCACCACTCAGGCTATCAAAGAATTCCTTCAAGTACAAATAAAAAAGGGAAGTCGAAAAATTGTAATTGTATGGCAAAAATAAAAATATCCGTTAAACATACCACTAAGGATACTATTAAGAAAGATAAATTCGTTAAGGTAGGCCACATGTTATTTTTAAAATGTCATTCTATATGGCAAGCCTATTGTTTTGTTAATTACAGACAGGCGCGCCACAAAAAATTACTTTAGCTGCGAATAAAACATGTTATTTTATTTTCAAACGTTATTGTGAAACTATTTATTGTGAAATGTGTTTGTCAATTGTCGGCCATATGGGAAAAATTTTGACAGTGACAATTAGTGCAAATTAAACGAAGGCGCATTTTGGGTAAAACAAACGTTAGCTAGCGACGATAAAGTGGCACTTTATCGCCGGCGGATATAAAAGTAAACTCAGAGCCTATTATCTTTGATCATTAGAAATACAACGCGACTGTTTAGCGCCTATTTTGAGTAACGATATTAAGAGATTTACGGATGTTTGAAAATAAAAAATATGTGGGAATAACCTAAAAATACAGGGTGGGCCCGGGAAAATTCAATATTAATAAAACCGTAGAATTTATATTTATAAAATTGAATATATCAGAGTTTGGGGCATGCGGATTTGAATAATAATATCAGCGTTGTTGCCAGATTTTCTATTTTTGCGGTGCACATAGTAATTTTGTTATTTTAAATGTAATAATCCATTTATTTTTACTGCAATAAATTGAGCGTGTTAAATTTAGTGAGATCATACATTTTTAAAATCGTGTCTTTACTGGTTAATGAACTGTGACAACATTGCATTTTTGAAGTACCGCTTTATTATCTTTAGAACCGTTAAAGCTACGCTTAAAAAAAATAATATCTGAGAGTTTTTTGGTATGCGTAAATCAATAGTAAGGTCGACAATGTTGCCAGATTTCCCAGTTTTGCACTACATGTGGTAATTTTAAATGTCATATCCTACTTTTATTTATTGCAATAAATTGGTCGTGTCTAGACAATATGGCAACACTGTCAATATCATTTTTGATCATTTCCGCATACCCAGAAATTCCCAAATACCTATCATTTAGATATTATTAGTCATGTAAAAAATAAATTTAACTTGGTTCATTTTATTTTAAGAATGGAATGCCAGGTACAATAAGCATAATCAAAGATCATAATCACAGTTTGGAATCAGCTGAAAGCCTTTCATTTCTGCGCCCATTGTCTGATACCAGAGCCCAATATAGTTCTTACTTTGATAGTGGAATGGGTATTAAAGAGGCTCTGGATTATCATGAGTCCAAATTAGAATTTGAATTTGGCTTTGACAGTAAAGTTCTTGCAAATGCAGAGATAAATCCGAAGTATCGCACTATACAACACTGGCACAATGTATGGAGAACTGAAAATTTGGGGCCGCGTGATGGTAATGGAGTTCTAGAGGTATTTTTTTAAGACTTTCAAGTTACAGATTTTTATTAAATTTCTTTTAGAAAGTACAACAAAAAGTTGAAATATACAAAGGAGAAGGTATTATAGTAAAATACAGTGAAGAACCATTTGTCGTCATTATCGTAACTCCAATTATGCAGCGGGCACATAATCTTCCATTCGCAAAAGATATAGTTTTTACAGATAGTACTGCTTCTTGTGATGCATTAAGCCATACTGTTTCATTTATGTTAACTCCATGTGGAATTGGAGCAGTTCCATTGGTAGTTATTATCACGAAGGGCCAAACAATTGAAGATTATGCTGCAGGATATCAACTAGTTAAGGACACAATACCAAACGCATTTGGTGGGATTGGTTATCCCAAAATATTTATCACAGACGATAGTGATGCAGAAAGAAAAGCTCTAAAAAAGGTTTGGCCAGCATCAAAAACACTTTTGTGCCGTTTTCACATATGTCAATCTATTTGGCGTTGGCTGTGTGAAAAAAAGAATGGCATACCACAAGACGAACGACAACTTTTATACAAGACGTTCCAAAATATAATGTTAGCTACAAGTATAGAGAAAGCTGAACAGGAATTTAGGGTTGCATTTGAAAAAGCACAATATCCGCAATGGAGAAAATATATAAATGAATACTGGAAAAGAAGGGAAGATTGGTGCATGGCTTACAGAGATGCATCAACCCATGGCCACCAAACCAACAATTTTAGTGAAATAACAGTAAGACTTTTTAAGGATATAGTCTTACACAGGAACAAAGCTTATAATGCCATATCTTTAATAGACTTCAGTTGCACTGCCTTAGAAGAGTACTATAAAAGACGTCTTCGAAATTTTGCCAACAATAGAAATGACACCTCTAGATTATTCTTCAAAAGGCAATTAGAAAAAATAAAATATCTACAAAAAAATGATTTAGTAAAGCTATCAGAAAACCTATACAAAGTCCCTAGTGAACAAAATCATGAAGTTTTTTATATAGTCGACATAGAAATAAGATTTTGTAGCTGTGAAGTTGGAAAATTAGGTGCATTTTGCAAACACCAAGCTGCTATTGTACACTTTTTTAATATATCTTTCTGTAACATGCCAGCCATTAATATAGAAGATCGATATGAAATAGCCAAATTAGCTTTTGGCGAGAAGGTTCAACCCTTGTCATTCTATAGCGGACTTTTAGAACCTACGACAACTACTTCAAACAAAATTATAAATAATTCTATTATGAATGAAAATAATATTGAGGAAGATATGCCTAATGATCCTATAAATAGAAACGAGTCACTTGAACAAAAGGACGATTATTTTGAAGATTTTGTTAAGACCTTAAAGGACAAAAATGATAAATTTGGAACTGATTCATCTACTTTAAAGGTTTTGCAAGAACGATTATCCAAAATTAAAACTAAAACAGCTTGGGAAAGTTTTTTAAATACAAGGGGAAACTCTTTTGCCAGACGATTTGGACACAGAGCGAGCATCAGAATGCAACCAACTTCCATCAGTCGACGAAAGGTGGGCATTACAAGAGGTTCAAAAAAATTGCCATTTGGGAGACCTTTCAAAGACGAGCCTGCCAAAAAAAGATTAAAAAGGAGCCACAATCTTTCAGCCAACGTAGCTTTAAACCAACCAAATGCATCAAAACATGGTGAAGGACATTAATGCACTTATTAGTTTCTTATTATTTTTTTAAATTTATTTCCTTGCTTGAAATATATTTTTGATTTCATATGAAATGTTTTTATGTTTTTCCAACATTAATAAAACTCATATCAAGTTTTGTCAGACTTACATAAAACTCAAAATCGTAAATGCGTATGTATGAACGTGCAACATTCCATATATGAATTTCGCACCAAATTACATTCCGTATATGAGTTTGGCACCTCGCCGCTTATTGGTTTAAATACGACCGCATGGTGCAACGAACCAATAGAAAAAGCCTGGGTGCCAAATACATATACGGAATGCTTAGATGCCACCCGTTCACTCCATATCATATTTGCATCCAGCACAACCCCAAGAAACTCTGTAATGGGCCTATTTGCCAGAATTCCAGTAGTTCGGGTCTCCAACAACATTGTTTGGGTTTTATCTTCATTCAAAAAAAGTTGATTTGATACAAACCATGTTTAAGCATGCCGCAGCATGTTTTCAATAATTTCAGCTGCTTTCGCTCCTCTGTCCGCTGCACGAACGAACGCTTGTCACGTTCTGATTTATTAATAATATAACAAGGTTTTATACATTTAAAAAACGATCATTGCCAGGGGCGCAACTAGACATCGACTTTTGGGGCGGGGGCTCAAGCTCTGACACTTATGAGATAATATTGATTTGAAGATAAAACCAATTTTAAAGAAATAATGATTTTTTTGTGCATGATATTTTTTCCAAGTCCACAAAGCCATGAAAATTTTCATGTTATGGTTTATCTTATTCTTAACACTACAATGTATACAAAAAAATTAAATAAATTTGCCATATTTCTCCGTTTTTCAAAATACTACCTCTTTTTTATTTTAAATATGTATAATCGGAAAAAAAGTAAGAGTCTGCGCCAATGAGTTCAGGAATTTTTTAGTGTTACATTTACCCCAACTATATCTATTTTCAATTTGACTATAATTGATTAGCGTTCTCAAAATATAAAATATGGATGCTTTTGAGCCTTAAAAAACTGAATATCTACGCCTATGGCATTCTAAATCAAAATTGTTAAGACACAGTCCAAGTCTACTTATGGTACATATTTTATTAAGCTGCATTTTTTTGTACGGCTATGATTTAATTATAAACTCTCGATATTGCCTAAGTTTTTATGTTTCTTATTAGTTTTTAGACCATCATATATATAATATATATATATATATATATATATATATATATATATATATATATATATATATATATATATATATATATATATATATATATATATATATATATATATATATATATATATATATTTATATACATATATTTTTTTTCTTTGAATAAATTACGAATTTTAAAGTTACGTAGAGTGATGAAACCCGTATATGAAAATTTTAAGGAGTTCAAAAGTTCGCACTTCTGTATAACATAATATACAGGGTAAGTCTGGCAAGCGAGACCCCCCTTTATTTTTATGATAACTGAGAATAGAAAAAAAAACTTCATATAAAATATTTTTAATATTCGTCGAACTTTATTTTGTGAGGACCGGTCACCATCAGAGTCAGAGTGGTTCATAAAAGTTGGGCGTGGTCCAACTTTCCATTTTTAAATGTAACCCTGTAGTTTTTATTTCATTTTTAGATTCAGCTTGCAATTCTGGATATTTTTTGTGTAACATACTATTATCGTAAGTTTTCGCCAAAATAATACTTAAAAAATTTTTTTATAGCTTTCTTGCATTGCTGCAAAATTTACTGTTATTATTGGCGCACTCAAGGGAGGTTTTGGGGGGCAACCTCCTCCTCTGCTCCTAAATTTATTTGACTATCCTTGTATTGTTATCCATAATTTGAGTGAGATGTCAATATTTCAAATAATACAAAAGAATTCACAGCCAAATTAAATCCAATATTACGCTTCTCAAAGTTAATAAAAAGAGTCGAAATACCCCATCTTTACAAAACGCTTTTAAAACGTCCCCGGACATAGTTTCGAAATCGAATGAAATGTTTCCTTACGTGTTGTCACTGTCTATCACGAAAAGACGTCTTAACTTGAGCCTGTGATAATTAATAATAGTAGGCTAAAAATGTGCGTAACTATGGTGGTTGCTCTTTTGTTTGTGTTTACCTATCGCTGTCAAGTATTGGAGTTATCTAGTTTCAAGAGTTGTTTATTTTCTACATTCATAATTAAAGATGCGTAATAACCGACAGTTTTCCTCAAACGAACAAACTGATATGATTTTAATTATAGAGAATGTCGTAGCCAAATTAAATCAGCAAAACGTCGATATCAAATGAATTTTCCTGATAAAAGACAACCGAGCTGTCAAGTATATGTTATTTTTAGTATAGTGCACAATTTAAATCCAAGTACCTATTTAGTAGCACATGATCTGAATATTTCGCAAAGCACAGTATCCCGAATTATTAGAAAACATAAGTATCATCCTTATCAACTCTGTCTGAATCAAGAACTCCATGGGGATGATTTCCAAAACAGGGTACATTTTTGTAGAGATCTTCAAACGAGAGTTGTTGAAAATAATCTATTTTCGAGAAATATTTTATACACCGACGAATCTTCTTTTAAAAGCAATGGAGCTGTTGATAGATACAACATACACTATTACAGTACTTCAAATCCTTATTGGATGAGAGTTTGGTCTTTAAATGTAACGGGCGAAATTTATTTTAAATTTTTTAAGAAAAGAATTGCTTACATACTTGGAAGAGGTCCCTCTACAGGTTCGACAAGTTATGTGGTACCATCACGACGGGGCACCTCCTCATTATTCCCACATTCTTCTCAGTTATTTGGATTAAACTTATCCAAACAAATGGATAGAAAGAAAAAGAGTATAAACTAGCCGGCAAGATCACCTGATCTTACTCCATGTAATTTTTTCCTTTGGGGATATATCAAAGAACAAGTATATGTAATTCCACCAACTACCATCAAAGATATAAAAACGAGGATTAGAAATGTGTTTTCCAAAATTGCTCTTGTAACACTTTTAGATGTGATGAAAAATAATCAGACAACTGTGTATCGAACAAAATGGAAACACGTTCGAGCATTTGAGAGTTTAACATTTTGTAATATCTCGATCTTCATCCACTGGTTTCATCACGTTTAATTGTTTTAATAGTTTTTACGTTTTCTACCGTTAATTAAATGTTACTTCCTTGATTATTTGATTAGTTATTAATAAATAAAAAGTTAAAATCGAAATATTGTTATTTACAGATAGACAATAACTGGTGCAATTTTAATAACAATGCTTGTTACTGGTATTGGCTGAAGCTGGTAGTTGCTTCACAATCGTAGAGGGAAACTACAATTTTTTTTTCAAATATCATTTTGACGAAAACTATTAAATTTACGATGATAGTATGTTATACAAAAAACATACCGAATTGCAAGCTGAATTCAAAACTGAAATAAAAAATACAGGGTTACATTTAAAAATGCAAAGTTAGACACGCCCAACTTTTTTGAACCACTCTGTATAGTGAAGGCTCGTCATAAAATAAAGTCCGCTGAATATTAAAAATATTTTATATAAAGTTTTTTTTTCTATTTTCATCTATCACAGATATCAAGGGGTGGTCTCGCTTGCCAGTCTTACCCTGTACAGGGTGGCCCACATAAGATGACCCACTACCTTATCTCATAATCTGTACGAGATAGGGAAAAAAGTTTTATACAAAAGTTTCTTGGGTTTATCTGTATTTTTTAAATATTGCATTTTTATATATACAGGGTGTGTCATTTTGCGTTGACAGATGTCAACTTTGTTATTTTAAATGGAACACCCTGTATATTATTATGGATTTGAATAGCTCTCTTAGAGACGATTTCAACGATGTATTATAAGATGGGTCTACGAGGCACCGTTTCGGAGATATTTACGATCATCTTCAATTTTTGACATACTTTCAACTTGTTGTATCTCTGGTATTTATCAACTTTTTTGTTTCATTTTTGTGCAGAAAAAAACATAATTTTATGCTTTATTGGACATGTAGGTAAAAATATTGAAATTGAAAAAAAATGTTACAGTGTTGTCACGTTTTGCGTACCATCAGTTTTCTCAAGATTTTTAAATGCAACCCCCTATATTTTATAACGGATTGAAACAGAGCATCGAAAGACGATTTCAACGATATATTATAACATAGGTTTACAAGTCACGGTTCCCGAGTTTTGGGGATTTTCTTCAGGAATCAATTTTAATATTAAACAATTTTTACCAAACATAACATAAACTATTAAACATGACATAACAAGAACAAAGACAAAAAAATAAACATTAAATTAAATTTTCTATATAACCACCTTCCTGTGCTATACATGTGGTATAAATAATGTCTAATTTTTTTATTGCCCTACGAACTGCTCCACTCTCATTGATCAAATGGATCTCTTCCATTATTCTCCCCTTTAAATCGTCTACGTTATTAACTTTATTCTTATACACTTTGTCTTTAATATTTCCCCATAAAAAAAAATCTAGTGGAGTTAAATCGGGACTCCGAGCTGGCCAGGGTATTGACCCAAATCTGCCAATCCACATTGGAAATCTTTCATTTAACCATTCAATTACAGGTCTTTCGGTATGGTACGGCGCACTGTCTTGTTGAAATACAAGACCATCTTTAATTTCATCCGGTAATTCATTAATAAGAGGTTGTATTTCATTTTGCAACAAACTGTGGTATCTTTGTCCGTTAAGAGTCCTATCATAAAAAACCGGCCCAATCACTCGGTCCTTTATTATTCCGCACCAAACATATACACTTTGATGTCCCTGCTTTCTGATGGCTTCGTTCTTTCGGTTAAATATTCCCGCGGTGTTGAAAATTGCTTCGTCAGTGAAAAGAATTTTGTCAAAAACCGGTTGATCAAAGTGGCGGTCCATCATATCCATGAAAAAAGTAGCTCTGTTGTCAAAATCAGCTATGGATAGCTCTTGTACCGGAGTGAATTTGAAAGGATGGTAATCGTTGATATTAAGTGTTCTCTGAATACTTGCTCGGCTAATATGCGGTATGTCCCGTGCGGCATCCCTTTGGGAATTTTCATTGCTTTCCTCAAAATATAAAAGAACATCAAGTTGATTTTCTTCTGTAAGAACTGTCCTAGGCCGGTTTCTTTTATTGTTTATCACAACGCCATTGTGTATTTCTTACGAAGATTTTCTTACTTGGAATTCTGCTATTTGGATACAGTCTTCTATACTCCCTTAACGCTAGTGCGGGACTCTTATTGTTTCTAATGAAGCACTCATATAAATTTAAACGTTGTTGAATAGTGTAGTTCGACATAATTATTTCTTAAATTTACTAATTTAATCAAGAAATGCAACCAAGCTGTCAAATTTCATGCAAATAATATTTCGTTTGTTTCCATGGTTTTGAAGCACAGCCTACTTAAAATTGTTGATAGGGTTGTGGAAAGGTTGGTAAATAATTGTGAGAGAAAAAACACGAAGCCAATACTTGGCTTGATGACGTTTATTACTCGACTGACTTTCAGACGCTCTATATAAAAACGAAACAACAAAAATGATTAGTAAGCAAAAACATTTTGCGGCACCATTATCGACACAGTCGCCTTGGCCGTCTGTTTCTGTAATCGCTAATCATAACATTGATAAGGCTTATTTAGTATATGGGAAGGAAACATAAAGAACTATTTTTAAATAGATTCACACTATTTTAACAAAAATACACATTATGTATTTAACTGATTTTTAGAGAGTTTTACGTTTGATCTGGAAAACGGCGTGGTAATAATTATTCAAAGCAATTAGAAAATCTAATTTAGATATTCTTTAGCATATAATATTAGTTTTGTTGTCTTCGTTCATGTCATGTCACGTTTAATAGTTTATATTATGTTTTAGTAAAAATTGTTTAATATTAAAATTGATTCCTGAAGAAAATCCCCAAAACTCGGGAACCGTGACTTGTAAACCTATGTTATAATATATCGTTGAAATCATCTTTCGATGCTCTATTTAAATCCGTTATAAAATATAGGGGGTTGTATTTAAAAATCTTGAGAAAACTGATGGTACGCAAAACGTGACAACACTGTAACATTTTTTTCAATTTCAATATTTTTACCTACACGTCCAATAAAGCATAAAATTATGTTTTTTCCTGCACAAAAATGAAACAAAAAAGTTGATAAATACCAGAGATACAACAAGTTGAAAGTATGTCAAAAATTGAAGATGATCGTAAATATCTCCGAAACGGTGCCTCGTAGACCATCTTATAATACATCGTTGAAATCGTCTCTAAAAGAGCTATTCAAATCCATAATAATATACAGGGTGTTCCATTTAAAATAACAAAGTTGACATCTGTCAACGCAAAATGACACACCCTATATATATATAAAAATATAATATTTAAAAATCTAGATAAACCTAAGAAACTTTTGTATAAAACTTTTTTCCCTATCTCGTACAGATTCTGAGATAAGGTAGTGGGTCATCTTATGTGGGCCACCCTGTACATATACTGGACAATCATTATTTTGATACAAACAATTAAGTAACTTTGAGAATTTTCGCCATGTTTTGGAATATTATTTTTATTTTAAATATATGCAGTCGACAATGACTTCCATTATTTTTCAATGTTTGAACATTTACCCTACCTATATCAGTTTTCAATTTGACTATTATCGGTTTTTCGTTCTCAAAATATGATCACCAATCGTTTGGCGGGGGGGCTAATTTCGAGGTTGGGGGCTAAGCTCCTCCTAGCCCCCCCCCTAGTTGCACCACTGATCAGTGCACATCTTGAATTATAATGTTAAAACGAACAAAAGGATATTGACAAAGATATAAGTAAACATTAAAACTGAACTTTACAAGTTTTTATGACGTAAATAGGCCAAAGGCAGATCAACGAGTAATGCCGCTAGAATAAGTTCCATTATTTGGAAATTTCGATCTGCATCAAAGCTCCCCTGGTTTATACGATACATTATTTTTAAACCCAATATGAAACAAGAAATATTATAACCAAACTACCCTGTCGTTCGCGAGGAAATATTCGATGATGGTTTTCTTGCGACCAGTATCTAGAATTATGCCTACTTATATATGCCTCATTGGACCATATTACTTTGTTATAAAAGTCAGGGTCATTATCGCGTTTTTCTAGATACCAGTTACCGAAAATCATACGCGCCGGGTGTAAGTGTTGCACCAATCTGAATTTAAATGGTTTATAACCTTGTTTGCTTACAATTTTTTGTACCCGGCTTTTTGGAACCCCAGCATTCTGATGGATTTTTCTGCAAGAACTTGAAGAATCTACATCAATGGACGCCAGAAGATTAACTACGTCTTCCTCGTTTTCCTTGTTATAGGTTTTGCTCCGCGGCATATTGAAAGATTCGAAATCTACTAGATTTCTTCTCATTTTAAGAAATGTAATATCACGCCAACAGCTTTATAAAAACGTATTTATTATAAAATACGACGAATGCGAAGCATACCTTAATAAATATAGTTCCGAAGCCTCGTTCACATCTTCGTTAGATTATGCAAAGCAGAGTGTCATGTCGTATTTTTCTTCATTAGAAAAGTTTGGTTTCTAGCCATTTTTTAATATAAATTTCAAAATCCCAAGTAGCACTGTTGGTCATGAATACGTCATTGTTATCACGAGTATTTTCATCGAAGTAACGGGAACTAGGTGTCGCCACGTTCTGTTTAAGCTGAGACACGTAGTCATTACCAAAATGGGGAACAATTTTAGGGTAACTATGTCGTGAATACCATGTAGCTGTGACTTTGACTATTACGTAGATAGTACTGAATTGTGTAGTTCCATTTAAGTATCCGAATAGTAATAATTCACCCTATTCCACACTTCGTTATTTCTGTCTTTTTTTGATCTTCTTCTTCCTGGTGCCGTATCCGCTCAGCGAACGTTAGCAATCATCATCCCCATGGTTACCCTGTTCACAGCTGCCCGGAACAATTCATTTGATGTCATTCCAAACCACTGCCTAAGATTTTTCAGCCATGAGGTGCGCCTTCTACCTGGTCCAAGAAAAAAAAAGCCATACTTTGTAGCTTAAAATTTTTGTGTTTATACAGGTTGTGTAAAAAATATCCGTTAAAATAAAAACTGACTCTGGAAGAAAAAGTTATAATTATTTATTTATAAAGGCTATTCTTAGAAGGGGTCATGGGGCAAACATTTACAGGATGTATATCCCGATGTATACAGGAAATATCAAAAAGAAAAACATATTATCATGCGAAAATTGAAACAGTAAAAAAATTCAAAATGATCTATAAAACGATGATTACAAATGTACAAGCTAGGAAAAATAAAAACTAATATGTTCACCCCGAACTATCAACAATTTCTGGTAGCGGCCAGACATACTAGAGATAATAAATTATGTGGAATACTTTTTCATTTTCTTTCTGCACGTATTAGATCTGGGATGATTTGTGGTAGATTTTTAATTGTTTTAAATGTGCATTTTGGCCTAGTCCTAACGTTTTCAATAATATTTTTAACCGAAGATCGTGCTTGGACCGCCTACCAATCGGGTTTATTTCATTATGTTGATAATATTCGTTAATTATGGCTGTTTGAAGAGGTTTTGCAACACCATCAATGAGTGTAAAAGTGCAGTATTTGCCGGTTCCTTTCCTCCGTCGATCGCCGTTATTTTTTTGTATTTATATTTACATTTACATGTTTTTCCTACTGTTTCACTTGTTTGTGAAGTTTTTAGAGACCCTGCTTGATACAGTGACTATTCATGTGTAGTATTTTGGAGTAATACAAATAAATGGATTATCCAAAACTCTCTTTTGATCAGTAAGTAAAAATATCGCAGCAAATTCTTACTTTGCAGACACACATTTTGCCCCAATTCGGGGATGATGATGTATCTAGTTCTTATCAAATTTTTATAGAAAAATCCTCACCTGTTATTATTGTTAAAATTATTTATAAATACACATTATGCTACTACTTTTAAATTTGTGTCCTTATTTGTTAAAATTATTAGTAAACATACATTAATCTACCTTTTTAAATTTAATTATGTTCATTCATTTCATGTTTTTATTATTTTTTTATTATACTACTTGTTAAAAGTATTAATAGATACACTTATCTAACTCTTTCTTTGCAAAAAGTAGTTAAAACGTCTATTTCCCTCGCATGGTGCATGACCACAACATATCAGCAAAATCTACCACTGGCACCCTGACTATAAAAGTATGTTCGACCTTTTTCGGAGCTCTCACAAATCTGTTCCCCAGACTCTTGTAAGAAAGTGTACTCTGTACATTTTGTAGCAAATTTAGTAATATTAACCCTAGAATACTAATGTATCGTAATTTTAACGACGTTTTCTTCGGTTTTCTTCGGTCGGTTTCATATTGATGTGGATGCTTAAACGGGCTCTACGTCTAAGTACCTTCCTAGTTAGTGTTGTGTGCATCTCTGTCCACATCGTTGTAGTTCTTTTCTTCGCGGAGTTATGGTGCGATCGTCGTAAAATTGACGATTGATTAGTATTAAAGTAAACTTTTTAAGTGATAAGTAGTGATAGTAGTTTAGTACGAAAGACTGATGTTTATACTTTCTTTTCATACATTGATAGATTATATTTGTTGACAAATAGATCCACGAAAACCGGTCTTGACTGACCGAGAGCACAAATTGAAATAGAAAAAATAATTAATAAAGGGGGAAATATTGATAGTTCTGATAGTGATAACGAAAGTGATTGGGTAGAAGAAGATAATCTAGCGGTTGAACAGATTTTCAGTGACGGTTTTAGTGATTTCGAAGAAAATAAGGTTGTAGAGGTGAATGCGAATACTCCTAAGGGTACATTTGATCAAGATATAGACTACCAGCAGTCTGATAATGTAAGTGATAGTATCTGCCGATAACATTCCGTTATCCAAATTATTGGCAACAAAAAAACGCAAGAGGGGTATCATAAAACTAAAATCTATTTTCTGAGAGGAAAAAATGGTCATATATGGTCTTCAAAAATTGCCGCAAAAGTCAAAAAGAACAGATCGTCGAAACATCATCCATTTTATTCCTGGAAGTAAAGGTGGAGCGGAAATATGTTCAACTTTTTCTGAGTATTTTTTTCACTTCATTTCCGATGATATTGTGAATACTATTTTGCTTTACACGGATGATGAAATTGGAAAACAATCCAAAAAATATACCGATAAGTCACAAACTGTGTCAGCAGTAACTAAAGAAGAACTGATGTGGCTACTTGAATTTTGAATTAAAAAAAGACAATCACCTCAATGGCAAATGTTTGATTCCACCATATCTGGATGATTTTATAAATGCATAAGCCGCGAAAGATTTATCATTTTGATAAACTGTCTTGAATCAAACCATCAAAATATGCGTTATAAAATCAAAATTGTAATGCTCTCCTCTTATTTGACTATTGATGAGCAACGTCAGAATGTATATCCCGAATAAACCATCAAAATACATGGTGGTCTTCAAAATACATGCTTATCCCTATCTAGGCAAAAATACGCCAGCGAATGGAATACCATTGACAACTTATTACGTACAGGAATTGACCAGATCTGTTCACGATAGCAATAGAAACATAACGATGGACAATTGGCTCACTTCTGTAGAAATAGCTGATAAACTCCTAGGTGATCATTTCAAACTGACTATCATAGGAACGCTCCGAAAAAATAAAAGGGAAATACCACCAGAGCTACTAAACACAAAAGGTAGAGAGCCAAACACATCGATATTTTGCTTCGACAAAAACAAAACACTGGTTTCTTATACGTCTAAAAAAAAACAAAATAGTGCTTTTACTATCAACAATGCACGAAGGTGCTGAGATTTCGGAAACAAACAACTACTACTACTACTGTTGCAATACTATCAAGAAGCGTGAAAAACCTGTGCGACGTTATCAATTTATAAGCTATCAAGGAAATCCTGAAAATTGATGACCAACCTGATGATGTTGTTCAAGTTGAAGGTAAACGTTCAATATGCTTTTATTGTCCCAGCCGATTGAGAAGGATGACGACTACGTACTGTCCCCAATGCAAATACCCGATTTGTAGCCAACACCGGGGAAAGTGGTGCACCCAATGCTCTAATAATGACTAGTTTTTCGTAGCTTACTAAGTAGAATCTGTCTCTTAAGTTCCAATAAATACTTTGTTCATTTTTCTTCAATAAATGATTTAACTATATTTGATTTTCTGTTTTTTTTTTGAAAAGTCGTAAATTTTACGACACATTAGATTTACCGTATAAACAATCATATTAGTATTCTAGGGTTAAGAAATGTCATCGTAATTTAAAGTACTTAACCGATTTACTTAGCAACTGGAAAATTCAAGAGGCTGTTGTCAAACTTTTTGCTAGATTTCGATACTTTCCCAACAAGAACAAAAATAAAATTGATTCAAGGTATTATATATATTATATGAAACATAGAAGTCCTGAAAGAATTCCTGAAAAAGCATTTAAAAGTACTGTCAATAAATAATAATTTTTGTAGTAAATTGAAAAATAAACTTTTGATGCATAATTCATCGAGTTAGCCGTTATTGGTAGGAAATTGATTATAACTAATATAATAAATAAACAAACTATTTTTGTTTAGTAATTTTCATTAATTTATTTCGGTTTGACAGCTGTTTTGACACACTGTGTCTTCGATTTTTGATGCAGTAAATAATTGTTGAAGATGTGTGTTTAAATGTTTTATTTCTTTTTCGATTTTTAAGTTAGAAAATGTCAAAGTCAAACCCAAATTCAAATATTTGCTTCCTATTAATAACAAAAGATGGTAGTATTGCTAGGCAACACATTACGGTATCAGATACTGTTCAGGCAGTTTTTTTTTGAGTGTTTTTTCTAGTTTTTATTATTTATAAATTGTGCTTGTTAAATCCTGATTAGGGCGCCCCCCTTGAAGCGTGCGCCGGCCTTGTTTATTGTCAAAGTTCACGGCGATACGTAAACAAGAGAAAAATCTAGCAAATTTAATATAATGCTTATTTATACTTCTTAAGTCAGAAAAGTTAGATTTATATTAAAATTAAATTTCTGGATAGAGCAAACCAGTCAAGTGAATTTTTAGGTAAAATTTAAATTCGTCTTTTCTTTTAACAAGACGAGATACTGACATGCAATTTTCAGCTATGTCTTGAGAATTTTAATTGCATATTTTAAGTGTAAAAATTATCTAAGCCAAAAATTATTTATGCAGAGTGTTAAACAAAACTCAGCTAGTTTTCTTATTATAAGGCTCTTAAGTTTTAATTTGTTTATACTTTGTAGGTTCTGCAGTACTAATATAATATACAGGGAGTGCAAAAAATGTGGTAATATTAGTTAAAAACCTAGCGATCCTAATGATTATGTATGTATATTTCAACACAACGTAAGGTCACGTAACAAAAACGAATTTAAATTAAAAAGTTTTTATTTAAGTTTTAAGGTTTTTTTTTCTGACTCGATATAATATAATATCGATACATTGAATTTACACGATCAGAACATATAGCCAAAATATTTTTCTGGCAGTGCTTTAAAACAATAAAAGTTTATTTAAAAAATCAGCAATCAAAATAAACGTCAGATTCTCAGAAATGTATTGGAAATAGAGGCATTCTTGTTTCCAATCAGGATAACCTTTTGAAGAATTTGCCCAGGTCTCTATGGTTAGTTTTTTGAGGCGGGGCATTTTTTTCAGATTTCTTGTCCACAGATCTCGGATAACGAGCAAGTAAAATAAAAAAGGCGTAAAAAATGGGATAATTTTCAAGGCATTTTGCGTAGTCGAAACCCTAACTACTTTGTCAAGGTAAAAAGAAGGTTCGATAATGTAGATTTGAATCAATATAAATCTCCCCCTAAGGGTTGAAAAACTACATCGCCCAAATTACACTCCGGTTTATAACGGACGAGCCATTTAGAAATTAAATTGCGATTTTGTTTTTATATCTTTCCCTATGGTTTTACGTTTGGCCCTGTAACGAATCAAGTAAATACGCAAAGTAAAATGTTTATTTCTCTTAGAGACTGTTGTGAAAATCAGCTCAGAGTTAGGGCTCAATTTTAATAAATTTTTGAATTGTAGCGTGCACGAATTCTGCCTGCCATTCTTTGGCTCTTCGTAAAGACGTATCGGTACCTCCTGAGATAAAAGCGATTAAATATATCAAAGATTGAGTAAAATTGAATTTCCAATAACAATGCGTATAATTTCCTTTTGACAGAAAACTGAGACATTTTTCAAGGTGGCCTGGCCATATCCGTTAAAACTTCAGGTGGCAATGCTGAAGTTTTGACGGATATGTCAGAGTAAAAACTTTGAAAGTGACGTGATGTTTTTAATTCGAAACGCTTTTAGAAATTTGTAAATATCTCTTTGAGCACTTTGAAGGTTAGTGAAAATGGATATACATACCGAAAATTAGAGAAATAGCAAATATTTAATGCCTAATTTCGTATACGAAATGAAGGTAGTTACATTACAAAATAATAAAACCATGTATGGTTTGGAGATTAAAGCCTGTATTATAGATTGAAAAACTTTGCACCTTGCGTCGTCCGTTTGGGTCGAGAGTTTACGCTGGTTTTTAACCTGAGTTATATATTGAAAGCATTTGCGCTTTGCGTCCCCTGTGGAACTAACCTTACTTCAAGGTTTATATTTATCGCCTTTTTGTGTAATGTAATTTTGTCTTGCTTTTATTTCAGTTTATGTGCGTTTTTTTAATTTGCTAAGCATGGATACTCAAAATCATATTAATGATGCCTAGTAAAGACTAGGCATTGTGGATATATTAATGTGTGTCCCAGCTGAAAAGTTGTTGAAGAGAAGGCGGCAATGAAGATGGCGAATACGGCCTGTTAATTGGAGTGGAAATACTCAAAACTCCTACAAGCATTTTCTTAAAATTAAAGACAATGATCCCAAACAGTTTTTTTAAATGTACGAGGATGTTATGTATATATATTAATGTCAAATTTATTACGAAGTAGGAACATTTTAGAAGGCCCTCTAAAATCCAGCATTTTCACTGGTTGCAGCTTAACGCAAATGTAGATTTTCGTCAGCCGCTTCCGTCAACGTTAGAGATCGCCATCTTTTCGACGGCTAGCGGAAACTCTATACCCTCAGTTCAGTTCCAGCAGTTGTACGAGGCGGTTGTGTTTTCGCTCGTATATTGTTTTGCCGGTACTTGAACGTTTGTTTGGTTTTGGTTTGAACTGTTTTGATTTCAATTTGTTTTTTGTGTGCTTTGACCCGATCATCAGTTCGTCGTTTGCTATAAACTAAACTTGACCTTGTTTACCCGGATGCGGTTATTAGTTATAAATATTGTTTGTGCGTGACATTTAAAGATTTTGATTTATCAACTGGAAATATTTACATAATATTTACATAAAATTTATCTACATCTTTTTTTTAATTTTCACTTTTTTTGTTCCTTTGAAAATTTTAATTTTTTATTTATTTATAAAATGGCTGAATTTAAGTGCGATTCTTGCCAAAAAATCGTTTCGGAAAAAGACTGTTACAGAATTCGCTGTAGTGGGGAGTGCCGAAGAGATTTTTGTATGGTCTGTACAGGACTGGATAAATCCACGACAAAAGTGCTCTACAAACAAAAATTCAACAACATAAGATTTTTTTGCACTGTTTGCGACTCTCCAACTCTGAAATATTTGCATGATAAAATATCAGATCTCCAAAAGACTCAAATCTCTTCAGAATATCTCGAAGCCCTGGGTTCCTGCTTAAAGAAAAACAACGACATCCTTCCGATCATTGGCGAAATTTACGACATCTTACTCAATCATGACTCCAAATGGAAGATACTGCTAGAAAAAATTGAGGATATTCACAGCCTCCATTCTGGAATATCTGACAGTATACAAGAATCCTTATTTAAATCCATTAAAGAAATTAGGCAGGATACTTTCAATCTATCATCTATTTTAATGGAATCTCAAAATGAATCTGTCAAAGTCCAGGTGCATGATTCATCGAAGGAGCAGTTGACTAAAGAGATGGCTGAGCTGAGGCATAGTGTAAAACAAATGGCACTTACCCTGGAGAAGCTTGCTGATAAGCCTAAACAACAATCAATAAAGAAGATATACACCACCGCAGTATCAACCCAAACCGATACAACAGATGTCCAAATGCCTGTCAATAGGTCTCCAAAAAAAGCTGTTTCCTTCCAGCCCAACAAAACACCCAACATTATAGAGAAATGGCATTATGTAGTGGTATCCATAATTCCGTCCACGTATAAATCAAATCAGCTTGTACACTACATCAAAGAAAAATTAGGAACCACGAATTTTGTGCGTTGTTTTCCTATGCTTAAGAATGCAGACACTTTGCGCTCCGATTTTAAAATTGGGGTGCAAAATAAAGATCACTTAATTCAGCTTAAGAACGCGAGTCTGTGGCCACCTGGTACCATAATTGATCCTACCAATGATTCAGTTTCACCAACCCTTATCCAAACGCCGCCCACTTCCACAGCCCATAATGTCTCATCTTCTAGTCATCAAGATGTCAATATAGATATCCCAAAGAGCCGGGGGCTGTCTCCACCAAAGCCTCAATTATTGGAATCACCAGTGACATTTGTGCCTGAGGAGGATAAGTCAGTCATGATTGGCTCTGACAGGGAGGCCATAGCAGCTTGTAGGTCATTGGCACTGGAGGGTTCTAAATTAAGCATGGAGAAAACTGCAAGGAAAGATGATTTTTTGCAGTTTGATCCAATGACTCCACTAAGAGTGCGGCTGTCCCAAGATTCGGATAAAGCAAATGGTCGCTATATATTAGCCAGATTAAGGGATCCTTCCTTACTAAAGACCTTAAGGCTATTTCTTGCTTATCTACACGACCAGCCATCTAGTGTGTGTTTTGAGGGGCATACAAGTACTAGCATTAAATTATTGCTAGCTTCAGAAGGCCTTCTCAGTGACAAGGACTCCCTGCGCAAGTTGTTTTATCGCTTCCACGATGCCTATGGGATTGGATCATCTGAAGTGGACTCAGACCTTGCAGGGTATAGATCTTTCTACTCCTCGGAAAAAATTTTACGGCTCCAAAAAATTCGTGAAAGTACTGGTAAATATTATTCTAGTGGTTCACCATCAAAAAGTAAAAATTTTTAGTCAATATGACGCGAAAAGAGGATCTAGCACCCTCTAGAAAATTGACCAATAGTAATTTTAATCTTTTTTTTCTTAATATTCAGTCCTTAAGACATAAAACCGACGAATTATATCTTTTGTTAGAAGAGCTAAATTTTCCAGAAGTCATTGCCATCACTGAGCACTGGCTAAATATCAATCAACCTGTTTTTATTAAAAACTATACCACAATTGCCAGATTTAATAGAACTAATTTAACTCATGGAGGCACCATGATAATGTCTTTAAACAACGATTTTTCCGAAATATCAAAGTATAATCATTTATTATCTGAAAAAGTATTTGAATTTTCTATCGTTTATCACAATACTTATGACCTTTATATTATTTGTATTTATAGAACACCTGATGCTGATGTGCAATTATTCTGCCATAACCTTCTAAGTTTGCTCGAGTCCCTTCCTGTAAAAAGCAAATTAATCTTATGTGGCGATTTCAATATTGACTTTTCCAGTGTGTGTGCTGCTCAGGAATGTCTTCAGTCCATCTTTGAGTCATTAGGAATTGCCATGCACGTCAACTCACCAACCAGAATTACTAAGACAAGTGCCAGTACTATAGATTACGTTGTGTCTTCTTTCGATCCTAGCTCTGTCGAATGTAATGTCTTAAGTCCAGGTTTCTCCGATCATGAAGCAATTTTCACAAAATTTTCAATTACATCCAAAGCCAAAAATTCCTCTAGACAAGTAGGCCGTATTTTTTCGGTTAGAAATTTCATTAATTTCAAACACCTATGTCAAATAACTGACTGGGACTCTCACACTTATGATGTCGACACTGAATTTTCTCGTTTTATAAAAACTCTAACTAATATAGCTTCTGAATCTTTTCCTCTTAGGCCTATCAAAAATAAAAGAAGTAAACCCTGGTCCACTAAAGGTTTACGTATATCTTCTAAGAACATGCGGTCACTATCTCATTTAAAGAAATTTTCGGACAGTGTCTTTTTTCATAATTATGTAAAATCATACAGAAAAATTTATCATAAGACTATTAAAGCCGCCAAAGATATTTATTACAATAATAGACTTTCTAACGCCAAAAATGTAGCTAAAGAAACCTGGTCTATCGTAAATGATTTAAGAAACAAAACTCCTTTATCCAACACTATCCTTACCTCTCCTGAGGACCTAAACAATTATTTTGTAAATGTAGCCAAAGATTTGACTAAATCCGTATCTCAATCTAATGACCCAATTTCATTCGACAGGATGGTGTTGAACACTGTGTAAAAATCAGTAAGTATGATAACTAGCCAAATTTTGCCTCACTCTAAATAATTAACATATCTCTCTAATCATAGGGTAAACCTGCACAGTTTCTTCTTTTCACCAGTAGTTTTATCAGAACTTCGCAGTATAATTAATGATATCAAAAATAAATCTTCCTCGGGAATTGATGGGCTTACTTTAAAAATGTATTTAAGTCTGCCGGAGTGCACTCTAGAGGATCTGACTGCTTTGATAAATATGTCTTTCCAAAATGGTACTTTTCCAAGCTGCCTTAAAACTGCAATAATCATACCTCTTCACAAAGGAGGTGTTTCAGAAGAAGCTTCGAACTATCGCCCAATTGCACTTCTTCCTACGCTATCTAAGATCATCGAAAGACTGGTTAAAAAAAGGCTTTTATCATTTCTGTCTAGATATGAAATACTTACAAAACATCAATTTGGATTTTTAAGTAACAAATGCACAAGCGATGCCACGTTTTCCCTTCTTAATAGAGTTTACTCCAGCCTAAACAACCATCACGCTACGGCAACAATTTTCTGTGATTTTTCCAAAGATTTCGATTGTGTGAATCATAATATATTAACTAACAAGCTGCAGTACTATGGATTTAGAGGGGCTCCTCTCAATTGGTTTAAGTCATATCTTAGCAACAGAAATCAAGTTGTGAAAGTTGACAACAGGATGTCTTCTTGTAGGCCAATGGAATATGGAGTGCCTCAAGGCTCGGTACTAGGCCCTATCTTGTTTCTTCTGTTCATAAACGACATGGCTAATTTAAACATTAGTGGAAAAATATGTCTCTTTGCGGACGATACCAGCTTTACGTGGAGCCACCCAGATGTCACGGACCTACATAGGATTGTATCTAATGACCTAATCACCATTAAATCCTGGTGCGATTCTAATCTCCTATGTTTGAACATCTCTAAAACGGAAGTCTTGTCTTATAAAAACACGCTGCAACCTTTTGACCTTAATGGCACCACTATTGATGTCGTAAACTCTGTAAAATTTCTAGGGCTTCTTGTAGATGATTCTTTAAAATGGGATCCACATATCGACGCTTTATCAAGGAAGTTGGGTTCTGCTTGCTTTGCGTTAAGATCTGTTTCCGAGGAGCTTAGCTTTTCTACCTCTAGAACTGTTTATTTTGCTCTTGTTGAGTCGCACCTCAGATATGCTATTCCATTCTGGGGTACATGTTGTGTGACTCAATTTGATCGAATTTTTATACTACAAAAAAGAGCTGTTCGTTACCTACTGAGACTTAACAGTAGAACTCACTGCCGAGATTTCTTTAAAAGATATAAAATACTAACCCTTCCTTGCTTATTCATTTTGGAATCGGTTTGCTTAATTCGTAAGCATGCACCTGCTCTATTAGAGAGACCTTCTCACAACTACCCTCTCAGAAATACTGAGCACGATCTCTATCTTCCAACCCCACACTCAGAGTTAATTAAAAGATCAGTAATCTACAATGCAAAAAAAATGCATAATCACCTGCCATTTAACATCAAATCCATAATATCTCTGACTTCATTTCGCAAGGCTTTGAAATCATTCTTACTGGAAAGCGCCTTCTACACCGTGAACGAGTTTTACAACACATAAATTTATCCTTATGAACCCCTAGTGTGATAGTTGCCATTACCAACCATTTTTACCGAATTTTGTATATGTATTTTTTTAATTGTTTCGTACTTTTTTATTTTTTATTTTTTACTTTGCTTTTTTATTTTTTTTTACATTATATTTATGAAAATGTTTATAACATAGTACGACTGACAAAGTACATTTCTAATGTACTTCTTTTAGGATTCTATAATATTAATATTCTAAATTCTTGATTTAAATATTATTTTTCTATAATATTTATGATGTGTTTTTGTTTTGTTTTGTTTGCTAATTTTGATGTTTGTTAACTATTTTTTTTTTACAACAGCTTTGTCCACAAAATTGTAAAATTTTTTTTGACAATAAAGCATTTATTTGTTTATTTATTTATTTATCTGTACCCATCCCGTTGCGTTAAGTAAACTACAAGGACAGCGCAAACGGCGACGCAAGGCGCAAACGTTTCCAATCTATAACCCCTGTCTTAGAAGTAGTATTATGCTTATTTTTTGCTTTATATGCGGCATTTAAAGTATTGCTGACTTTAGTATGTATGTTTTCGTGTTATATATTAATATTCGGGATTGCAACGTAAAGAGATTCGGGCCGAAGTAGGAGCAATTTCCAGTAATGGGAGGATTCAACAGCATCTTTAATTTAATTTATACATTAAATACTGGATATGTGTGAAACTATTGCCGGCTGTTACGCTTATACTAAGCTATCAGCATCTTATATTCTGAATTGAGAGTCAATTCAGCAAAATTTCTCGATCGATTTGAGATTCGCCATTAAGATCATTAACCTATCATATTTTTACATTCCCATTTCCAGTTTGAAAATTTTGCATGTAAATGTATAGATTTTTTTAGGTAAAATTTTGGCGGAGAAATTTTTTTTGGAACATGCTATGATAATATGTAGTTTTATAGGTATTTTGAGCTGAGAAATTCATTAAACACATTAATATTGACGAGGGATAAATATTTCTCACGATATGACTAAACTTTTACAATAAATGTATAAAAAGTTCAACCATACATCCTAGGACAAAACAAATGTTTTTTTTTTCGTTTTTTTATGCCATCGAATTAGTACATAAACGAAGTTTTAGCAAAACCAATTTCCCAAAAAAAGTTCAAAAACTTTGCATGTAAATATTGGATTTTTTTAGGTAAAATTTTGACGGTAAAATATTTTTTAGAAAATGCTATGATAATATGTGGTTTTATAAGTATTTTGAGGTAAGAAATTATATAATACATAAACATTTTAAAATTCGCGAACTTTCAGAGAGCTATAAAAGTTCAACCATACATCCCAGGACAAAATAAATGTTTTTTCGTTTTTTATGGATTTAAATTAGTACACAAACGAAGTTTTAGCAAAATCAATTTCCCTAAAAAAGTTCGAAAATTTTGCTTCTATAGGTATTTTTAGCTGAGAAATTCATTAAACACATTGATATTGACGAGGGATTAATATGCCTCGAGATATGACTAAATTTTCACAATAAATACATAGAAATTTTAAAATTCGCGAATTTTCAGAGAGCTAGAAAAGTTCAACCATATATCCTAGGACAAAATATTTTTTTTTTCGTTTTTTATGGCATCAAATTAGTACATAAACGGAGTTTTAGCAAAATCAATTTCCCAAATAAAGTTCAAAAATTTTGCATGCAAGTATGAATTTTTTTAGGTACAATTTTGACGGTGAAATATTTTTTGTACGCTATTATAATATGAGGTTTTATAAATACAATATCTCAAGAGAGGCTTGCCTCTCTTGGCAATATTTCAATTCAAAAGGAATTTCTGGAGGAGATTAGGGCAACTCCTCCATTTTATGAGGATGTTATAAATAAATTTGCTGCTATGAAGGATAGGAGAATTGATTTAGTATACAAAATTTAGGTAAGTCGTAAAAAAAGATTCTACCCCCTCCACATATAAAAAAATTATGGAAAAAAAAATATTGCGATATTTTCTTGCCTCATTTGCACTTCACTTACTTTTTCACCCGCGAGCCGCCACTGAAGTCAAATTATTAACTTAGACTACAGCGGCTTTTATTTCCATCCTGCCAAATAGGGGCGGGGAGTCTATATATATCTTGTTATAATACATTTTTAAGATACTAGGTATTACAGTATTAATATATATAGATGCAAACTTTGGTATTTTTCTTTTACTTAGGGTAAAGGCTATTTAAAAATTAATTTTTAGCTTTTTTGGCATATCCAGGCATTGGATCTTTGTTAAAACATTTTAGAGTGTGTTAAGTTTATTGTATTATTGTTATAGTAGTAGCTAATATCTTCCATTCTAGTTAAAACAAAAGTAAGAGCGTCTTTTTACCTTATTTTGGAGGGTAGATAAAGAACCTGGCATTAGCGTAAAATATTGCAAACGTATTCAAAGTAAAAACAAATAATAATTTATCGACCTAAAAACGTCACTACTGATTTTTAGAAAAACCTTAAAACTATTTAAAATAAAAGCAGATTTGCCGAAAGAAACCAGAAACAGAACACGTTTATGCTGTTTTCTCAAAACTATGTTTTTGTTGATACGGCAATTCTTGTTACGGCCTCAGTACAAGTATATAAATAAAAATCAATATTCTCGCAGCGCCAAATGTTTCAATTTTTAATTAAAATCGCTCGGCAAAATATTGCCACTCAGAATAACCTCATAAATGTGGCTTAAGTATTTGTTAAGTAACCATTATCGTTTGTTTTCTTTAATCACTTTGGTTATAAAATTTTAAGAGCTTATATAGGTAAGTTCTTATTAAATATTAACAAAGAAAATCAATACAAAGGAACATAGCGGCATGGAAACAGTAATGTAGCTTTTATGATGAAGGTATAAAGGAGTATTTTTTTCTTCGATCGAGTAGGTATCACCCCACATACTCGTTCAAAGTGCTGGTAAAATATTGACGTTTCCAGTCTTAAGTATATGAGTCAGTTCTCCTATTCTTTCTCTTTCTTTTTTCTTTCATTTCTTTTTCTTCCTTATTTTACCCAAACCGAACAATGTTATATGAAAAAATGTCTATTTATTTATTTACTTATTTATCAACAGTACAGGGTGTCCGGATTTGGTTGCAAAAGGAGGGGATCTCGCTTATTTTTAAAGATAGAACCTTGCGGTTTTCACGAACCTGAGCTAATTTTTTGTGAAACTCATGAAGCCGTAAACAAAATTTTCTTAGCCTTCTTCGTTTATGAGATACAGGGCGAAATAGAAAATTTTGCATTTTGGGACCCCCCTCGTATCTTGCTGCATATGCAGTTTTTTACGCTGGATGGAGTGGCGTAGTCATATTTTTCATTTGAGTTGTTATTTTTTAGATATGACCCAAAGTTTTGTTTTTTTAAATGGGACACCCTGTATATTTGTCCAGAAATTGATTTGTCCTTTTAAAAGATTATCAAAAATATATAATAGTATGGGTCTACTTTAATAAACAACAACAAAAATCCTAATTTTTATAATTATCATCCCAAATTTTGCAGTAGGCCATGCAAAACGATGCCGTTTTCTTTTGTTTTCTTGGAAGCAGATGACATTTCCCAATTTTGTACGCGTATATAAAATATAGCGCTAGTTTTTTGTATTTATTTATTGTGTAAAAATATATTTGTATTATTATGGAAGAAAACCAAACTTTCGAACATTATGAAAAGTACGATATGTTAGCTTGTTTTATATTAATTAATGAAAATGTTGAAGCGGCTTCTGAGATGTATTTTAACAGGTAAATAGTTAATTTTTGGGTATGTTGAAATACTATTGCTTAATTTTTATTTAGATATCCAGAAAGGAGGCAACATAATATATCTACTTTTTAACGGATAAAAAAGAATTTACTTAATCACGGATCATTTATCAAACCTCGCACGAAAACATCGGGAGCCTGAGGAAATTACGGTTTTGGCTAATGCAGAAGCTTACCCTACAAACTCTTATAGGGCCAGTGAAAAGAGCATAGAGATTCCAAAAACTAGAGTTCAAGAAATTCTAAAAAAGCACAAATACCACCCATACAAATTTAGGCTCGTGCAGCACTTACAGCCAGGGGATGCAGAGCTTCGGGTAGTCTTCTGCAATTGGTTTCGAGAAAGATGCGATATGGTTAGAGATTTTGAAAGGAAGATTATATGATCAGACGAAGCACATTTCAGTAATTCTGGTATACTCAATAGGCACAATAGTACATTCTGGTCCCAGGAAAATCAACACCAAATATTTCCCAGAAGACAGCAGGGCAGTTTTGGTCTAAATGTGTCCTGCTTCATATTAGGAACACATATAAAATTTCATATATTTGAGGGAAATCTAACAGCCAATCGCTATATAGAAATTTTAGAGGCAGCTATACCTGAATTACTTGACGATGTTCCTCTAGCGCAAATTAACGAAATTTATTTTCAACAGGACGGTGCTCCTGCACACAATTCTGGAATGACGAGATTATTTCTTGACAATAATTTTACTAATCAATGGATCGGAGCAAATGGACCTGTAAGATGGCCCCCTTGGTCCCCAGATTTGTCGATTTTAGATTTTTTTCTATGGGGATATCTGGAAAATAGAATTTACAATTTACCACTATGATAATGTCCAAGATTTAGGAAATGCAATATAAGAAAATTTTCGCTATTTACAAAAACATCCTGTTATTTTGCTTAATTCCCTAAAACGAATACGAAAATTGTGCGAAGCATGCATAGAACAAAATGGAAATCAGTTTGAACAGTTCTTTTGATTTCCTTGGTTACTGTAGTTCTTATACGACAGTTGATTTTTGCTGAAAGGCTTGTTACATAATAATGTATGACTGTTTTGTTCTTGTGTTACATAAATCTAGGTAGGTGGTACTTTTTTGGTCCGAAATTATCTATTTTTTAAGAAGCTTTTAAAAGGACAAAACAATTTCTAGACAAATATACAGGGTGTCCCATTTAAAAAAACACAACTTTGGGTCATATCTAAAAAATAACAACTCAAATGAAAAATGTCATTACGCCACTGGATCCAGCGTAAAAAACTGCATAAGCAGCAATTTTAATCTTTGCGTTAAGTTAAAGGATAACCGAGATACGATGGGGTCCCAAAATGCAAAATTTTCTATTTCGGCCTGTATCTCATAAACGAAGAAGGCTATGAAAATTTTGTTTACGGCTTCATGAGTTTCACAAAAAATTAGCTCAGGCTCGTGAAACCCGCAAGGTTCTATCTTTAAAAATAAGCGAGATACCCTGCTTTTGCAACCAAATCCGGACACCCTGTACACATGACAGAAAAAGTGCAAATAGTGTAGCGTATAGCATAATCATTGTTGCGTCTAATTCTAATTAAGTAAAAACTATAATTAAAGTTACAATAATCCTAAAACTAAAAATACCAAAGTTAAAACAGTCTTGTAGAAACATATAGAAATACTAAAACATCGAAAATTTTTGTTAAACGGTACTTACAGACATAGTAAAACATAAAATTCATGTTCGAAACAAGTTTAGAACTATCTTTTTAAACCGAGACGGATCAACATTAAAATTAAAATCAATAGGCAGTGAATTGAAAAACCTCATCGGGCTATTTATTGGAGAATTGTTAACTGTTCCTCAAGTAAATTACTTC
This sequence comes from Kuschelorhynchus macadamiae, assembly GCA_030620095.1. Taxonomy (NCBI): domain Eukaryota; kingdom Metazoa; phylum Arthropoda; class Insecta; order Coleoptera; family Curculionidae; genus Kuschelorhynchus; species Kuschelorhynchus macadamiae. The sequence goes on from JAUTXW010002509.1 coordinate 161,136, forward strand.
AGAGTCAAAATACCTGTGCGGTCGGATCTTCTGGAGAGGGATACATGTGGCTTTCCATCATCAAAATGTTATTTGTCATTCACCGATGTCTGTGGCCTGAGTAAAAACCTTAACTCTGTCTACCCCTTTCTTCAATCCCGAACACTTCATATTCTCTTCCGTATAGCCGTAAAAATACAACCAATCACCTGTGTTTCCTGGCTATGAACTTCTTCCATCATTCCGCCAGAACGGTCATGAATTTAGGCTTAGGATCAATATGCATTTGCATAAAAGCATATGAAAATGCATATTTTGGCAATTTTTGTATTTAAATGCATACTTTGCCAGTTATTACAGAAAAAATGCATATATTCTAATTTTTCTGAATATATTTTTATTTCCCAAGACAAATTTAATGTATTTCAAATATAATCCATAATAATAAAATAATAAAAAATGTCTAGTTGCTGGCAGGCCGAGGGTTTTACCCATCCTCTCATAAAATTGTTATAGGTACCCAATAAAATATCTATTCTTTAAAAACTATGGATTTACCACGGATTTACAATCATAAATACGCTCGTTTTAAGAATGATAGAAATAATTTTTCAATTCAGTTCAGTTTACACATTGTGGCGTCAACATTGTCCAAAATGCCGAAAGAAAAGCGTTGATTAAGTGCGGTAATAAATCAATTCATGAAAGATTTTCCTGATTTTACGACTGCCGGTTTTGTGCTGTTTTGTAAATATTGTGATGTTCCTATTACTGCGAACAAGAAATTCTAAGTGACACAACACATAGGAACTACAAAGTATCAGATCCAAAAAAGTAAAAAGTGTGCTCAGAAACAAGTTTTAACCACCTCAGCATTTTCACCAGGACCGGGACCCAAACGATCAAACTTCAATGAGGATTTTTGCAAAGCGTTTATTAGTGCGGATATTTCACTGAATAAATTAAGTAATCTTGCCCTGAAGTCATTTTTAGAGCAGTACACAAAGACATCAATTCCATATGAATCCAGGTTAAGGAAAAACTATGTTCCAGATTTGTACAATAAGACAGTTACCGAATTGCGGAAAAAAAGTAGAAGATAAAAATATATGGGTGTCATTAGATGAAATAACTGATGTGGAACAGAAATGTGCTGCTAATTTTGTTTTTGGTGTGTTAAGTGTAGAAAAAGAAAGAAATAAATCATATTTATTACAATGAAGACCTTAGACAAAGTAAATCATTCAACTGTTGCTGGATTTTTCAACGTCTCTCTCACTCTTTTATGGCCCGGTGGTATTAAATATGATAAAGTGTTAGTGGCAATTACGGATGCTGCTCCATACATGTGTAAAGCAATGAGTGGTTTACAAATACTGTACCCTAAAATGATACATGCCACAAAAGAAAATTTAAATGTGATAATTTGTTATATCATATAGTTATAAAATGTAACCGCAACTTGTTAAATAGAGTAAACAATAAATTTTAAACAGGTTTATTCTTTAGATAGTTTGTTTAGTTAGCTATATATTAAACTTTTAATTACAAAATACTTTTATTATATAGTTGTATTAATGTAATAATTACTGGTAAAAATAGCGTCTTAAAGATACCTTGAAGTGTAAATAATATAATATTTTATTTGCTATACTTTTGCTTTATTTCTGTTTTTTTGATCCGATAATTAATGCATTTTTAAGTGCATAATTATCCTAAGCCTACATGACAAAACTTTCCAATGTTGAATCGAACAGATCTGATATCTTGTGGCTCAAACTAGCCCTTAGAACTTCCACCAAATTTATTTGTTGTATAAATCGATCTCTCTTAGATAATTATTTCAAAGAGGTCTTCGATTTTCTTTCTACTAAACTGAATTTCCTAGTCCCTGAATTCTGTTCCTCTGAAATCAATATCATTGAAGACTTTAACAGTCGTAATAAAGATTTGTTATATTCTTTGAAAATCGATCACCATGGTAAAGCAGCAGAGCCCTTGTGCCAATCTTTAACCAACCTCACCAGAAAACCTACCTACTCTCCACGCATAACCAAACCCTATTGGACCTCTTTCTCTCCACTCATACAGAGCCTTATCAGTTCTCTAGTTCTTCTGGTTCCTCTGACCATGATATAATTACTGTTTCCTATCTTATATGTAACAAGAAGTTGTAAAATCCTTGCCACCTCGTTCTATCAGGCACTATAATTCCGCTAATTGGGCTGGGTTAAGGAATTTCTACTCTTCTTTTCCTTGGAATGATGTTTATTTTTCTTCTAGCGATCAACAACATACTATTAAGACTGCAAAACCTCCCAACAATAAACCTTGGTTTTCTAAACCCTGCGGTAGTGCCAGACTAGAGAAAATCAGTAGTCATAACAATTTCCTTACGAACCCTGTTTCAAAAAATCTACAGACTAAAAATGAATTGTCTAGTTCCCTGTCTTTTTTTAAGTCTTAAAGGATTGAAGGTTTCCAAAAATAGACCAAACATCAGATATTCTTTTTATTTCGCTACGTTTCGGCTGATATTTGCTACCACCACCGTGCTAAATTGACACAATGTTTGTTTGGACGAACAAATTAAGAAACGTAAATATATAAAAAGAAAAAATTTGCTAGTAGAATTTTTTTTAAGAATTTAGAAAATTGACAAGATTCCTATACATCATAAACAAAACATATTTTGTTTACAACTATATAATATTATAGTTTAGTGGGTAACAATTTTTGTGTTTCTTATATATTAGAAAAAACATTTGTTTTTATTTTTCATAAAGTTCATAAAAAAACGTCATCATCATTAGACAAGAAGTTATTGGATATTGTAAATATAAACATACCTTTTTTGGGAGGTGTGCAACACTTTAAACCATACTTTGTTTTTAATTTTTTTATGCAGGATTATATCGCTAATTTTTTTTCAACATTTCACTAGGCTGCCATTTTGTTTTGCCATATTGGATTTTTATTAAAATGTTATGGTCATCCCCATATGACCCTTAATTTTTGATAAAAAATTGAAATCAATAGGGTAAGTAGCCTTTAAGCTACAAACAGACGGACAGACAGACCGACAGACGAACCAACGGAGGTGATAAAACATAACTTTTGGCATCTAGCAACTCTAAAACGTAAAGATGAGTAAAACCTGAGAGGATGACTTTTTCACGATTACAAACATCTTATTTGGCCTCCATTTTGTTCGGCCATCTTGAGTTAGTACCACAATTTTACTAGTTGATTCTTATACCACAATTAGTTATGACACAATTTGAAATCAAATCATTAAGCAGTTTTTCAGGCTAAATTTGTAAATATTTTATTAAGTCGCCATTTTGTCCCGCCATCTTGGATTCGTACAAAAAATGTTATCAGTTGATTTTTACACAATACTTGACATTTGAGATAAACTGGATGAGTAGATTTTTAATATTAACTTTTTAACATTTCACTAGGCCACCATTTTGTTTCGCCATAATGGATTTTTACCAAAATGTTACCAGGTCACCCTTATATGACCCCGTATTTTTGACCAAAATTTGAAGTCAATCGGGTAAGTAGTCTTTAAGCTATGTCGCTAATTGATAAACAGACAGGCCGACAGACGGATCAAAGGAATTGATAAAACATATTTTTTTGGCATCTAGGGACGCTAAAACTTAAAGATATGTAAAACTTGAGAGTGTGATTTTTTCACGATTACAAACATTTTATTTAGCCGCCATTTTGTTCGGCCATGTTGAATTAGTACCACTATTTTACTGGTTGATCCCTATACCACAATTAGTTTTGGCACACAATTTGAAATCAAACCATTAAGTAGTTGTTTCAGACTGAATTTTTAAATATTTTTTTAAGCCGCCATTTTGTGCCACCATCTTGGATTCGTACCAAAATGTTACTAGTTGATTCCAACATAATACTTGATGTTTTTTGGAAATTTTGATAAATTCGATGAGTAGTTTTTTAATAATAACTTTTTTTAACATTTTACTAGGCCGCCATTTTGTTTCGCCGTATTGGATATTTATCAAAATGTTACCAGATTATCCCCATATGTCCCTTAAATTTTGACCAACATTTGAAGTCAGTCAAGCTACTCCTCGAACAGATAGACAGACAGACCGACGGAATTGAGAAACATGTTTTTCGTCATCTAGAGACGTGAAGATCGGAGTGTGATTTTTTCCACTATTATAATACGTCCCTTTTACGAGGAAAGTAAAAACCAACCCACCAATATCTTAACATTCTTTTGCAAGTAAAACTGTGCGATTTATGCTTTTAAATAGACCAGTATATATTTACAATTTTCTTTTTTTTTTAATTTTTTTAGATTTTTATCTATCTGCCCTGTGCATAAAGATACCAAATATTTACACTCACTGTTGTTTCGTTGGTATTTGTTAATGTATCTTGTTGACTTTGTGTTTGGAATTAAGGTAGACGAAAAACAACTAAAAAAACATTTTTTTATTTTTTGTTTTTGAAAAAGAAATACCATATTATTTGTATTGATAACACATTTGTTTATAAAGTGCCCCTATGCTTGTATTTATTTTAGAGCCCTGAAGAAGCTTTTAAATAAAGCGAAACGTCGGAAATAGACATGTAGTTTTTCTTTAAAAAACTGTACCTGAACCCTACCATCATCAACTATTTAAAAATTCAAATCAAATTAAGAAAATTTGCGTTCAATTTTTTTGAACGCCATACAACTTCTGAGATAAGGTAGTACATCATCTTACATGGGCACCTTCTTGTACTGGCATCTCTAATAATGTTTCTTATTTTGGCGTTCTCATCTAACCGATATATAATTCTCTCTTGGAAAACCGAAGTCGTATAGACTAAATCGCTAATGGAACAAGCAATTTCTTATTTTCGATTGACAGCTGTAACAGATCGATCAAAAGAGAACTTTTATAAGCTTCAGTATGCGGAAATATTTTTTCTTCCATGAATGACGTTAAAATTATTATTTATTAACGAAGTAATAATTTCGTGGAAAATTCAACTGAAACTCACGCCAATCAAATATCTAATGAGGTGTGGTGCTTACGTTGCCAAGCCTTTCATTAGCAAAATTTTACTGCATTCTAGTAATTGATTTTAATGGGCTTGCGTTGTAAATATTGTTGTTGAGAATAGATATGGATAGGGCTTAATAATTTGAGAGCCCTCCTGTATTTTTACAATAATTTTATTAGCTATACTATTCTGTAAGTTTGCTTGTTAGAATCTTGTCATAGATTTTTCACCCAGTTCCACATAATAGATTAACTTTAATTTGGCATGCATACACAGTTCGCGGTTACAGTTCAACTTGAAGGTATAAAGGGAAAACCGCCACAATATTTTTCCACCATTCTATCAGAAAAAGATCAGTCGATAAACGCTGAGATTTTCAATTTTTTTCGATTCCCGACACGTCCAGGATATACAGCTAAAGTTGACGTACTTTTGATATGCATCGATCCGGAAAAAAAAATATTTCGAAAACTAAAAGAGATAGTAGGATACGGTTTGCGTTGTTTTATTAGAAAATGATGAGTTTATAACATACTATATCGAAAATGCGCTAACGAATTTAAAAATGTAGAAAAAAAAATTTTTAAGTAAAAATTTTGTCATATCTCGGAAAAAAAAAATGAAACTGATGTGTTCAATGCATTCAGCAGCTCGAAATACCCTCATAACCAAGTTTTTTCCGCGATAATCGAAAAACAATTTTTAGCCCAAAAAAAAATTCATGCATATGTATGCAAAATTTTCTCAGATTTTCGCAAAAACCTGGTTATACACTAATTCGATACCGTAGAACCCGAAAGTAACCTCTGTTTACTCGTAAAACTTACTGCTGAATTTTCAAAGCCTCAGAAAACTCAAATTTTTTACTTTCCAAAAACGCGGTTTGCAGAGGTTCGGTAAAACCTTCATAACTTTTTTTCCACAAAAAAAAAATTACCGCGCTCAACGCCATTCATTCATTATATATATATATATATATATATATATATATATATATATATATATATATATATATATATATATATATATATATATATATATATATATATATATATATATATATATATATATATATATATATATATATATATATATATATATATATATATATATATATATATATATATATATATATATATATATATATATATATATATATATATATATATATATATATATATATATATATATATATATATATATATATATATATATATATAAGGTATGTAATTATATTAAATATTTGCTTCAATTAATTTAAAGTTAAATATTTTTATTCAGTTGCGATAAAGCCAAAAAAGATTTTTGTTTGTCAATCTAAACGCAACAAATAATCTGAACACATTTAAAAATAACATTATAGATGGCTGCAAACTATCATTTTTTTCATATCTAGGTTACATGTCAAACAAACTGACACATTTTAAAATTTTCAAATCAATTCTTTTATGTTATTTAATGATTGTCTTTTATAATCGGCGCACTGATGAGTCCCGATAGGATGAAAGTATTTGTGCAACTACTATGTGTCTATAAAAACTTAAGGTAAATGATATAATTTCTTATGTTTGCTTAAATAATATTGTTTATATTATGTATCGAAACATTCCGTAGGCAGACAAGTCTACATGTTGAGGTATGTAAATATATTAAATATTTGCTTCAATTAATTTAAATATTTTTATTCAGTTGCGAAAAAGGCAAAAAAGATTTTTGTTTATATATATATATATATATATATATATATATATATATATATATATATATATATATAAATGACCTTGATCTACCGTTTTAAAATATTTTCAGCCTTACATGCCGGTTAATTTAACAAATTTAAAATATACATTTGAAAGATGTGTACGTTTTTCAGGAATTAATTTTTTAATATTTTTAACGAAAACAACACTTCTATACAACAAAAATTTTTTGAAATTTGGGATGCGGTTAGATAATGCCCTTAGGTATTTGATTTTTTTGTCAAATTATATCCAGAAATAGATGCATGTAGGTAACTTACAAAAACTAAGGTATATCAATACTTATTTGAGAAGCTGATAAAAGTGGCTTTCTAATAATGTATACTTTGTTTTTCAAGTTTTTGATTTATAAGCATTTCGAAATATCATAAAAACAGTAATTTTTAATTTCTAAACTTGAAAACAATTAATATAACTACGTAAAAGACTGATTATATTATAATGATTTATTTGTAACACAAAAAAATGATTATTTCAGATTTAACCATAATTAGTTAAAAAAAAAATGTATGCAAAGGAACTACACTTTACCTCAGACTTTAGTGGGAATAAAAAGAAATGAATATTATTATATAGAAAAACATTATTAAAAAATTGTTTTAAAACATACTATTTAAAACCAACAATACAACAAAAATAATATAATAATAAAAGAGTTACAATAATTATTCAATATGGCCACCATTTAGTCTCAGGCATTTCAAAATGTTTTCTTTTACATGTGATGTTGTAGATCTTCTAATTTGTTCTGGCTGTATGCTACCAAAAGCTGCATGCCGATTTAAAAGTTATTTTATATATGATCTTTATAAATTTTTTATATAGAAAAAACAAAATGGATTTGTGGTGATCTAGGAGGCCAGTTCCATGGACCTCGCCTGCGAATCCATTGATCTTCAAACATAATATTCAGCTCATTACTGACCAAAGTACAATGAGCGAACTGGCGGACACTAAGTTTAAGGTGGATTGGTACGGTTTGCAAAATTTCAATATACTTCATTTGATCCAAATTATCATCATACACGTAATAAACACTCTGGTTGTCCATAAGAAGGCAAAACACATTAAAAGAAAATTTTTGTTGATGATTCCGGCGACAATATCGGTAGACCAATAGTGATTATTTCTTCTATTAAAAGCCATCTCTGCTGAACTTGGATTCGTCAGTCCAAATTATTTTCTTTAAAAAGTCTGGATCCTCTTGAGTTCTCACTAAAAGCATTTCACACAATTCCACTCTTTGCAGAAAATCGGTAGGCAATAGTTCATGAAGAGTATTTGCTTTAAAATTATGCATAAGATGTTTGGAAAGCATTCTTTGAATAGAAGAATAACTATGAAAATGAATCTCCGCACTACGTATTGAGCTTCGTGGAAAAGCATAAAAATATGCCAGCACCATAATTTCTATATCTTCATCTCCGGTGACAAGTTTCACACGGCGTCTTGGACAAACCGAAGTTCCATGCAAAACATAATTCCTTTGTATGCGTTTGAATTTTTTCTTCGTCATTGGAACTCTGGATATTTTTCATTAAATACGCGACATGCTCTAGCATAAATTTTGTTATCACCAAAGATTACAAACAAATCAGAAAACGTATAATTGTTATCAAATATTTCAGCCATTTTCGTAAATAAAAAAATGTCAGCCTTACTTCAAATTAAGAGTTAAATCATCATGGCAAGCTTGTCAATAGCGTGGCGTTGCTTTTTCACAGCCTACTGTCTAAAAGCTTTCAAAGCGCTTGTTTTGCGTCCATTCCGTTACGTATAAAAAACTTAAAAAATGTTAAAATGACCAAAAATAGGTATTATGTAAGTTTGGCAACAATGCGAATAAAAAGATAAAATCAACATTTTCTTCAAATTGTCATATCAAAAAGAAAATATAACGCGTTGGAACACAGTGAAAATATCGAATTTCTTTTCGGTTTTTTTAATAGACAAAAAAAAAAAGTGGTTCATCCATTTCTTTTATTTTCTTAAAACAATTAAATGAAGGTAAACTTCAGAAAGTTTCAGAAATACGCGTAGTTTATATTAAAAAATATATTTCATTTAAAATAGCGATGTTGCCACCGGTTTTGAGTATAACCGGCAACACTGTGGGTTTAAAATAGATCAAGGTCATTTATGTAAGTAACCGAAATTTCAAGGATCCATCAATCCGTTCTCCAGAAATATATATATATATATATATATATATATATATATATATATATATATATAAACAAAAATCTTTTTTGGCTTTTTCGCCACTGAATAAAAATATTTGTCCTGAACATTTAATTAAAAAAAATTTTAAACAGCAAATACATACATTTTATAATAAAACAAATATAATTTCCAAAAAAATATTAAAAGTAACTTTTTAACATTACCATATGTACAAGGTTTATCCGAACAAATGAAGCATTTATTTTCCAAATATAACATAAATGTGGCTCATGAAGGTTTTAATTTACTTAATCAAAATTTTAGCGTTCTAAAAAGCAAAACACCCAATTAAGAAGAAGCAACGTTGTGTATGAGATCCCATGTAGTGACTGCTGTAAAGTTAACACTGGCCAACCTAGTCAGTATTTAAAATGGAGGCTAAATTTACATAAATACGACAAAGGAATTCCACAGCTCTCACTATACACGAAAATCAAACAAACCATAAATTCAATTTTTCCAAGAAAAGAATTTTAAAAACTGAATCTCATAAATGGAAAAAAAAGATATATGAATCTACTAAGATCGGGAAATATAAAAATGCAATTAATGTTGTATATTATAGAATTTTTGGATTCCTCGAAAAATGCTAGGTATATTTCATGTATAATATCCTATACCTAAGTTGAACTGTTTTTGAGATATTTTGAATTTTATGTAAAAAATGACGTTTGCAGGTCTAGACATAACTATAAATATCTGCTTATCGAAGTCTCTATTATTTATTTGCGGGTGGCTTCCTTGTCCAAAAGGATCCACTTTAGTGGCCTGTGCTGATATTTTTATAATAAATAAATATAGGGTGAACAAAAACTGACATTATAAATATACTTTAAAAAATCATTAAAAGTTACTTTTTTCAAATGGAAACCCCCAATATTTATAATTTTATCTTATTTAACACTTAAAATAAGGGTGACTTTGTATAAAGTTGTCTATTCCAAAAATTTGTAGTTTTTGAGTTATTGACGATTTAACATTTTTTATTATAATAATGCCAACTAACAAGTTTTCTTGTTAGTTGGCCATGATAGGGAGGCCTGGCGAGAACAAAACCAATTGGTTACTATAGAAACGTAATATTTATTGTCGTTTGACAATTACCTACTAAAATATTATTTATTTATTATAGTAATTATAATAATTATTAAACACACGAGGATTATTTGAATTTGTTTATTATCTAAAAGGGGTTTAACAAGAACATGCCAGATATTTGCTGATATATGTCCAGATAAACAGAAACCACCACCGAACAGCGTTAAACAAATGTTGGAAAACTATAACAATTTTGGAAACGTCAAGGCAAAAATTAATAACAGGAAGCCCATTGTTGATAATGAAAACGTCGAGATTGCAATTCTGGGATGCAACTCAGTGCATAGGATTCTGTTAAAACATAACTTCCAACCTTATTTAATATCATTGGTTTATCATCTAAAAGACACTGATTTGCCAAAAAAAGTACAGTTTTGCGAGTTTATTTTAACAATGATACAAGATAACCCTTGATTTTTGGACAATATAATTTGGACCGATGAAGCAAAATTTACTAAAAATTTGGAGTGATTCGAATCCTTATGCAGTAAGACCGCGGAATTTTCAAGAAACCTGGCAATTTAATGTATTTTATGCAGTAAGGAACGATGGAATAATAAAACTGAATTCTTACGAAGAAAATTTGAATGGTAAGTTATACATTGCCTAAACACAAGGATTTTTTAATGAAAAATAATCCATTTAGGTAATATTACAATATTTTTTTTATCAATTTAGCGTCAATCCAAAATTAGATAAATCATTTAGTAAATATTATTACATAAATAAATTAAATTAAATTATTTATACAGGTCACACTACAGTACTTAATACAAATACTGGTCCACATACCGTAACACATCATATCTAAAAAAATATATCGTCCCAAGTTTTATAGAAAAGTGATCTTTAGTAAGATATTTACAAGCTATTTATATAAGGGTACTTTAGAAAGTCATAAAATACTAAACCTTCTTATTTTTATTGAGCACTCTTCAGATTAAATTAATTGAATTTTGATGTATTTTGTTTCTTCTTAAACCAATAAATGGATGAATATTATCAAAGCATTTCTTTCCGTAAAATTATGTCTATAAACTTTTGTAGGAGAAAGATATCTGAATATTCTTGAAAAGTTGGGCAACGAATATTTAAGTAATTTAGCTTTGGCAGAACATAGTCAGATTTTCTACCAACACGATGGCGCCCAACCACATAGAACCGTTGCAGTTACTAACTTTTTACAAGCTACGTTTTACGACTAGTGGATTGCCAACAATGGATTTTTCCTGTGGCCTCCTCCTTACCCCGATCTTACAGTCTTAGACTATTTTATATGGGGAACGATAAAAGGAATCGTTTATTTTAAACCAGTAACAACGAAAGAGGACTGTATGGCAAGGATAAGAGACGCGTTCGAAAGTTTATCTCCAGCTTCAATTAGAGCGGCCACCCACGAGGGATTTATACGGAGATGCGAAAAATGTTTGTAAGCACAAGGTGGACATTTTCAACATTTATTGAAAAAATAAGTTGAGCTCTTGTGTAGACTAGACTATAATTGGAATAGGCTTTTTTTAATTAATTTTTGTCTTCACTTTTTCAACATTTTTATAGTTTTCCAACATTTGTTTAACGCTGTTTGGTGACGGTTTCTGTTTATCTGGATATCTATCAGTAAATATCTGGCATGTTCTTGTTAAAACTCTGTTAGATTCCCGATAGATAATAAACCAATTCAAATAATCCTTGTGTGTGTAATTTAATCGCCCCGGTATGATTATTAGTTCAATAATTATTATAATCACTATAATAAATAAATAATATTTTAGTAGGTAATTGTCAAACGACAATAAATATTACGTTTCTATAGTAACCAATTGGTTTTGTTCTCGCCAGGCCTCCCTATCATGGCCAACTAACAAGAAAACTTAGAAGCCGTCTGGCATTATTAGAATAATAAATGTTAAATCGTCAATAACTCAAAAACTACAAATTTTTGCAATAGACAACTTTATACAAAGTCACACTTATTTTAAGTGTTAAATAAGATAAAATTATAAAAATTGGAGGTTTCCGTTTGAAAAAAGTAACTTAATGATTTTTTAAAGTATATTTATAATGTCAGTTTTTGATCACCTTATATTAATTTATTATAAAAATATCAGCACAAATAAATAATAGGGACTTTGATAAGCAGATATTTATAGTTATGTCTAGACCTGCAAATGTCATTTTTTACATAAAATTCAAAATATCTCAAAAACAGTTGAACTTAGGTATACAAGGTGCTCCATTTAAAATAAGAAAGTTGACGTCTACTGCCGGTAAAACCGGAAGTGCCGCCATCTTGAAAATATTTTGCGCGAATTGCACCCATCGACTTTAGTTAGCTGCCAAAATTTCAAACTTTTCTAAAGCCTACTTTCTGAGAAATCGATCATCGAGGTTCGTCGTGGGACACCCTGTATATATATATATATATATATAAATATTATCTGATTTTAAAATAAATGGTTATGTAATGTAACGGAGGAAAATTATTTCCTTAAATCATATCATTAAAATTTAGACAAAAGTTTTTCCAACAATAATAATAACTTCATTTTACACGAAATTCAGTGGTTTAAAATAAATTCATGTCAATAAAGTTCAGGGCAAAAGTCCTCCAATAATAATGATATCTTCATTTTACACGATAACAAGTGGTTTTCTGAATTGATCAGAGCCGTTTCGAACTTTGGAAATAATCCGGCATCTACGATCCCGAATAAATTGAATGCTTATTCTATTGGTAGATTCTCTTAGAGACGTTCAACTAATGGTAAACGTAAGCATAGTTAAACCATTCTAACTAAAACTTTAACAAATTAGTGAACACTATCTAGTAATAGTAATATTATTAATAATAACGTTTATTTAAAATTTACAAAATACATTTTAGTGTAACACTCTAATTTTGTTATATAGTCTAATCTTAAGTTTAACATTTATAATGTGTTAATTTTTAATAATTGATATGTGCGCTTTATTTAAATTATATATTGGTATTATAGTTTAGTTATATTACCCATATCTCAAGCGAAGATTTCATTTGTTATACCGGATTATATTATAATAATTAATCGGTATGTATAGCGCCACCGATAATCAACAACTATCAGTATTCTTAAACTAGAGTAGTTCACCACCCCGTTCTAAAGAAACGTTTTACTGTAAGTTCAAACGTTGTTACTTGGATGGCGATGCCTGAATCATACAATATAATTCATTAATCAAAACTATAATTATTTAAAAAACGAAACCCTAGTAACATCTAAAGGCATTTATTTCTTAATATTACAGAGTAAATAAGAATTTAATTTTAGCAGTCTTGAAAACCAAGTTTTGATTTTTCAATAATCCTGTCAGGATGCTGCATTTTCGACTTCAAACCTCTATTTTTGGGTCCAAACATCTTTTCTATTGCTGTTAATAATAATAATAAATACTGGCATTAATGCACCGATTTTTTTTTGGATGTAAGGTCGATATTTTGTATTAATACTCATATGTAGGAATTTATGTTTATGAAGCACGGTTACTTTGGTTAATATTTCTATTTTAGATATATATAAGAATGTTTTTAGGCCAATACGTATTTGTTACTTTATTTTAAATTTTCTCTAAGTTAATTGTATTCCCTTTTAGCCCTGGATATCTAACACATAAGGGCAATATTAGTACAAATTCTTTCACTTAACTTTGGCCTATAAACACATAATTATCTAAGTTTAGGAAGCTGGAAGGTGGATGTTTGTTTGTTATTCGTTTTGCCTAGTTCACATTATAATTTACGGTTATGCTGCTGCTGCTTTGCTTGTGGGCTCGTAAACTTGTACATTTACCTGTATTCTAATTATTCATGGATGTTCGGAACTGGTCGGGTAACGAGACCCTGCCCGAATATCCGATTATTACACTTGGTACACCTTTTGTTTAGGTGACAAGAATCACCCTTCAAGGATGGGGAAGGAATTTACGCCTGGAGAATGTCAGCCAGACGGGCCCTACAGTTTATCGAGGAGTTCGAACCTCGGCCATCCCCTCCACCTGAGAGGGTATGTGATGGCAGGGAGTGTGAATTTACCCCCAAACTACCACGAGAACATCCGGTTCCCCCCGGCCTGGTTACCGGCGTGAATGGCAGCGTGGACAGTGAAATTCATTTTATACTCTTCCATGTTGGATTTTTGACCACCAATATTAGCTGCAGACTTGAAAAGTCGTGCATCCACCTAGGATTCGAACCCAGGACCTGCGACACCAACTCCGGTGTAAACCTAAAGCTTTACGCTCTCGGCCACCGGCTCGCCTCTAATAATTTGGGGTTATGGGACGTGTCACTTCCTATGCGCTGTCACTCGCTGCATCCGATATGCCCTCATTCAGTAGGCGCGTGCTAAGATCCCAACTGTTGCCAAGTTTATTCTCAGGTGGTTGCAGTGTCTGAATTATAAACCAATCAATGATCGTTTTTCTTGCCCTGCAATCCTTATTTTAAATCATTCCAAGTTCCCCTTGACAACACTGATGCCACCTGGGGCAATCTAACTAATGATAGTTCGGCATCCGACTTGAGTAAATTCTAGAAGGTACAACGGACCTGGTTCTAGGAAGGAACTACTTTTCCACTTAACTTTTCTGGTCTCCTGTAACATCGAAAGGTCTTCAGCGCCAACTGGGGAAAATAAAATCCAAGTTTTTCTTGGAAATCCGTTAGTGGGATTTCTCCTCAGCTTCGTACTAATTTACTTGGGGTTTTGTATTTGTGAATTTTATAATATTTTGTAACCTCCAAGTAATCTCTCTGAGAGGATTTTTGGTGCTGAAGTTGGACCAGGCCGCCATTTTCCTGCTGTCTGCCTGCCACGTTCTGAAGAACTCTTTCTGTCCGGGGCGAACTAAACCCTATTGAATAGGGTCTTAGTACGGGGCTTTATTTACTTTGACGTGAACGAGTAACGTCCCGTCTTATAACTACTAAGGTCCTGACTACTGATACACCTTCCACCGGTTGCAGTGGCGTATCACGTTGGGACAATTGGTGAACTTTTTATTTCATATTAGTGTATATTTTTTGTACAGGCTTTTTTTCCAAAAAAAATTTGATTGAATAGATTTTATTGTTTTAGAGTGTGTTCCTTTTATTTAGCTCACATTTTCTCTCAGTACAGGGTGTTCGCAGTTAAATGGACCCCCCCCTTAACTTTTTAATTTGACGTTTGACAAAAAAATATCAAATATAAAAGTTTTATAATTCAATGAATTTTTTTAAAAACCTCTTTCCATATGTACAGGGTGTTTCAGAAAGTCTGGCGTGGTTCAAATTTTAAATACCTAACCCCATTTTTTTAGATTTTTAAATTTTTAATTTTATTCATACCCTCTTAGCCAGAGCAAGAGTTGCACCTTTTTCAGGATATTTTTTTTTATTAAATAACTTTCTTTATTTTAAATTACAATTTTCTTTTTATAGAAGTAGTGTGTGCCGAACACATCGGGGGGCTTTTTAACTTTTAATTTTTTTATCACGCCTACTCTCCGGGATAAACGAGCTTAGGGCATTGATAATGCACGCTCTGTTGACCACGAGCTTGTCTCTTGATACTTTTGCCTTTTT
Organism: Kuschelorhynchus macadamiae; assembly: GCA_030620095.1. NCBI lineage: Eukaryota > Metazoa > Arthropoda > Insecta > Coleoptera > Curculionidae > Kuschelorhynchus > Kuschelorhynchus macadamiae. The sequence continues at coordinate 176,838 of JAUTXW010002509.1, forward strand.
TTTAATTACCTTTGCGAGTTTTTTTTTATTTCAGTAAATTAATAAAAATATTTCCTATTTTATTATTTTTAAATAAAATAAGAGCGTAGCAATCTTGCACCCTACGGTTATTAGCCAGAGCAAGAGTTGCACACTGTCGTAGTTTACCAACAAGTAAACTCTATGATAACGTTAAATGAAAATCGGTAAACTTCCTTTACCCGGAACTTCCCTCCTTATAATTTTTTTCATTTGTTAGGAATAGTGAAGTGTAACCCAGTTTAGTTCAGTACATAGTCACAGTATATATGTGTTACATATACCGTCTTTTCATTTTGATTGGGCGCCATTTTGTTTCATTATATTGGATTCCTACCAATAATTTATCATTTTCTTTCTACCTATGCCACACTTGACCTTTGGGTATAATTTAAAATAAATTCAAAAAATAGTTTTTACATTGACACATTCGTGCCAGTTTATACTGTTTTCACATTTAATTTTTCTACAAAATTGAAAAGTCAAAGTTTTTTTTCGATGATTTTTTCAAAAATTTATCTGGCTGCCATTTTGTTTTGCCATCTTAAATTGAAGCCCATATTGTCAGTCTTTACCTATTCCGCGATTCTACAGAAATTTCCCAGATATTAAGTTTCTAAATGGTTTTCGATCCTATGTTATGTTAGAGTAGTGTATTATTAGGGGTTAGGATCCAGTAAATAAAAAACAAAAGCTCTTTTTTAAATTTTCGACGTTTCGCAACTTTATTGTCGCATCCTCAGAACACAGATTTTATATCCTGCATAAAACACATATTATCAGTCTTTACCTACTCCGTTGGTCCGCAGATATTTCCTAACCCCAAATAATACACCTCTTTAACATAACAACAAAAAGAACGTGAATCAAAAACCATTTATAAACTTAATATCTGGAAAATATCTGCGACCCAACGGAGTAGGTAAAGACTGTTAATATGGGTTTCATGCGGGATATAAAGTCTATATATGTGTCCTGAGGATGTAACAATAAAATTGTGAAACGTCGGCAATTTAAAAAAACTTTCGTTTTTATTTTACTGGATCCTAACCCCAAATAATTCACCTCTCTAAAATAACAAAAAGAAGATCGTTAACAAAAACCATTTAGAGTTTTAATATCTGCTAACCAACGGAGTAGGTAAAGTCTGATAATATGGGATTCATGCAGGATATAAAATCTACAGGGTGACAATTTAAAAACTTGAAATGACCATATCTTAGGAAGGAAAAACTCTCATCAAAAAACGCTCAAAACATTTTCTATAAAATGAAGAGGGAACAAATAAAAGCGTATTATTCGACCCTTATCTGTAACCCCTTGGGCAGGGTGAGATACACCCCTAAAATCTTAAATAGGAAGCTCTTGAAAAATGCTTTCCAGTGGTACCATTTTGTTTTTCGTGAAATTCTTCTGTGTTTATTAAAGGAAACAATAAATTAAAACACAATTGTGAAATTCTTTATAATTATTTAATTAAATGTTCAAAATGGTTTCCGTTGTTTTGAAGACAATAATAAAGCCTTTGTTCAAATTCTTCGCGTACATTTGCAAATGTTTCTCTGGATATAGCACGGCATTCCTGAACTATCCTGTCCTTGAGTTGCTCTATTGACTCATGTTGCGTTTTAAACACCACAGATTTAAGGTTACCCCACAAAAAGAAGTCAAGAGGTGTTAGGTCCGGGGATCTAGGTGGCCATTCAACAGGACCTCTTCTCCCAATCCACTGGTTGGGATAATTATCATTCAACCATTGCCTGACGGGAACTACATAATGAGGAGGTGCCCCATCCTGTTGAAAATGTAGTAAGCGTCCTTCTATTGCTAAATTTCCTTGTATGTCCTTCTGATTTTCTAATTCCCGCACCATTAGTGGTTCAATAGACCTCTGTAGCATTTCAGCATACATGTCGCCATTTAAATTCCCTTCTATAAATATTGGGCCGATGATTACGTCTCCCAATATACCAGCCCAAACATTAATTTTCTGGGGGTACTGGGTATGCCCTTCGCTAAATACGTGTGGGTTCTCGTCATTCCAGTAACGACAGTTTTGCTTATTAACAGGTCCATTCAAATAAAAGGTACATTCATCACTGAAACCAATATTTTTAACTAGTCGAGGTTCTGCCGTAATTCTATCTGTCATTATTTCACAAAACTGGATTCTTCTATTCGGGTCGTCGTCATCAAGTTCTTGCAGTATGCGCAGTTTATAGGGATGAAACTTATGAAATTTAAGTACCTTTCTTATTGTTTCACGAGATAAGCCAGTTGCTGCAGCTGCTTGATGAGTTGATAAAGTTGCATTAATTGCAAACTGCCCCAGAACTTCAATTTGCGCTGCTTCGTCAACTACTCTCGGTTGATTTCTCTTTTTATTCGCGATAGAGCCAGTTTCTTCGAATTTGGCTACTAGTTGGCGAACATACTCCGGACTTACATTTTGACCTGGATGCCTTTCATTAAATCTTTGGGCTGTCCTTAAGAAACATTGATCCTGAGAACCATCAATAAAAATTATTTCTACACGTTCAGCTCTGTTGCACACCATTATTTAAGATAAGTGCTGCTTTTCGTTTAAACTGAACCAAAAGTCAACTGTTAAAATATTAATACTAATAGTACAAGTTACTTTTAAAGTAAATATTGTGATAATAAAATGCGAATATTCATAAACAAATAAAACACCAGGCTTAAAATGTTTAGAATTCTTAAGAGACATGCCAGGATATCGGTATCAATAATTTTGAACATTTACTTAAATAAAAATAAAAGTGTTCAAAACTGTGTTTTTATTTATTGTTTTCTTTAATAAATACAAAAGAATTTCACGAAAGGTTGCTTTCTATGGTATCATTGAAAAGCATTTTTCGAGAGCCTTAAGATGATGTATCACTCGACATCCTTTTCTATTTAAGATTTTAGGGGTGTATCTCACAAGGGGTTACAGATAAGGGTCGAATAATACGCTTTTATTTGTTCCCTTTTCATTTTATAGAAAGTGTTTTGAGCGTTTTTTGATTAAGTTTTTCCTTCCTAAGATATGGCCATTTCAAGTTTTTAAATTGTCACCCTGTATATATGTGTCTTGAGGATGCAACAATAAAGTTGCGACAATTCAAAAATAGACTTCTGTTTTTTTTACTGGATTCTAACTACAATTAATACACCACTCTAACATAACAACAAGAGGATTGTTAAAGAAAACTAATAATACGGGTTTCATGCAGGATATATGATCTATATATGTGTCCTGAGGATGCAACAATAAATTAGGGAAACATCGACAATTTAGACTTGCTTTTTTTTACTGGATTTATACACCACTCTAACAAATTTTTTTTAACAGGTCATCCCCACATGACCCTTAGTTTTTGGTTATTTCAAGTCAATCGGGTAAGTAGTATTTAAGCTATGTGGCGAACTGATAGACAGACATAGACGGATCCACGGAATTGATAAAATATGTTTTTTGGCATCTAGGGACGCTAAAACGTGAAGATATGTAAAACCACGATTACAAAAAATTTATTTGGCTGCCATTTTGTTCCTCCATCTTGAATTAATAACATAGTTTTACTAGTTGAATCCTATATCACAATTAGTTATGCCAGAATTTGAAATCAATCCATTAAGTAGTTTTTTCAGGCTGATTTTTAAATAATTTATTATACCGCCATTTTGTTCCACCATCTTGGATTCGTACCAAAATTACCAGTCGATTCCAACATAATACTTGATGTTTATGCCAAACTTGAAATAAATTAGAAACGTGGATTTTTTTTAACATTTCACTAGGCCATAATTTTTTTTGCCATATTGGAGCAAAATATTACCAGATCGGCCCCATATGACTCCTAATTTTTGATAAAATTTTGAAGTCAATCGGGTAAGTAGTCTTTAACCTATGTCGCGAACTGACAGGCAGATAGACAGACAGACCGACAGAGGGACTGACGGAATTGATAAAACACATTTTTTTGGGATCTAGGGACGCTAAAACGTAAAGATGTGTACAACCTGCCATCTTGGATTCGTACCAAAATGTTACCAGTTGATTGAGACATAATACCTGATGCTTTTGCAAAAATTGAGATAAATTGGATAAGTAGCTCTTTAATAATAATTTTTTAACAATTCACTAGGCCGCCATTTTGTTTCGCCATATTGGATTTTTACCAAAATGTTACCAGGTCATCCCCATATCACTCTTACTTCTTCAAACGTTGATAGTTTGAAGTTAATCATGTAAGTAGTTTTTTAGCTACGCCGTGAACAGACAGATAGACCGATAGACGGACAGATAGACAGACAGACATACAGACACACAGATAGGCCAACGGAATTGAGAAAACATGTTTTTTCGTCATCTAGGGTTCAGGCTAGGCAGTTTCATTTTACAGGGAAGTAAAAATTTCAAAAATATAATAAAAAAAATTGTCACAATTTACAATCTGGCGATTGCAGCGATTCATTGCTAATTTAATTGTCATACTTTGCATCATAAAATTATAACGTACAAATGTGCGTTGTTATAGACAATAAACGACAATTTCAATTAATTATTCTTTACACATACTTAATTGTGCATAAGAATGGTTTTACTTGTTGAGTATCTAAACTTTTCGTAAGGGAATGTAAAGTAAATTTATTATCTCCCTAATTTGTTTTGACTTGAATATTACTTTTTGAAGCTATGCATGGTAAATATAAAACTGCCACTAAAAAATGCAAAATAAATGCAAAACAATGATAGTATTTGACCTTTATCATGTCCTTGGTATTAAAAAAAAGCAAACGATAATATAATGTTCTGCCTAATTAGTAGCAAATCGATCGTAATACCATTAAGGATATAACTGACATATGTGAGATGTGTGAAAGCTCCATATACAAAATTACTTGGCATACAATATAAATACCTACGTATGTTTTCTTACTCATTTTACGAAAATATATTTTTTCAATTACGATTATATGGATGGTAGATATAAGTTTGTTACAGAATTTTAAAACATATTATAACTTATATCATAAATCACAATATTTACTCATTCGACAAAGAAACGACAGCATTTCAGGTAATATCAAAATTTTGTTACTTGTATTTTGAGCTATTAAATATATAATAAAAATTGATAAAGAACTTTGAGAAATAAAAAATCTCTTACTAATTGCCAGCGACGAAGGTAATAATAAGTCCAGTAGGTGACTTATTGCAATACGAAATATAAACGAGTACTGTAATAACACCTAACGGACGTATATCCTATAATATTTTATTTCATACTGTCTTTATAATCCTTTTTTTTTAATAATAATAGTTGGCAATTTAACAGTCACGTATTACTTTAACAATATTATAGCCATTGTTTTCCATATCTAATTGTGTTTTACTTGTCACTGTCGAATATATAAAATTCCTTATTTTACTTCTTATATTTTTATCTGAGAAAATGTCAAAGTCGAACCTGACAAACAAAAATCAAAGAGATTGTCCATACTTCTCAAAGAGACCTAGTTTAAAGACATCAAGTCTCAGTCTCAGTAAATTATAATTATTAACATGACATGCGTGTTTCGCCCTTTCGAGCATCATCAGCTAAACCTACAAACAACAGAGAGAACCTTAGTAAATAATCACACTCACAAATCCTAAAACAATAACTTACAAATAGAATAAAACACACTAAAGCACAACAAAACATACAACTACTTATACATATTTGATCGACACTAAAATGAGGTTAAGTCTCACGTGAATAAAGAAAGTAAAACATTAAAAAAGTATTAAAGAAGGTTAATGTCCGTAGCTGGGATCGAACCAAGATCGGCCGAGTGGGAGGTCAAAGCAAGTGCCTATGGACCATTGGGTTGGTTAACGAAAATAACCAATAACTACTATTCTATAAATTATCGGATGAAATGAAAGTTGTCTACAATAACTATTACATTAAATTGTTAGATATGAGGGTTGGTTCGAAATTAAAAACATTGTTAACACAAGTGAGAATTGGACTTTTTATATCCTTGGTTATTTTCATTTTTTCCAGCCAGTTCATGTAAAACATCAACGTCAGAAACGGAAAAATCATGACCTGATTCTAACAAACGATTGGCAAAAGCTAAAAAAGTTTCAGTCACATCCGAATTTCTAAATTTGTTGACAAGGCACAAACAGTGGCGGCTCGTGGTGAATTATATTAGGAGGTCAATAACACATTTAAATATAGACATACTTAAAATAAAAATAAACACCTTATCTTTAAATTGAGCTTTAAATTCTCTTGAAGTTCAGGTCTACTCTTCGTTCTTTAGAATTGGAAAAATGCTGAATGACACGTTCGTGAAAATTGCACGCACATTCCTTTCATAAACGATTTCTCGATACTTAACATTGCTAAAGCGGATAGTCTATCTCGGCCCAACTCCTCAACAAAATTTATAAGCTCTCGAAAAACCCCTGGATTTTCATGCAAAGCCGTTTCATCATGACCACGTAGTGCCAGCTCGAATACCCCACAAAATTTTACACAATCTATAATTTTGTTTAAAATATAACGATTTTTGGATTCATTTTCATTAAAATCTCTAAGGGATGTTTTATAAGCTGTGTCTAGCTGCGTGCGAATATCAACGCTTCCGACCAGGGGCTTGCGGTGAAATTTCAAAAAAGGGAAGCAATTTTTAGAAACTTACCTATTTGTAATGTAATTCGATTCTTTGATCATTTTTTGCAAATTCGTCAATGACGTCATCATAAAAACGTCGATGCTCCGACATATTTTGGAGAAGTTTATTTTCAATAGACAACAGCGATGTATGCGAAAGTCTCTCCTGCCCCGCTGAATTTTTTACGAAATTTTTTATACGTTTAAGTGTTGAAAAATTGCGTTCTACTGATGAATTTTGGCAGGTATTGTCAATACTAATTCACACAATTTCGACACTTTGGTGTAGGCATCTTCCAGCTCCTTGTCTTTTAAAAATTCCATTAGTTCCTTAGCGTTATTTTTTGCGCTAATGTCATCAGTTTCGTAAATCACTTTTAGTTCAGATCGCAGTAACACTCGGTCGAAGAACTGGCCATAATGAAGAAGAAGAGATTTAAACGTATCTTCTGGAAAAGTTTTTCCTTTAAATGCATCAAAATTCCAGAGCTCGAGGAATTTAAAATCATTTAAACCGTTAAACCTATAGTTTATTTGTTGCTGAATTTGATCCATTATTTCATAAAAGAGGCGTCTGTATAATGTTTGAACATCTCCCACCTTGTCTGTTCGAAGACGCTTGGCTTGTGGCTCTACATTTACGTTATCGTTTTCTCTCCAAATAGGTCAAAGTCATCTCTTTTTTGGCTTAACATGGACTTAAAATCATTCACTTTTTCTAGGCAAAAAGCAATATCGTTTATTTTAGTTTGTAATATATTAAAAACATTGTCCGAGAATGGAAATATTTCTGAAAATATATTCAACAAATAATTAAAATCTCGTTTCAAACATTCGAAAAACCCCCTCGAACTATTTATTGCTTCTGAGTCCCACGTTTCATTATGTTCTATTATATTCTCAAATAGTTCAATCAGTGATTCACGATTTTCAGATACTGTTAACAAAAGTCTTCCATTATAGTTCCACCTAGTAGGAGCTACTTTGGGCAATCGTTTGTGGACAATGGAGTCCAGAGCTTGTGTACATTTTGTTGACTTCGAAAAAAAAAGCAGCCATGCCACTTAAAGTAACGAAAAATACTTTACACTCTTTAATGTGATTGATGGACTGGGATAAAACTAAATTTAATTTATGAGCAAAACAACGGACAAACACAGCACTTGGGAAAGTTTCTCGAACTTTGGCTTGCAGACACCCTAATTGTCCTGCCATCACTGCAGCTCCATCATGGCTTTGAGCAACTAATTTCTCTTCACTAATTTCTTTAGTAACCTTATAAACTACGGTATATAATGCATCTACTGTACGATTTTCGGACACATTCTTAAAACCTAAAAATCGCTCTTGAATACTTCCGTCTGTTTTAACGTAGCGTATTACTATAGATAATTGGCTAAAATTAGTGATATCATTGTTTCGTCCAGAACAATAGCAATGAACCGCGCCTCGCCAATCTCCTGCTTAATTCTTTTTAGAATAATGGTTGCAACACCGGAAATTAAATCATTCTGGATTCGATTCGACTTTCCGCGAAAAACGCTAGACTCCTCTAAATGATTTTTAAGCAATCATCATATTTAGCCATTAAACTAAGAAAATCTTGAAAATTTCCTGAATTTGAAGAAACCCTTGTTTTATCATGACATGACAACATCGATAAGTCTTCTTAATATTTGCCTATTTTTATCGACTAGTTCATTGTGTTGGCGGTGACTAATTTCCAACTGTTTATAAAGAGCGTGTTCAATTCTGTTTTCGGTCTGTAAATGCGCTTTGGACATAATGTGTCTTTTTACAGCTTTATGGAAATAGTTTAAATCTGAAAAAACAGTTTTATTCCAGAGACCTTTTTCATTTTCAAAAAGTAAACATGGCCAACAAAATAATTTACTTATACTTTCACACCCTGTCAGTCATTTAAATTGTTCGTATTGTTTTTCCGGATAAAAATGTCTAATACGGTTTTTCATTTTTGTGGTTAAATTTATAATAGGCGGTTTTACCCTTCCTTTGGAAATTATTTGACGCTTATCAGCGAAGTTTAATGTTGAAAATCCCTTTATTATTAAGACACACACCACACATTCACACACACTCTTGATACTAAATTCTCCAACATTTTCAACGTTATTACCGACAGCTGAAGTTGACGGTATTTACATATCCACGTCCGTATTATTGTCTTCCATATCGCACCATGCACGATGCGACGTACGTATCACACAACACACGGATAGCCGTTCAAACAAAGAACCTACTCCAACGATAGCTTCCGCCATCACTTAAAGCACGCGACTGAAATGCAAAAATAGCAAACAGCCGGTGGAAAGTTCAATAACCTCTGGCTCGATTCACAGGAAATCAAGCATACAGGACTTGGCTCGGTCGGAGTCAAGGCCGCATTTATTATGGGCTTGATAATTAAGATAATATTTTAGCACTTTTAATATAAACTAAATTAATGGTTTCCTATTTCAAAAATTACATTTTAGAAGATGTTTTGTAATTGTTTTTTGGGGAAGCACTGCTTCCCTTGCTTCCATGGACTGCACGCCCCTGCTTCCGACCGTAGCATAGTTCACAGAACATTTCATGTGATCTGCAGAAAACGCATGTTTTTTTATTTTTTCTTTTAAGTGTTTTACGTCTTTAACAGCGGTTTTGCACCATAATGAGTCCGAGGAGTCCTTAGAAAACAACAAACAAACATAACAGTAAATGCGTTATAGACTTTACAACCACATATCTAGTTTGACATTTTATTTCATCTACATTCACAATTCAAACATAGACCACCTTGAAATTGGTTATTTTTGCAAAATTAAGTGCGTAAATACTTTATAGTTGTTTATTTTTTTTTTGCACTAGTCACTACCAATATTTTATTTCCTGATTTCCATCTCATACATGGATGACAAAAATAAAATATATATATTACAAAAAATAGTATATATAACAATATCAAGTTAGAATATCGACCGCGCGACCTCCGAACAATTGAACTTCCGCACGCCTACGTGATGCCGCGACCGATCGATCGAATTATGAGAAGAGACCAGCTGATGACAAATCGCGATTTCATATTCCGTTTGTTATCACGTTCGGCTGCCGCTCGGTAGCTGCCAAATCTTCAGGTACTTTCGTCAAGCTTTAAGGTAATCAGGCAATTCAGACTACCCAGCGTAGCTTAGTACAGCGTATTTTATTATGCCTAAGGAACGCAACGAGACCATTCGAACCGCCGCGCGCGTCTAATAGTGTAGCGTATTTAACTTTTCCCAAGGTTCGCGTTTTATTACAACTATTAGGAGGGACGGTCAAACGAATTATTTTCTGAGATATTTTTGGGGGTCATTGACCAAATGACCCTATGGAAGAGCCGCCACTGTGATAAACGCATTCTTTGACCATAGTAAATTACAAAACCGGTAGAAAAAGGAGTTGAGCGCGGCGAATATATGTGTGTAAGGAGAGTTTGAAGCATACTGAATAATATTATCGTTGGACGATGCTTTCCGGTAAACCTCAAACTCTATCCTACTGTGTTTCCTCGAAAGCAAAACGCTAGTTTTCCTTCATCTTTCATTTCCAATGTAAATTCAATTTTAGGACGCCGCGTGTTAACGAATTATCAAAAATCTTCCAACTGTTGCTTGTTCCCATTCCACATAAGGCAAATATCATCCACGTATCTTTTACAGGCTGTTAGGAAAGTGGCAAAATAACTTTTCATTATCCAAATTGTTCATGAAAACCTCACTTAGAAATGGCGACAAAGAGGAACCCATAGCTAACCCAAACCTTTGCCTATATAACTGTCCATTACACTTTTTTACAATATGTAGTATGAAAACCTGTTACGTCCCTAAGAATCCTATTTAGCCAAGATGAAATCTTATAGCATGTGGAGTCAATAAATGAAACCACTGGCCTCATGGGATTGCCACCTTTGTGAATCTTTTTTTAGAGTTAGAGTTTTTGATTATGGTTATTATAACCTTTTTTAGAGTTAGAGTTTTTGGTTATTTTCGTTGACCAGTCCAGTGGTCTATAAGCACTTACTATGGTCTCCCACTCAGGCGGTCCGGGTTCGATTCCAGCTAGGGATATGTATCTTTTTAAATATTTAATTTTGTTAATTCAAGGTTCTCTCTCTTGTTTATATGTCTGAGGATGCTCGAAAGGGCGAAACACGTGTCATGTTAATAAGTATATTTTATTCAGACCTATACTTGGAGTCTTTTTCTATGTTTGTTAAACCTGACAAATGATTGCTTCTTAATAACAATAACATTACGGCATCAAATACTGTAATGTTCGATTTAATGACTGCAAATCAGTACAGGGGAAGTAGACAGTTTGAAATAAAATGAATTTGCAACTTTTAAGAACAAAAATAACTCGGCTATTCCACGGCATATTTGTCATTGTATAATAATAATAATAATAATAATAATAAAGGACTTTTATTTTAAAATGTACATAAATAATACAAATAAAGTACAGAAAGGGTGAGATTCAGTTCATTTATTCTGGAAGGAATAAATGCCTATTCTTACACCTAACCCTAATCTAGTAGATAAGCGCATCCCAAAAAATGTATAATAAACAAGAGAAAGCTGCAACAAACATTACACAGTAACACAAAAGAGAAAATTAAATGCAATTCAAGTTACACTATAGCATTGGTTATTCACACAGAATATGTCAGTCATAAACATTGTACAAATTGTGAAATATAGAGGTTAACATCAATTCGTAATTATATGAGTATTATTGTTCAGAAAATAGCTTTTTAAACACATATTGTTTAAATGCAGCTTTGGACTTTATATTTTTAAAATTATTAGTGAGCTTATTCATTACATTTGCAATTTGATACGAAAATGATCTCTTATACATTTCTGTTGAGTGGAGAGGAGGGGTTAGTGTACTAACTACTACTTAATCTCTATATCTCGTATAATGTATTAATTTGAAGACTAACATATTCTGAAGATATTTCAGGCTAACTTTGTTTTTCATAACTTTTTAGTGTATGACAACATTTTTAATTTCTTCCGTACAACTTAATAGAACTAAGTCTTATTTTCTTAGATAAAGGTTGTGTGCGTCAAGTATTGGAGTACAAACACTTTGGAATAGTTTACCCATACAGGTTTTTCAGATTTTATTGCCAGCCAAGAAATCGCTTATTTGCAAAGTTAAAATTTTGAAAAAATTAAGGATGAATTGGGTATAACAGTCTTTAAAATAATACATTAAAATTTCACCCCAACCAAGCAACCCCTGGCAAACTTCTCGAACCTTGTTTTTGTTAAATGGCACCTGTGATTTTTTTTCATGAATATGAAAGGTCTTTTATGCTGAATCCATTGGCATATTACAGTTGATATTTTGACCTGCTCCTTCAAAAATTACAGTAAATTTAAAAACACCAAATTAGAAAGATTTTTATTTTCAAAAATAAAAGTTGGTCAGTTCATAAAAGTTGATTTGATTAGTTTACAATAGTTGTTTAATTTACAAACGTTGATCAGTATTCAAAAGTTGCTCAAATTGTCTTCCACCACTAGCCATACACGCTTCAAATCTACGAATAAGTTCCCGAAGAACTTATCATTTTCTGTCTCAAATCACATTTGCAGTCACATTTGCATGTTGGGTTTCATAAACAATTGCTTTCAAATACCTAGAAAAAAATCCAAAGGGTCATATCTGGCGATCGCGCAGGTCACATGTGCACACATATGGGAGTTATAAGCGGGAACGCCATCTTGTTACCACCACATTTCTCGCTGTTCAGCCAAAATATTTTCGTCGTGTTTTAAGGACTCTAAAACATCGAAAAAAACCCAACTACCTACCTTTTTTCGAAAAATCACAATAGTTCCTCCATATACAGTACTAAAAAAATAGTAATGATATAGAGATGAGGCATCTTATAATCGAATAACAAACGCTTCCTCTTAACAGGGAAACAAATGCAAAATTTAACTTTTCATTTATTCTTAGCAAGTAAAGCTGCTGTAGAGTTGCATTTGGATAGCTCCTAACAACGTCTATCTAATAAATCCACGTGCTCGACTGGGTTAAGATCTAATCTCCTTGCAGACCAATTTATGTTTCGAATACCTCATTCTTGCAGAAAATTCATAGTCATTTCTACAGTATGTGCTCGTGTATATCTCTAAGAACCTGATTGTTTTAGCCCTATATCTTAACGCCCTAAAAAGTTAACGAAATACAAAGTTGTGTTCTTCTAATTTCATTGAGCAATGTATTCTATTAACAATATATTATATCGGCTGTTATACGGATAAGAAGTATCAAAAGGGGATCTTACATAATTCCGTGGTCGGCAGGTATATTAAAAATATTAATCATAGACAAGTTGTTAGAAAAAATATAGTTCTTTACGATTTACGCGAGTATACAACTACCAGAAATAATAAGCCTCGAAAAAAAATGGATCAGGACAATAACTACAAATAAAGATTACAACTTGGAATCCTTTTATATTGTCAAGATTCTTTTTTTGGGTGTTTTGAAAAATTAAACATTAACCTTTAACTACTCGCGCTGGTGTAAAAAATACACCAAATTTGTTCCGAACGCTGCCGAGTTCTTACGATTTCTTTTTCAAGGTCGCCGAGCTTGCTAACCTTTGCCTGATATGTCCTCTGGATATACGCGCAGTGTCGATTTAATAGCATAATAGAGTAGTCAGATATTTTGCAAGAATTTGAGTGGTGTACAAAATACGCCAACGCGAGTAACTATGTAAGTATTTTGAAAAGTTGCATTTTTTTGGTTTTCTGCAATAAAAAAATACTTAATACTTATTTAAAAATATGTATATATATGTATTCAATTGTTATATACTTACTTATAATAATTATTTTCAGGCGAGTAGCAGTTAAAAATCCCAAAAAATTAACTGAAGATGAGTTGGAAGCTATGGCTCAGGTTATTTTTGATAGCGATTCTGAAGAAGAAGTCGGTGGTGAACCAGATTTGTCAGAAGACGAGCTTATAGAAGAATCTGATCGCCATACTAATTCGGAGCAAGAAATGAGTGACTTAGATATTCCAGAAGACGAACTCATGGATGAAAATATGGAAAATTCAGATTTTGGAGAAGTAGTTGACTTAGACAATCAGTATGTTGGAAAGGATAAAAAAAAGTGTATGATCGAAAAATGAAATTGTGAGTAAATTTAGTAAAACCAGTAAGAAAAATTTATTGAAAATATTCCCGGGACCAAGGCAGTGCGCACGTGATATAACTGATGAGATGAGCGCTTTTATGAAAATATTTGATGAAGTCATGGTTGAGCAGATTGTTCAATGTACAAATTTAGAAATTTCACGAGTACGACCAAACTATGATCGACAGCGAGACGCAAAGGACGTTATGAAAACCAAGATGCTTGCTTTTTTTGGATTATTATTTCTTTCTGGTTCTAAGAAGCAAAATCACACTCATTTTTTGGAATTGTGGACAAAGGATGGGACAGGATCTGAAATATTTCGAGCTTGTATGAACTACCAAAGATTTCTATTTTTGCTTAGCGTTATCAGGTTTGATGACAAAACAACCAGAGACAAAAGAAAAAAAACGGACAATTTGGCTGCAGTACGATGCATATTGGACAGCTTTGTAGTTAATTGCAAAAAAAATTACAGTGTTGGTGAATTTGTGACAATTGATGAGATGCCAATATCATTCAGAGGACGGTGCAATTTTGTACAATATATTCCCAACAAACCTGCTAAATATGGCTTGAAAGTGTTCGTCCTTTGTGACGCTAAAACATTTTATGTTAGCAATTTAGAGCTGTACTGTGGAAAATAACCAGACGGACAATACAACGTGCCGAATACTCCAACTGCAATAGTTCACCGTTCACTTGAAGAACTGAAAGGAAGTAATAGAAATTTAACGTGTGATAATTGGTATTCAAGCTACCCTTTGGCACATGATTTATTACAAAATAAGATCACAATCATTGGAACCTGGAAAAAAAATAAACGAGAGTTGCCACACGAATTTTTGCCCAACAAATCTAGAGCGGCTGGTTCATCTATTTTTGGATTCCATAGGGAAATAACAATAGTTTTATACGTTCCAAAAAAAAACAAATCCGTCGTTTTGATTTCAACAATGCGCGATGATTCTGCAATCGATCCAAATACCAATAAACCGGAAATTATATTGGACTACAACCGGACAAAAGGCGGAGTGGATACAGTGGATAAAATGTGTAACACATATTCTGTCAGTAGAAGATCAAAACGTTGGCCTTTGACTTTTTTCTTTCAGTTGCTATACATAGCTGGAATTAATAGTCAAGTTTTATACAATGCCAATCATCCTTATTCTCCCTACAAATACAGAAGACTTTTCTTGAAAACGCTTGCTTTGAAGCTGATGAGACCACACCTTTCTGAAAGAGCTAAATTTCCAACTTTACCAACCGATATTAAATATTTTTTGTCTAAGTATCGAGAAAATGAAGAGGAGATGGACTAAGAGCCTCCCACAAAAATTCGAGGGAGGTGCTTTATCTGTGGCAGAAAAAAAAACAGAGTTACAACCATCACATGTGGCCTTTGCAGCAGATCAGTATGTAAAGAACATAGCGATAATGTTATTACATGCCATAAATGTAAAGTACATGATTCTTCTAGTGAATAGGCAAACCCCGTGGAAAATGTTTGAATCCCATTTTTGTTGTTGTTTTATTCTACATAATATTAGCATTAAGTTTTCCATAATTTTTTTTTAACCTTGATAATTTTTTTACATTTTTTTTTTAAATAAAACTGTGTTGGCAACCAAAATGACCTAGTATTATTATTTGTTGTTCTTTAAAATATATACAAAGTGATAAATAATCTCACTGCAATGAAACATGCAATGGTGTATAAAATACACCACGTGAGTAGTAACGGGAAAATTTGGTACGCGAGTAGCTAAAGGTTAAGTGATAATATCTGGCCTAAGTAGAGAAAACGTTCACAAATGTATTCATAATACAGGGTGATTCAAAAGTAAACGTTATCCGTTTGTGTGTGTAATCCTTGCATAAAAATAAGACAAAAAGTTCCTGTTAACATTGGTCTGGAAATGCTTCCTAGAGGAACTTCACCTGTAGAGGGCACCCCAAAAATAATTTTTTCGCCGTATTTTTTAAACCGTTTATAGTTAAATTTTGAAAATTGGTGTGCTGTTCAACCATTTGATGCTTAGTCATATTCTGAATTCAGGTTTTTAAAAAATTTGTCAGAAGCGTCACATATTGGGAAGGTTAACGGTGAAAACAACCCTATTTTGTTACTCTTTATTTAACTGCTATTTTATTTAGAAATTATTAAATTTCAGATTTTTACGTAAAACAGATACTTTTAGTTTTTACGTTTACGAGAAAATTGACTTTAAAAATTATCTGATTCTCCTATGTTTATTCATTAAAATTCAGCATCTAACATTAAATACCCGGTACTTACCTACTATAAATAGAACACACTTTTTTATTATCACTTTATTAACAATTTACAGGAAATGTTTAAAATTATTGCCCTTAGCATCAAGACAAGCTATTAATCTTTTTATTGAATTGCGATGCACACGTGGTAGATTCCTTGGGTTGTTTCTTATTGTATGAAATCCTTCCTGTCTCAAAACCTCATTATTAGATATTGGTCGGGAATAAACTAGTTGTTTTAAGTGTCTCCATAAATTAAAATCAAGTGGAGTTAGATCAGGAGAACGTAATGGCCATGGTTCTGGACCCCCATGACCTATCCAACGGTTTCGGTAGGCACTTGTTTTTCTAGTATTCTAGCGTTTCTCGGTCGCCTGATAGCTTCTCTATGAAAACTTCCTAAGGAAAAACTTGAGTAGATTATTACGCGACACCATTCTACTTAAATTTTCGAACTAACCTGTTTCTATCTCTTGCAAAAACAATTCGCAAACACAATGTCAATATCGGCTTGTTCCTGATAGGTAAACTCCCTTTTTGTTTTCCAAATTTCGACACCTCTCTACCTAATTCCTATATGGGTGATTAGTGCAATTGAACAAAACGTTATTATTGATAAACTGTAAAACGTTTTAACATACACTCTCAATGTGTCAAAGTTAACCACATGTTTGTCAGTCAAAACATTTCTCAACACATAAAAAACTTATCTACGTTATCAGATGCATTGTCGTGTCCATGGTAATAAAAACGTGTGTTCTATTTATGGTAGATAAGATGAAATGCTGAATTTTAATGAATAAACATGGGAGAATCAGATAATTTTTAGAGGACCTTTTTTACGTAGAAAAATCTGACATTTAATGATTTCTAAATAAAACCGCAATGAAACAAAGGGTAAAAAATAGGATTGTTTTTACCCTTAACCTTCCCGATATGTGACGCCTCTGACAAAATTTTTAAACATCTGAATTCAAAATATAAATAAAAAATGTTCAGTTTATAATAGTAAGCAACGTCTGCCAAAAAAAAAATATCATACCACGTAAAAATACCAAACATTTTGTTTTAAAGAATGACCCACCTTGAACTCCTGACAATAATGATGTCTGTCGTATAAACCGAAACGACAAGGAAATAAAAATCTCACCTATAACCGTCGACTCTAAAGGGCGAGAGATCTTTATTTATCAAATCAGATTCTTAGAGGAATCTCCTAATTTGATATGACGTGAAATCTGTAAAATTCCTTTTATAAAATCGCCAGATATCGACAAAGTTTTTTTCAAGTTGGTTTTTGCCAGATTCCAAACAAATTGCAGAAAACTCTATCATTTATAAAGGAAATACATTTATTAAATAAATAAGCAAGCTGTGATTTGTAAATTTACTGATAGTAACCATTATAGTCAGCATTATTCAAGCTGAATTGGCTGAGAAAACTGTAGCTGCAAAATTATCAGAATGTCCAGTCTACTCTTTTAACTTTAAACTTTCCATTACATCAAGATAGTACATCAAAACATTAGTTTCATGAGACATGATTTATAGCATGATCCTTAGGTTAGGTTATGTTAGGTTATATTAGGTTACGTAGCTTGTTACTCAATGTGTTAGTGTGTGTCAATTTCGTAATACGTCTTATTAAACGACGAAGAAAAACATCCCGAGTAAAACTATGTTGTTTTTTCGTTTTTTTTTTGTTATAAGCTAATTAAGTTCTTGATATTTCAAATGTTAAATATGTTGCTCAGTTACTAGTAAACATTCTTTAATACGGAACATTTCTTCAGGAGTAGTGTTTTTAAATTTACTCTGGATTCAGTTCATTAAAATGCCTGTCTTACCTTGTTTGTTTTGTAGTTGTTGCTTACTATTGATCGGTATTTCATAAACCATTTCTTTTACTTAGCCCCAATGATAGAAATCTAAGGAAGTAAGGTCTGGAGAACGCAAAACAACTCCACAGTCCCTATAACCATATACACCTGTCTTCAAACATAACATATAGTTATGTATACTATGTTGTGGTGTGCGCGGGAGCCAGGGGCGTGCAGTCCATGGAAGCAAGGGAAGCAGTGCTACCACAAAAAAAATTGCAAAACATCTTCTAAAATGTAATTTTAGAAACAGGAAACCATTAATTTAGTTTATATTAAAAATGCTAAAATATTATCTTAATTATCAAGCCCATAATAAATGCGGCCGTGACTCCGACCGAGCAATAGAATCGAATAGAACCTATGTGGGGCGCTAGCTTCTCTGCAGCCAACTCCTGTATGCTTGATTTCCTGTGAATCGAGCCAGAGGTTATTGAACTTTCCGCCGGCTGTTTGCAATTTTTGCATTTCAGTCGCGTGCTTTAAGTGGGGGCGGAAGCCATCGTTGGAGTAGGTTCTTTGTTTGAACGGCTATCCGTGTGTTGTGTGATACGTACGTCGCGTCGTGCATGGTGCGATATGGAAGACAATAACACGGACGTGGAAATGCAAATACCGTCAACTTCGGCTGTCGGTAACAACGTTGAAAATGTTGGAGAACTTAGTAAAAAGAGCGTGTGCGAATGTGTGCTGTGTGTCTTAATAATAAAGGGATTTTCAACATCAAACTTTGCTGATAAGCTTCAAATAATTACCAAAGCAAGGGCAAAACCGCTTATGAAAAATTTAACCACAAAAATGAAACACTGCATTAGACATTTTTATCCGGAAAAACAATACCAACAATTTAAATGGCGGGTGTGAAAATATTAGTAAATTATTATATGTTTACTTTTTGAAAATGAAAAAGGTCTCTGGAATAAAACTGGTTTTTCCGATTTAAACAATTTCCATAAAGCTGTAAAAAGACACATTATGTCCGAAGCGCATTTGCAGGCTGGTCATAAAAGAAAAAGTCTTCGGCAAAACCAGAATCGAACATGCCCTTAATAAACAGTTGGAAATTAGTCACCGCCAACACAATGAACTAGTCGATAAAATAGGCAAATATTAAGTTAATTAATGTCTTCGGCAAACCCAGAATCGAACATGCCCTTAATAAACAGTTGGAAATTAGTCACCGCCAACACAATGAACTAGTCGATAAAATAGGCAAATATTAAGAAGACTTATCGATGTTGTTTGTTTTCTCAGACAGCACGAATTGGGATTTAGAGGTCATGACGAAACAAGGGTTTTTTCAAATAGAGGAAATTTTCAAGATTTACTTAGTTTAATGGCTAAATATAATGATTGCTTAAAAAATCATTTAGAGCAGTCTAGCGTTTTTCGCGGAACGTCGAATCGAATCCAGAATGATTTAATTTCCGCTGTTGCAACCATTATTCTAAAAAGAATTAAGCAGGAGATTGACAAGGAGCGGTTCACTACTCTTGTTCTAGACAAAACAACTGATATCACTAATTTTAGCCAATTATCTATAGTAATACGCTACGTTAAAACAGACGGAAGTATTCAAGAGCGATTTTTAGGTTAGGTTAAGAAAGTGTTCGAAAATCGTACTGCGGATGCATTATATACCGTAGTTTATAACGTTACCAAAGAATTTAATGGAGAGAAAAAATTAGTTGCTCAAAGCTATGATGGAGCTGCAGTGATGGCAGGACAATTAGGGGGTTTGCAAGCTAAAGTTCGAGAAATTTTCCAAGTTGCTGTTGCTGTGTTTGTCCATTGTTTTACTTATAAATTAAATTTAGTTTTATCCCAGTCCATCAATCACATTAAAGAGTGTAAGGTATTTTTCGTTACTTTAAGTGGCATGGCTGCTTTTTTTTCCAAGTCAACAAAACGTACATAAGCTTTGGACTCCATTTTTCCACAAACGATTGCGCAAAATAGCTCCTACTAGGTGGAACTATAATGGAAGACTTGTGTTAACAGTATCTGAAAATCGTAAATCACTGATTGAACTATTTGAGAATATAACAGCAAATAATAAAACGTGGGACTCAGAAGCAATAAATAGTCCGAGGGGGTTTTTGGATTGTTTGAAACGAGATTTTAATTTTAATTATTTGTTGAACATATTTTCAGAAATATTTCCATTCTCGGACAATGTTTTTAATATATTACAAACTAAAATAAATGATTAAGAACATGTTAAGCCAAAAAAGAGAAGATTTTGACCTATTTTGGGAGAAAACGATGACGCTAAATGTAGAGCCACAAGCCAAGCGTCTTCGAACAGATAAGGTGGGAGATGTTCAAACATCATACAGACGCCTCTTTTGTGAAATAATCGATCAAATTTAGCAACAAATAAACTATAGATTTAACGGTTTAAATGATTTTAAATTCCTCGAGCTCTGCAATTTTGATGCATTTAAATGAAAAACTTTTCCAGAAGATGCATTTAAAACTCTTCTTCTTCATTATGGGTAGTTCTTCAACCGAGTGTTACTGCGATCTGAACTAAAAGTGATTTACGAAACTGATGATATTAGCGCAAAAAATAACGTTAAGGAACTAATGCAATTTTTAAAAGACAAGGAGCTGGAAGATGCCTACACCGAAGTGTCGAAATTGTGTGAATTAGTATGGACAATACCTGCCACAAGTTCATCAGTAGGACGCAATCTTTCAACACTTAAACGTATAAAAAATTTAGTGAGAAATTCAACGGGGCAGGAGAGACTTTCGCATACATGCTGTTGTCCATTGAAAATAAACTTCTCCAAAATATGTCGGAGCATCGACGTTTTTATGATGACGTCATTGACGAATTTGCAAAAAATGATCGAAGAATCGAATTACATTACAAATAGGCAAGTTTCTAAAAATTGCTTCCCTTTCTTAAAATTTCACCGCACGCCCCTGCACTATACTTAAGAAGCATGAACGATGTATTAAAAAGAAAGAAATTGTTCAATCTGCTTTAGCTAAACACTACCATACCACTGCCCATATTATAAATGGTTTCTTTTAACTAAGATTGCATCGGTTCCGGGATGATTTTATAAACGAAAAACTAGAGAATCTATTGAAATTTTTAAACATACAAAAAATAATAGTAGAGACACGAGATACGAGTTACACATATGGAGAACGATCGTAACACAGGGTCTCGGCTCGGCGAGCACAAGTCGGGTAAAAAGCTCGCCTGAGTCTCTAAGCTCATTCCGTATTCAGATCTGATGGTCTGAAGATCCCTGAAGATGCGTCGCTAAACACTACCATACCACTGCCCATATTATAAATGGTTTCTTTTAACTAAGATTGCATAGAACCTCATTTTTTGAGAGATGATTTTATAAACGAAAAACTAGAGAATCTATTGAAATTTTTAAACATACATAAAATAATAGTAGAGACACGAGATACGAGTTACACATATGGAGAACGATCGTAACACAGGGTCTCGGCCCGGCGAGCACAAGTCGGGTAAAAAAGCTCGCCTGAGTCTCTCCAAGCTCATTCCGTATTCAGATCTGATGGTCTGAAGATCCCTGAAGATGCGTCGCTAAACACTACCATACCACTGCCCATATTATAAATGGTTTCTTTTAACTAAGATTGCATCGGTTCCGGGATGATTTTATAAACGAAAAACTAGAGAATCTATTGAAATTTTTAAACATACAAAAAATAATAGTAGAGACACGAATACGAGTTACACATATGGAGAACGATCGTAACACAGGGTCTCGGCTCGGCGAGCACAAGTCGGGTAAAAAAGCTCGCCTGAGTCTCTCCAAGCTCATTCCGTATTCAGATCTGATGGTCTGAAGATCCCTGAAGATGCGTCGCTAAACACTACCATACCACTGCCCATATTATAAATGGTTTCTTTTAACTAAGATTGCATCGGTTCCGGGATGATTTTATAAACGAAAAACTAGAGAATCTATTGAAATTTTTAAACATACAAAAAATAATAGTAGAGACACGAGATACGAGTTACACATATGGAGAACGATCGTAACACAGGGTCTCGGCTCGGCGAGCACAAGTCGGGTAAAAAAGCTCGCCTGAGTCTCTCCAAGCTCATTCCGTATTCAGATCTGATGGTCTGAAGATCCCTGAAGATGCGTCGCTAAACACTACCATACCACTGCCCATATTATAAATGGTTTCTTTTAACTAAGATTGCATCGGTTCCGGGATGATTTTATAAACGAAAAACTAGAGAATCTATTGAAATTTTTAAACATACAAAAAATAATAGTAGAGACACGAGATACGAGTTACACATATGGAGAACGATCGTAACACAGGGTCTCGGCTCGGCGAGCACAAGTCGGGTAAAAAAGCTCGCCTGAGTCTCTCCAAGCTCATTCCGTATTCAGATCTGATGGACTGAAGATCCCTGAAGATGCGTCGAGCAATCAAAGGCGAAACGTCGGATAGTAGTTCCAATTTGACACGGTCTAGTTTCAGAAACCATGATTTCTTAATGGCTTTAGCTATAAATGAAATACAGAAAATATATTTTCAGATAGGTACTGATCCGTTTCAATTAGAACATGATTCCTATTAATTAATGGTCGAAAAATGTAACTGTACCTTATGTAAAAGAAAGCAGAATATATGATTATTGTTATTATTCAGTCATAGTTTGCACTCGATTCATGTTGGGTAGAATAAGATTCATTAAGGCTAAGTGCCGACGTAAAATTATTATTTATGTGGCTATTTCGCGCCGCTGGATCTACTGAACTACATTTACGTTCAACTAATAAACAATAAAGGTAAGTCCGCTATGAAAAGACAAAAGCACGTGACACGTGGAGGTCGTAAACTTAAAAAATTTCAATTGTCGATAAAAGTAATACAGCCAAATGATTAAGTTTTATGTCACAACCTCACAAACCGATATGCTGTGTTATTTTCTGTGGCATCTGACTTTACCGGAAGTTACAATGACTGAACAGTAAACTCAATCTTTTATTTAGTAAGTTTCCATAAAATAAACGTAAATTTTTTTTTAAAAAGGCTCCGATTAAAAAATATATTTTTTCTTTTTCAACGAAAATAATATGTATGTAGGTAGTTTCCTGGTAATCAAAAATATATTATGTTGCATCCCAAGAAAAATTGATGGACAGTAGCTAAGTACTCGCAAAATTATAAAAAGCCTGATATGATATCCATTTTTAGAGTAAACACTGTAAGTAAAGTGGAAAGAACAGTGCTATTTAGGAATTTATAGTATATATTTTTTTAAAATACAAATACATTACAAATAGGTAAGTTTCTAAAAGTTGCTTCCCTTTCTTAAAATTACACCGCACTGGCAGGAACACACTGATATCAGCAATTTTGCAAAGTTTGCAGCGGCAAATCATACAAATAATTCGGGACTAGTATTTATTAAAGTTTTACATATTCCTGAGACGTTAAGGTATACTGAATATTGTCCGTTTATCAATAAACAGAACCCGCTATAATTAAATTTGTGGGGAAACCCCGTTTCTATTATGAAACGTGAATTTCGGAAGCCCTAACATGGTTATTTTAGCGATTTAATACTCCTTTGCGGGTAAATTTTATTTTGTCTGCCTAAATTATGTTTTCTATAAAATCAGGCTCTTCCTGGGTACAGAGAAACCGCATTTTGCGAAATAAATGAATCGTTTGGTTGTCAGGCTTGGAGCGTAATTAATTTACAACTGCCCAGTTTTATGCAATATTCCACAAACTGATGCTGTAGTAATTCCCAAATTGTTTTTTGCAATTCTAATTGAAGCATAAGTGTATACTCGAATATTCCACTCATATACAAATCTCCCCGTAAGACTGGTGGTGTTTTTGAAAAATTATAGCGGAAATACCACGTTGTCTAGGAAACATGGGGTTTCCACTTACCTGGTTAGGTGTGGTTACATACCTAACCAAAAAATGAAATCTTGACAATATGAAACCTGCTTTTGAGAGACGCTAGAGTCCCTAGAAACTGATTTTTTTAAGTATCTTTCAAACATTTTTGAAAAGTTGTCAATATGAATAATCGCTTTGGGCTAGTTTAAGAAGAGGAAATTGATGAAAATACAATTGGAGGCGGACCAAGAAACACCGTTAAATCCAAGAAGAGCATCTGGAGACAGTTTATGTCATTTTTTAATGTGTTCAGATTATTTGTTGCGTATAGATTGACAAACAAAAATCTTTTTCGGCTTTTTCGCAACTGAATAAAAATATTTAACTTTAAATTAATTGAAGCAAATTTTTAATATAATTACATACCTCAACATGTAGACTAGTCTGTCTACGGAATGTTTCGATACATAATATAAACAATATTATTTAAGCAAGCATAAGAAATTATATCATTTACCTTAAGTTTTTATAGACACATAGCAGTTGTACAAATACTTTCATCCTATCGGGACTCATCAGTGCGCCGATTGTAAGAGAGAAACATTAAATAATAGAAAAAGAATTGATTTCAAAATTTTAAAATGTGTCAGTTTGTTTGACATGTAACCTAGATATGAAAAAAATGATAGTATGTAGCCATATATAATGTTATTTTTTAATGTGTTCAGATTATTTGTTGCGTATAGACTAACAAACAAAAATCTTTTTTGGCTTTTTCGCAACTGAATAAAAATATTTAACTTTAAATTAATTGAAGCAAATTTTTAATATAATTACATACCTCAACATGTAGACTAGTCTGTCTACATGTTGAGTATTTGTACAATTAGTATTAGTATTTGTACAATTACTATGTGTCTATAAAACCTTAAGGTAAATGATATAATTTTTTATGCTTACTTAAATAATATTGTTTATATTATGTATCGAAACATTCCGTAGACAGACTAGTCTACATGTTGATATGTAATTTTTTAAAAATTTGCTTCAATTAATTTAAAGTTAAATATTTTTATTCAGTTGCGAAAAAGCCAAAAAAGATTTTTGTTTGTCAGTTTATGTCATTCTGCGATGAAAAAAACTATACGTTTGACCAAGATACTCCAGTATCCCAACTAGCAATGATTTTGAAAAGCTGGGCCTACAATATGCGAAAAATGAACGGGGAGGAATATAAAGAAGGCACGGTAAAAATTATTTGGAATGTGACGGCGAAATTATTGATGGAAAGGTATTTCAATGAATACAAAATTAAAATAAATCCCTTCGAGCAGATCTAATTCAAATCGGCCCGAGACGCAAAAAATGCGAAAAGGAGACATTTGTAAGGTATTGAAGGCAAACGCAGAGAATCGGCCGTTTTTTTAACATACAATGAATTAAAAAAATCTAGTCGAAGCTTGTGATGAATCAACTCCAGAGGGTTTACAAAAGAAGTATTTTTTTCTGTTGTCCTATGAATTAGCCTGGAGAATAGGAAAAGGTGCAAGAACCGAAACAACTTTTTTCAAAGAAAAAACACTTCGGAGGAAAAACAGGTAGAATTCAGTGCAACCCTGTTTTATCTAAAACATGTCAAGGTGGTGGCCGAAAACTCGCCGATTCGAAGTGGTTGGTGAGAAACTAGAGAAGTCCCAGCTTTTGCCCAGTAAGAATTTATAAAGAATTACAAGATAAAAGGAAAAGTATCTCCAACACTCGACTATTTTTGACGCCAAACCCCTATTGGAAAATTTCCGGAAAATGGTTCAAAAACCGCCTAGTAGGAGAAAACGAGATTTCAACTTGGACAAAAAAGCACAGAAATCCGGCCTCAATACCACAAAAAAAATTTACCAACCATTCCCTCAGAGCTACTGCCGATGCCGTGTCCAAGCTGGCCAAAAGCGGAGTGTCGGAGCAAAACTTGATAAAAATTACAGGTCATTCGAATGCGAAATCCCTATCAAGTTATTTGCAAATGGATCCAGATCACCACAAAAAAATTATTGAAAAAATGAGGGCACCTGGAAAAGAACCACCTCAACAGCACGTGCATCCAGCCCCTGTAGCAGCATCACCCAGCACAAGTACAAGTAGTGGTCTGACGGCATCTTCTACGTCGCGCGTCGTCGCAAAACAACCATGTGGTTAATAATTATCAGTACTGTACCTTTTATAATACAATCAATAATTAAAATTGAATATTTAGATTTATATTAAGTACTTTTCAATATTTAGACAAATAATTTTATTAGTATATTATTATTCAATTTGTGTTCAATTTGCTACAAAATTCAAATTTCTGAACTTGAAATAGGTATGTGTTTAATATTCAGTTAATAAAGCTTAGTTTCCCTGTATTTGATTCGTGGAATATTCCTCCTAAATACCATTCGTGCTTAAAAATTAACCGGATAATTTCCTGTATTTAATTCGTGGAATATTCCTCCTAAATACCATTCGTGCTTAAAAATTAACCAGATAATGTTCCACTCATGCGTGTTTTCTCTACAAAATTCGTGAAAAATTATCAGAAATTTTTAAGCACTCGTGGTATTATCCCCGAAAATACGCTAGAACATATTTCATTACCTTCACATCCAGTCATTGGGCGAACGTACATTCCAGGTGCTTGAACTTATCAAAAATGAATCTAGTTATTTTCAATTCTTTCATATTTCCTTACGTTTATCGGTGGCAGCTGAGGCTAAAGTTTATTTAATTTTCTGCATGTTCTCGTATAACATACATTTTAAAAAATCGGTATAATCACACTTAATACTTGCATAAAATCTGAAATTAATCTAATAAATAGTTTTTTAGGCTGATTTTTTAACTATTCTATTAGGCCCCCATCTTGCATTCATACCAAAATGTTACCAGTTAATTTCTACGTAACATTTGATTCTGGTACCGAATTTAAGATAGTTTGGATTATTAGTTGTTTAGTAATAATTTTTCTTTTAACATTTCACCAGGCCGCTGTTTTATACCGCCGTATTGGATATTTACCAAATGTTAAAGTGCGGGACACAAAAGAAAACCGGGCGGAGTCAATCAAGTTAGGAAGGTTGGCCAAGAAATCTCTTTAAACCAGTGGTGTCCCAACGTTCTTTAAATAATATGGCAGTCTTTTTGACTATACGCACTTCAAATAATAAAAAAATCTAACTATGCTTAATGAACCTTTGTCTATATTTGTCTGTTTTCTTTCGTGTATCGCACTTCTATATGTCTTTTGTGTTGCAAAAACGGCGAACTTTCGAATTTTAAAATTATTTAATTTTGCTTTTTCTTGATCGATTTACCTATAAATATATTTTTTCTTGAGTTCTGTCATTAACGGTTCCCTGGCTACTGCCTACGTCCACTATTATTGGACCACCCAGTATAGTGATACATGATTGACAAGTTCAGATTTTACAGGGGCAGCCAGTATCAGATCCAGTAAACGAGATTTATCAGAATTTTAATTTATGCAGGATGTTAAAGTTTAAAAAGAAAAAATTTTTTTCATTCCAATTCTGATGCTATTGTAGATAACTGCATGAAATTTGATACATGTCTTCTATGCATTAAGAAGCACATGGATTTACCCAGGTTAAGTATATATGCACGCCACTGGTAGATATTTCAAAAATTGATTATTAATAAAAAATTCCCTTTTATGCATAAAAGACATGTATCAAATTTCACACAGTTAATTATCTATAATAGCAGCAGAATTAGGATTTAAAAAAAATGTTTTATTAAACTTTTTTCTTAAAAAGGTCCAAGAATCATCCCCTTTTAACATTAGCACGCAATTAGGAAACGCCCTGTACAGTACTTCACAATGACGCCCCCTGTACAAAGTAATATGACAGACGGAGACAAACGGTTACTTTTGGTATACCTGAAAGCCCAAAGTCGAACTGCATAAGTTAAAATTTTAATAAATCTTGTTCACTGGAATCAGTGCTGGCTCCCCTACTATAACTACATTGATGTGTCAATTTTGGAAAAATATGAGTTCTGTAGTTTTTCAAATATTAATTGCAATATTAGATATTTTTTGACACCCGTTATTGAACAGAAAATTAATTATTTTAAAGCAGTTTATTGACAGCTACTTTATGAATAATTTTACAAAATATATGAAATAATTTTTGAGGTTAACGGCTGTGATTCTAATGGTTCGGTTCCTTCTAAATCTTTGTCTTCCTCTGAAAATGATGAGGTTTCGTCGTCACTACTTGAAGATCCCAGTGTGATAACTAAATCATCAATAACCGTTTCAATTTTGCCATCTACTTCCCAGTATTTATCTTAAATAGAACGAACATGTTTAACATACGATTTCCAATTTTCAGCCGATATTGAGTCAATCGCTTCTAATGTTATTTTATTTAAATCTCTAATTGAAATTTCACCGGTGTTGCGCTCTCGAATATATTTTTTTACTCCTGCCCATGCAAGTTTAATAGGGTTGAGGTCGCACACGTATGGAGGCAGCCTTAAAGGTGTATGATTGAAGTTACGTAAAAGACCGTCAATTTTATACTTGTTTTCTCTAGGCTTGTTGGCTGATATTACTTCTTATAATTGATATTTTCTCCATGTTGGATCACATACAAAATTCTTCGATTTAAGCCACGATATCATATGAGCTTTTGTAGAGTATTTAGTTGGCACTTTATCTTCTACGTGAGAAGGATAAGACGCATTATCCATTACCACGGCTGATTTGGGAGAAATATTAGGTAGAAACTTCTCGAGCAACCACTTTTCAAAATTATCTCTTTTGATCTGTCCATGATAGTCTCCAGTTGTCAGTCCCGAGCGCAAAACGAAAGCAGCACCTGGAACAAATCCGGCTTTTGAACCAGCATGAACTATAATAAAGCGACTACTAGATCGGATTCCCTGAACAACACCTGTAACACTTTCACTTTGCTAGCATTTATTCACTTATATCATTATCTACCCAGGTTTCGTCTAGATACACAATATTGCGTCCTCTTTGCCTATATTGCCTTACAGTTGATAGATATTTCACTCGCCAGTGAAAAATATTTGGTCTCTCAATGAGCAATTTTCGTTTATTTTGGCACTTGCGCCAAACAAAACCGTTTGATCGTAAAAGCCGATTTAAGGTTTTATACCCATACGGAAAATTTATTTTGTTCTTTACAGCACGAGGTAGGGGTTTGCAGGTCGGAACCTTCTTCAAGTTTACATAAAAATCCTCTATTTTTCGTCGAATTACTTGAAAATCACCATCGTCAATTTTATTTTTGTATGATAATCGGATTCTTTTTTTCCCATGAGATTTTAAAGGCGAAGTAGCCCATGAGCGATCATTATGTTCTCTTTGAATTTTTCTTACACCACTTTCCGAAACACCAGTGTGAAATACAGCGCGTTCTGTTCGATTTTGAATTGGAATAGTCAAACTATTGTAGAAACGCTTCGGCAAGACACTCGGTTTATCGGGTGAAATATTGGATGACTGTTCTCGACGTTATGTAATAAGATAAGAGTTTTTCTTTGTGTTGAATCAGGTAGATTAGTCAGTCTTGGGAGACAGAAATTATTGTTACGAGTAGTACGAAATATACGTTGTTTGAAAGAACATTGTATTGATTTTTCGGTTTGAGTTTACAGCTCAGGTGTGGGGTGGTTCACGTCTCTCGTGTATTGCATTTTCTTTTGTTTTAACTGTGTGTGATTAAGTTAAATTAAAGTTATTGTTGATTATGGGTGGCAACTCGCGCAAAAGGTCTCGTAGTAGTAGTTCTAGTTCGCAAGACAGTGATGTTGAGCGTTATCGCAATCGAAAATCCTCCAAATGCGATGATTCTGGGAAACGTCCGGGATCACGCGATTCGGATAAAAGTGGCTCTAGGAAACGTCCGGAATTACGAGCTAGTGACAAAAGTGATTCTAGGAAACGTCCAGAATCGCGCGTGGTAGACCTTCGACGTGAAGAACAAAGCCGTTCGTTTGTGCATTCTCGATCTGTTTCCCCAAGAACTCCTGAATCAGAGTCCACGGAAGATAGGTTCAAAAAGCTAGAAAACATGATTAAGGATTTAGGTCGTCAGGCACAGTCTACGGAAAACAAAGAAATTCCAAGGTTAAGTTTTCGCAGCGACTGCATTCCAGAATTTTCACCGGAAAATAATAACCTTACAGCTGAGCAATGGTTGACAAAAATTGACCAATTAAGACAATTAAACAAGTGGGATGAGATAACAACAATTTACCACATGCAATCCAGACTCGTAGGCATGGCGCAAAACTGGTACCACAGTTTGACCAACTATAATTTGACCTGGGAGGAATGGAAAAGCCAAGTAAGAAGAAGCTTTCCCGATCACACCGATTACGCAACGCTTCTACAGACAATGTTAAACAGACGGAAATCTCCAACAGAATCGATGACTACGTATTACTTTGAAAAAATGGAATTACTAAGAACATGCGACATACAGGGGAAGAGAGCAGTATCCTGTCTTCTACACGGTATTGACGACTCCGTAGTACAAAATGGCGCTCGGGCAGAGAGATACGAAACACCGGAGGCCTTGTATGAAGAATACCTGTCTGTTTTGCGGGCAAACGTGCCTTCAACTTCTGCATCAGGTCAGCCTAAAAAAGTGCGTGATACTGATTTACGTTATGTCATCAGAAGCAAACCTAAAAACAACGTGTTTTTACCAAAATGTTTTAAATGTGGACAACGTGGCCATATTGCAGCAAAGTGTTTTAAACCACGTCTCGAGTGCAAACGTCGCAAACTTCTAGGGCACGACGAACACAACTGCCATAAAAACAAGCAGAACAAACCGACGGGTAAGTCAGAAACCATTTTAAACTTAGATTTACGTAAAAATGCCAAATTAAATACTAACACTTGCTATTTTATTGACTGTTACATAAATGATTGTGCCTTTCGAGGATATGTTGACTCGGGTAGCAATGCCGTTACCATACGTGAGTCTGACGTTAGAAATTTAAATCTAGATTTTCACCCAGTACAAATTCGCCTAAGTGGGTTTGCCGGCGGCTCAGTTGTCGTAAGACATAAAGTTTTTATTAATCTTAAAGTTGATTTAGCTGTCGCACCAGTCGAAGCACTTTGTGTACCTGATGCGGCACAAGAAGTGTCTATAATAGTAGGGCAACCGTTTATAAATAGCTCTAATGTCGTTATGGTGGTACGTGGGGGACAAGTTAGGTTATTTAATAAAGATGAAACCTCACTTAGTGAAATTGACACACTGCCGTCGCGTAAAGTTACTTTGTGGGCCAAGGAAGCATCTGTTATTCCTCCAAATCACATTGGACACATTACACTGTATGCTTCTGTGAATTGTGATGATGTATATATTGATTTACGCTATCGTACTTGGCCAAATAAATTTCATTTAATTCCACGATGCATAACAAATTTAAAAAGCGGTGGCTTAGTACCTGTTTTTAATGCTTCTGATAACGCTGTTGTGTATGGAAAAGGCAGTGTCGTCGCACGGGCAATTACGTGCAGAGCAGAAAAACAAGAACAATATTTAGAATGTTTATCGGTTAAACAAAGCGAATTAACACAATTTACAATGTCTGATATAGAAGATCGCGTAGACAAATGTCTTGAAAATAAAAATAAATTAAAATTACTTGAATTATTAAATAAGTATCGAGATTGTTTTGCAATTAAATTAAGCGAAGTGGGCAAAACTGATGTCGCGGAAATTTCTATAAATTTAACTGACGACACTCCCGTCACATATAGGCCGTATCGACTAGCTTATTCTGAAAGAGAAAAGGTTAGGAAAATAGTAAAAGATTTATTGGAAAATAACATCATTCGGGAGTCAAACTCGCCCTACGCTAGTCCTATATTATTGGTTAAAAAGAAAAACGGAGAAACGCGCATGTGCGTGGACTACCGGGCCATAAACCGTAAGACTGTCAAAGACGTATGGCCCCTACCACGTATTGACGATCTTTTAGACAGGCTGAAGGGGGGTCAATATTTTACAAGTTTAGATCTTGCGTCTGGCTATCATCAGGTACCAGTAGCTAAAGATTCCGTCTCCAAAACAGCTTTTATTACGCCAGATGGTCATTATGAGTACCTCGTAATGGCATTTGGATTGGTGAACGAACCAGCAGTATTTCAAAGGGCCATTAATCAAATCTTAGGGTCTTTACGTTACACGACTGCCCTTGCATATCTAGATGACATTTTAATACCATCAAACGATATAATGGGCGGACTAGAGAGTTTAGAAAACGTTCTGGAGTTACTGCGTTCCGCACGACTGACCTTAAGATTTGATAAATGTAGTTATTTACAACGAAAAATAAGCTATCTTGGTCACGAAATTTGCCAAGAGGGGATCAAACCGGGTCCAGAAAAGATTCAGTCTGTTGCTGATTTCCCGACTCCAACAGATGTTCACACAGTGAGACAATTTTTGGGGTTGGCGAGTTATTTTCGCAAATATATACAGGGTTTTGCATTAATTGCCAAACCACTTACAAATTTGATAAAGAAAAACACGGTTTTCACTTGGAACGACGAACAACAGCAGGCTTTTCAAGATTTAAAGACAAAATTGACATCCCGTCCAACATTAGCTATATACGATAGGGAAGCTCCGACTGAAGTCCACACGGATGCCAGCAAATGGGGTCTTGGTGGAATACTACTTCAAAAACAGTCCAATGGCGCGTTAAAACCTGTTCAATATTTTAGCAGGGCGACTACCAAAGAAGAACAAGTGTATCATTCGTACGAGTTAGAAACTTTGGCAGTCGTTAGTTCTCTGAAGAAATTTAGGGTTTACCTTGTAGGAATACATTTTAAAATAGTAACAGACTGCAATGCTTTACGCACGACTTTAACCAAACGAGACCTGATTCCCCGCATAGGAAGGTGGTGGTTAACAACGCTGGAATTTGATTTCGATATTGAATATCGGCCTGGGACAAAGATGTCTCATGTTGATGCGCTTAGCAGAAATCCAATTGAGTCGAACGTCAACTTGGATATATTGCACGTTAATGTATCCGACGAGGATTGGATTTTGGCGGCGCAGCTACAAGACGAAAGGTGTAAGCACTTACTCGAAGTTTTGCAGCGAACGCCCACCAGCAAAGAGGGAACTCAAATACACAAAGAATATTGCCTCAGAAAACCGATTATACCGGAAGACTCAAAATGGCCGACGATGGGTAGTCCCAAAGGCATCCCGCAGGACCATTCTCATGTATTACCACGATGGACTAGGACACTTTGCAGTTGATAAGACCATCGAAGCCTTAAGCAAAACATATTGGTTCCCTTCTATGAGGAAATATGTTAAAAACTACATATCGTCCTGCCTGGGATGTATGTATAATAAAAAACCATCGGGTATGACGCCAGGAAGCCTGCATAGCATTGAAAAGAAAGCGATACCCATGGACACGGTACATCTAGATCATTTGGGGCCATTTGTTAAAAGTAAAAAGAAGAATAGCTATTTAATCGTAGCAGTGGATGCTTTCACTAAATTTGTGTTCTTAAAACCAGTACCTAACACGAAAATTGAACCAGTGACTAAGTTTTTGAACGAAATAATAGAAACCTTTGGAGTCCCACGGAGGTTTATATGCGACAGAGGGACTGCCTTCACAAGCAAAGCATTCACCGAATATTGCTTAAAATTTGGAATTAAACGGGTTCTATGTGCAACGGCCACACCGCGTGCCAACGGGCAAGTTGAGCGAATTAACCGAGTTGTTCTCTCTTCATTATCTGCTAGTGTTGATGATGAGAGGTCTTGGGATGATAAAATAAACATGATTCGATTTGGAATCAACACAACTATTAGTACCGTTACGGGAAAAACACCGTATGAAGTATTTTTCGGATATCGACCACGTGGAGTAAACGACTCATTTTTGACGACAGAGGTTCAACATGAAGAACCTTCAAACCTTACTGAGGTCCGAGCTAACGTAGCTGAAAAGATAGCCAAGAAGCAGGCTGAACAAAAAGGATCGTACGATAAACGACATGCTAAACCTAAACGTTACGAAGTTGGCCAACAGGTAGTTGTCGAACGAAACAAAGGTTCGAACGATGGGCAAAGTCGAAAGCTCGAGCCACGATATCACGGCCCATTTACGATCACGGCAGTTCTCGATAACGATCGATATGTCGTGGAAGACTTGAAGGGGGCGAAACTTTCGCGAAACCCGTATAAAGGGGTGTGCCCCTCTGAAAAGATTAAAATTTTTAAAACAGTTGTGAGTTCTGACGATTCTAAGGATGAATCGGAAGATTCACCTGTTTAGGTTATTTTAATAAACTAATTTTTATTTTTATTTTTATGTTTCAGAAGCGTGTAAGTCTGTCTTCCCGAGGACGTGAAGATGTCAGGTTAGGCCGACTGTAGAAACGCTTCGGCAAGACACTCGGTTTATCGGGTGAAATATTGGATGACTGTTCTCGACGTTATGTAATAAGATAAGAGTTTTTCTTTGTGTTGAATCAGGTAGATTAATCAGTCTTGGGAGACAGAAATTATTGTTACGAGTAGTACGAAATATACGTTGTTTGAAAGAACATTGTACTGATTTTTCGGTTTGAGTTTACACTATTATTTTCAGCTTCTCTAGTACAGGCCTCTATAACGCTCGCAATAACTTCACGTGCACCACTTTGAATTGCTGTTCCTTTTTTGCTCGCCATCGTTACTTCCAAATAATAATTCAAATTAAACGCAACGCATTTATATAGAAACGAAAACAAATGCTCGAAATGTATAGGCGCCACTGGAAATAACTAGAACCTTCTAGCGGTAAGGGCATGGAGACTCTAGGCACATCCCAAATACAAGTGGACCAGTGCGAAATCTACTAAATCCTCGATTAATTTTTACCGCTTAGCTGGCGCACTTATATAATAAAAACTAAAAAATTTAAAGTATTAACACTCCCTATCTCGAAAACGGATGCCTTGCAAGCACATGTTAATATGAACTCCTAGCCCTAAAGTGAGCCAAAATGTATATCCTGCATTTTTTGTCACCAACCAAAAAAACATCCTGTATCAAAGTAAATACAAAATTTGGACACTAAATACAATTTGATATTAGCTCGAAAGCTGGCCTCCAAAAAAGTACGCAACATATGGAAAACTTTATTAAGTAAGTATACATTAAGAAATTTTTATTTCTGATGAAAGTTGGTGCTTATAGAAAAAAATAGTTTAGACAGTAATAAACTAAGGGTTATCAAAACATACAAACAAATAGATTTCAAACACTAAAATTACAAAAAATACCATTTTTGTGGTGGCAGTTTTAAAGGCCAGCAAAGTTTTTTCATATATGTTATTTTTCGCTATAAATAACTCCTTTTAACTATACTAAATACGGAAACATTTTACTTAGCTGTCAATTGCGATCTTTTGTGCAGACCTTTCAAATTGCCTAAAACAAGAATGACACGGAAGAAAAAAACTAGGATTATTTTTTTAAAGTTCATGCATTTCTGTTGAGTTATGTTCTGGTTTTTGATTGGTTTGCATTGTTTTTATGTGGTATGAAATTTATGTGGTGTATGCTTTTAACATACTGCCGTGCGATACACTTTTTAATATTTTTCTAATTAAATACATTTTCTATATTTTTCTGAACAAATTAAAAAAAAATTAATTAAAAAGATAATGATATTACCCTAATAAGAATGTGTCAAAGATCAAAATGAGGCTCTTGTAGGATTTATTTTGTCTTTAGCCCAAGATATGCTAGTATTATTTTCATTACCGCTTAACAATTAACCAAAACCGTTTCGCTGTACATTTTTTAACGCTCATACAAGTGCCTAAAGCAAGTTCTAAAATCCGCTTTGAACGTTTCATTAATACAAAAATATTCCAACCACAATTTGTTATCTCCTCTATGTCACTAATATTCATTAAATTCACTTTCGCGCTTTTTTTTGAAGCCCGGGCCACGAATTCCCACTTCGAATTCATAACCATAATACGCAAATGTCTAAAACGACTAGAGCGTCAACTACAGTACGATACCGTGAACCCTGGCGCGTATGTTTTTAAAGAGTAACATGTAAATATGAAGCCCAAGCAAAAAATTAGGTACAGTTTTCTTTAACTTTGGTGTGAACGTAGGAAAGCTTTATACACGTTTGTATTTAGGAAGCCCGAAGGTGGGCTTCCAAGAGTCGCAATGGGCTTCGAATGCCCGTGCATATATATATATATATATATATATATATATATATATATATATATATATATATATATATATATATGTGACATAAATAACGACCAACGCGTTGGTCGTTATTTATGCTTTCCGGATGGTGCTGTTGTTGTTGCGCTAATTGCGCTTGAGTTTTTGCGATTTTAGATTTGTCGATTATTGTTTTCCATACTGTTGGTAGTTTTAATGATTCGTCCCTTTTATTCAAATCACCTTGCTTTTCAATTTCTATGGCTTCTCGGATTATTCTGGTCTTATAATGTTCTATATTATATTGGCAATCTCCCTACTCCCATCGAAATTTATTTTATGGCCGGTTTCCTGATGATGTAAGAATAAAGCTGAAGTTGTTTGTTTATTTCTGATGCTGAGTTTATGCTCTTCCACTCTTGCTGATATTCGCCTGTTAATTTGCCCTACGTACAACATTTCACAGTCCTGGCACGGAATACTGTACACTCCGGGGTTTTCCAGTTTGATTTTATCTTTTGGGTTTCCGAGTAGTTTACCTATAGTTGTTTGTAGCTTGTGTATTGTTTGTATGTTGTGTTTCCTCAGAATTCTTCCGATTCTGTCTGTTGTGCCTTTTACATATGGTAAGACTACTCGTTGCTTTCCCGGTTCATATTTTTTGTTTTCGTTGTTCGGGAAACCTGTGCATTAATAGCTTTCTCTATAGTGCGATTTGTGTAGCCATTTTTCTTTAAAGCACTAGATATTACCTTAAGTTCGTTTTGTCTCGTCTGTGTTTCATTAGAGTATTTGCCACAGCTTGAATTTGTGCTGGGTGATGATGTGATTTTGCATTTAAATATCTGTCTGTATGTGTTGCTTTTCTATAGACGGTGTATTCGAAATGTCCGTTATGTAGTTTTGTGACCAAAACATCTAAAAATGGTAGTTTGTTGTTTTCCTCTAACTCTAGAGTAAATTGTATTCTGGGGTGGATTGAATTTACGCGAGTCAGAAATTTTTCGAGCTCTGCATGACCATGTTGCCATATACTGAGCAAGGGTTTTAATTTTGCGATATCTCTTAAAGAAATTCCTAAAGAAGAAATAATAGCTGGAGTGGAAGCTGTCCTTGACTCCTCTGAAGAAACAAAAGCATAGGAGATTCGACAAGAGATGGCAAGAATTTTAAGATCAAGCAAAACACCAAAACAAAACCCAAATGCCACTGAACAAAGGGCACTAATAAACCTTCGAAAAAATAAAGACATCACAATCCTTCCAGCAGATAAAAGAAAAGCAACTGTGGTTATGAATACTCAAGATTACGTACAAAAAATGCAGGATATCCTACAAGACAATTGTTATAGGCCTGTTCCAAGGGACCCGACAACATACCTAGAAAAAACAACTAAAAATAAAATAAAAAGTTCACCAATAAACCCCGAAATTCAACAAAAAATCATACCACGGGAAAAGTCGAGCAGATGTCCTAAACTCTATGGTTTACCAAAAATACACAAACCAGGGGCGCCTATCAGACCTATTGTTAGTGCTGTTAATTCGCCGCTACAAAAACTGGAGAAATACCTTTCTGAAATTATGCAACCAACTGTAGAAAAAGCTGATTCATTTGTAAAAAACTCGGAGCATTCCACCCGAATTATACGAGATATCGTCCTTGAAAAAAACGATATCATAGCAAGCCTAGATATCAAATCGTTATATCCCAGTATTCCCATCGACGAAGCATTGGACAAGATTGCTATGAACGAGGATTTCCAGGCACATATAATAGAACTCTCGGAGCATTGCCTCAAAAATACTTATTTTTCTTTCAACGGGCAAATGTATAAACAAATGGATGGTGCTCCAATGGGGTCCTCGCTATCACCAGTAGTCGCGAATTTATTTATGATATACTTCGAGAAAGACGCTCTTGAGAAAGCAAGTTTAAAACCCAAATTATGGATTCGTTATGTGGATGACATATTTATTATATGGCAACATGGTCATGCAGAGCTCGAAAAATTTCTGACTCACGTAAATTCAATCTACCCCAGAATACAATTTACTCTAGAGTTAGAGGAAAACAACAAACTACCATTTTTAGATGTTTTGGTCACAAAACTACATAACGGACTTTTCGAATACACCGTGTATAGAAAAACAACACATCCAGACAAATATTTAAATGCAAAATTACATCATCACCCAGCACAAATTCAAGCTGTGGCAAATACTCTAATATCTAGATCTGTGCGACTAACTGAAACACAGACGAGACAAAACGAACTTAAGATAATATCTAGAGCTTTAAAGAAAAATGGCTACACAAATCGCACCATAGAGAAAGCTATTAATGCACAGGTTTCCCGAACAACGAACAACAAAAAATATGAACCTGGAAAGCAACGAGTAGTCTTACCATATGTCAAAGGCACAACAGACAGAATCGGAAGTATTCTGAGGAAACACAACATACAAACAATACACAAGCCACAAACAACTATAGGTAAACTACTCGGAAATCCAAAAGATAAAATCAAACTGGAAATCCACGGAGTGTACAGTATTCCGTGCCAGGACTGTGAAAAGTTGTACGTACGGCAAACTAACAGGCGAATATCAGCCATAAAATAAATTTCGATGGGTGTAAGAAGATTGCCAATATAGAACATTATAAGACCAGAATAATCCGAGAAGCCATAGAAATTGAAAAGCAAGGTGATTTGAATAAAAGGGACGAATCATTAAAACTACCAACAGTATGGAAGTCAATAATCGACAAATCTAAAATCGCAAAAACTCAAGCGCAATTAGCGCAACAACAACAGCACCATCCGGAAAACATATATAACGACCAACGCCTCCGCATATATAACCTTCGGCCCCGAGTGGGGGCATAAAATGAAGCGTCGCAGTCACCAACACTTCAGTCTCTATTCGGATGCGAGAAAGAAAGCTTAGAAAATGCCAAATGTGATTTTGGCGAAACGTTAGCAAAACTGTTCTTTTCAGAACGACAGTAGTGAACGGATGTACACCCGGAATGAAAACACATTATATATATAAAATATATATATAAACGGGTAATGAAAACACTATTCCTAATAAGTGGAAAAAATCATAACGATGTAAGTTCCGGGTAATGGATTTCTAATTTTAAATGACACTTGCAGAGCAGAAGAATTTAGAAACTTAGCCTCTATAACATACTGTTATTTGTAGAGATGGTTCAAATGTTCTTATGTGCAGAGAAAGAGTTAAAAAATTTTAAGACTCGCGCTATAACATTGAAACTAACGTTTTTCATGAAAACAAACAGCAGCTAATATAATTTGACCTATCTAATTATCTAAACACGTTTAATTCGAAACAGCAAGTCCTTCGCGTTATTTTGGGATATTAGATTGTAAATTTCGTGTAGTCAACTAAACACTTAATTACTGTCTTTTATGCCAAATTACTTCAAATGGAAATTTCTCTGGTTGCTAAGTTCCGCACAATTTGAAAAGCCTCTGAAAGGGATTTATTATTTACAGTCAAAATATTTGCACACGTCCCGTCTCTGTTTGGAATCTACCAAGTGAATTTATTAGTTAACTCGGGAAACGGTCAGGGACGTGCGCGCGGTGAAATTTTAAGAAAGGGGAGCAATTTTTAGAAACTTACCTATTTGTAATGTAAGTCGATTCTTCGATCATTTTTTGCAAATTCGTCAATGACGTCATCATAAAAACGTCGATGCTCCGACATATTTTGGAGAAGTTTATTTTCAATGGACAACAGCGATGTATGCGAAAGTCCTGACCCGTTGAATTTGTCACGAAATTTTTTATACGTTTAAGTGTTGAAGAATTGCGTTCTACTGATGAACAGGCAGGTATTGTCAATACTAATTCACACAATTTCGACACTTCGGTGTATGCATCTTCCAGCTCCTTGTCTTTTAAAAATTGCATTAGTTCCTTAGCGTTATTTTTTGCGCTAATGTCATCAGTTTCGTAAATCACTTTTAGTTCACATCGCAGTAACACCCGGTCGAAGAACTAGCCATAATGAAGAAGAAGAGATTTAAACGCATCTTCTGGAAAAGTTTTTCCTTTAAATGCATTAAAATTGCAGAGCTCGAGGAATTTAAAATCATTTAAACTGTTAAATCTATAGTTTATTTGTTGCTGAATTTGATCGATTATTTGATAAAAGAGGCGTTTACTTACCTTGTCTGTTTGAAGACGCTTGGCTTGTGGCTCTACATTTAACGTCATCGTTTTCTCCCAAAATAAGTCAAAGTCGTCTCTTTTTTGGCCTAACATGGACTTAAAATCATCCACTTTTTTTAGGCAAAAAACAATATCATTTGTTTTAGTTTGTAATATATTAAAAACATGGTCCGAGAATGAAAATATTTCTGAAAATATATTCAACAAATAATTAAAATTAAAATCTCGTTTCAAACAGTCCAAAAAACCCTCTCGAACTGTTTATTGCTTCTGAGTCCCACATTTCATTATTTTCCATTATATTCTCAAATAGTTCAATCAGTGATTCACGATTTTCAGATACTGTTAACACAAGTCTTCCATCATAGTTCCTCCTAGTAGGAACTACTTTGGGCAATCGTTTGTGGACAATGGAGTCCAAAGCTTGTGTACGTTTTGTTGACTTGGAAGAAAATCATACTTTACACTCTTTAATGTGGTTGATGGGCTGGGAGAAAACTAAATTTAATTTATGAGCAAAACAATGGACAAACGCAGCACTTGGGAAAGATTCTCGAACTTTAGCTTGCAGACCTCATAATTGTCCTGCCATCACTGCAGCTCCATCAAAGCTTTGAGCAACTAATTTTTTCTCTCCATTAATTTCTATAGTAACGTTATAAACTACGGTGTATAATGCAACTGCTGTACGATTTTCGGACACATTCTTAAAACCTAAAAATCGCTCTTAAATACTTCTGTCTGTTTTAACATAGCTTGGCTAAAATTAGTGATATCAGTTGTTTCGTCCAGAACAATAGCAATAAACCGCGCCTCGCCAATCTCCTGCTTAATTCTTTTAAGAATAATGGTTGCAACAGCGGAAATTAATTCATTCTGGATTCGAATCGATGTTCCGCGAAAAACGCTAGACTGCTCTAAATGATTTTTTAAGCAGTCATCATATTTAGCAATTAAACTAAGTAAATCTTGAAAATTTCCTCTATTTGAAGAAGCCCTCGTTTTGTCATGACCTCTAAATCCCAATTCGTGCTGTCCGAGAAAACAAACAACATCGATTTGTCTTCTTAATATTTGCCTGTTGTGTTGGCGGTGACTAATTTCCAACTGTTTACTAAGGGCGTGTTTAATTCTGATTTTGCCGAAGACTTTTTCTTTTATGACGGCCTGCAAATGCACTTTGGACATTATGTGTCTTTTTACAGCTTTATGGAAGACCATTTTCAAAAAGTAAACATGACCAACAAAATAATTTACTTATATTTTCACACCCTGTTAGCCATTTAAATTGTTCGTATTGTTTTTCCGGATAAAAATGTTTAATACAGTTTTTCATTTTTGTGGTTAAATTTTTCATAGGCGGTTTTGCAATTCCTTTGGAAATTATTTGAAGCTTATCAGCGAAGTTCAATGCTGAAAATCCCTTTATTATTAAGACACACACCACACATTCACACACTCTTCTTACGAAATTCTCCAACATTTTCAACGTTATTACCGACAGCCGAAGTTGACGGTATTTGCATATCCAAGTCCGTATTATTGTCTAGCTAGCGGCCCGCATAGGTTCTATTCGATTTTGTGGCTCGGTCGGAGTCAAGGCCGCATTTATTATGAGCTTGATAATTAAGATAACATTTTAGCATTTTTATTGTAAACTAAATTAATGGTTTGCAATTTCAAAAATTACATTTTAGAAAATGTTTTGTAATTTTTTTTTGGAGAAGCACTGCTTCCCTTGCTTCCATGGACTGCACGCCCCTGGAAACGGTGTTTACCTTTAAATATGTTTCTTATACATTCTTTTGACGGTAATGGGAAG
Organism: Kuschelorhynchus macadamiae; assembly: GCA_030620095.1. Taxonomy (NCBI): domain Eukaryota; kingdom Metazoa; phylum Arthropoda; class Insecta; order Coleoptera; family Curculionidae; genus Kuschelorhynchus; species Kuschelorhynchus macadamiae. Next base: position 219,088 of record JAUTXW010002509.1, read on the forward strand.
ACATGATTTTCAGGATCTAGGCACCTTAAAACGCAAATATCTGCAAACATATGAGAAAGTGTTTTTTTTTACTTATTACAATACTTCTTTCTTGCGAAGAAAGTAAAAATATATATTTTTTGACTAATCTGCCGACGACAGTTCTAGATTTAATATCAACAAAAATATCTTTCAAGCAAAAAGTAGTTAAAATGTGCTCAACTTTAATTTTGATATAATGTTAATATTAATATAAGCAAACAGCAGCTACTTAGTTGTCCATACAAAGCCATAAAATTCTTATTCGCTGGAAAACTTCCCGTTTTCCGGATCAGTGAAGCAAAAGACATAAATAAGCGATACGTGCATATATTTCCTTTGGATTTGCAGATAGAAATACCTTAAAGCAAAGATATATGGAACGCATTCAAATCTAAATCGCTTATTATCATATGGATTGGTTTATTCATATACTGCTACCTCTTTACATCAAAGAAAATCAATGACAGATTATAGGGTGAGTGCGGGTAAATGCACTTTTGGGGTAAATACCCCCATGACAGCAAAAAAAGTGAGAAAAATAATGAAAAGTGGGTATTTTAATATGTTATTTATAAGTTGGTTTATGATTTAGGATTGTGGATTGAATTTTCGATATAAAATTTCCTCCCGCCTTCTAATTTCTTGCGGTTCCCAGAGGCGAAACGCTCAGGGGACGCTAGCACCACCTAGTTAGAAGAGATTTACTCGGTGAACTCGCGATAATGACTACCCACAAGGCTACTAGATGGCGCTGCATGTCTATCGAATATTTCTAATGATTCAAGAAATTATCACTACTATAGGGACCTACTAGTCCAGTCTCACAGCTGCTCGAAATTTCGAGAGAATCCAAGGCTCATATAAAGCCTGTATCACACGGCAGCGGCTAGTTCTAATTCCAAGAGCGAACGAAGCGATTCAAGTGAAAGAGTGCCAACTAGCGGTGAAGTTGCTACCTGTGCGATAAGTGATTATAGTGAGTCGAGTATAGTGTGTTTTGACTCGTGTGAGGTGGATAGTGTATTGTGGTGTGCAGTCGCGCAACTTTAGTTTTGTCGTGGACATTTTTATCGAAGAATTAAACTTAAAATGGCTTCTACTTCGGGTAAAAAAACGGAAAATTAGTGAAGAAAAGCTCATATTTCAAGAAAAATGGACTGAGTTGCACTTGTTCGTTAGTGTTAAGCAAAAACCCGTCTGTATGGTGTGTCTGAAATCCCTTTCAGCCTTGAAAAATAGAAAAAGAAAAGACATTACGATACAAAGCATGCCACAAAGTTTGAGACATTCAAAGGACAATTACGGCAAGATAAAGTGAGAGCTCTAAAACGTCAGCTTCAACGACAGCAAGATAGTTTTCAAAAACAGAACATGGAAAATGAAGCAAGTGTGAAGGTTAGCTACATTACATCCGAAAAAAAATAGCTTTGAAATCAAAACCATTTACTGTTTAATGAATGAAAACTGTGTAATTTGGAACTGAAAGGCAAGTACGACATGGGAAATCCGAAAACATGCCCGGAAATAGATGTCACTGGTTGGCAGCATATATGTGTGCGAGCAGCTGTTTCCTCGTATGAAGAATGTGAAGTCTAAAAGAAAGTTGAGAGTTACAGACGCGCATTTGGAATGAAGTTTGCGGGTTGCAACTACAGAAATAAAAGGAAATATTGACACACTTCTCAGAAATCGCATTGATTGATTAAACTTTTTAACCGATAAGGATTATTACACTTTGAAATTATGTGTTTTTTATTTTATTGATATGGTGGTAAAGTGACGTGGACCATTGTTGCCCTTCGGACGATGTGAAATCGATTTTTGGCTCTTGACCGAAAAAAGATTGAAGAACCTTGGTTTAGAATATGGATCGTGTATACTTGAGGAAGAAACGGACAGTACTAGTTTGGATAAGATATTAGATGAAAATGCAGCAGGTCCATCTGTCACTTCAGTTAACGCCTAAGCTCGAAGTGCTAGTTTCAAATAAAATTCATTTGAACGCATCTTACTAAAAAATGCTAAATCCTCGAAAGCTGAGACAATAAAACAGTCAAAGAAGAAAGGAGCAGGAACTGACGATATTCTTACTGCCAAAGATATAGCCTCAATTTCAGCTGAAAATGTGGAAGAATCTGACTGTACTAGTTCGGAACCTATACCATTAGATGTAGGTCGATTTGTCCCTCTAGTTGGCGCACAGGCTTTTAGTGCTAGTTTTACATTAAATACTTTCGAAGGCCACTTACTAAAAAATGTTATAAACAGTAAAATTATCAAAGAAAAAAAAATAGCAGGGACTGAGGATATTCTGTATCATAAAGATTTAAAAGATTGATATGAGTTTGTCCCACAATGCAAATTCAAAAAGAAAAGTCCCGCAAATACTCATTTTCTTCTGAGAGTGCGGAATATGAAGCATCTTCCGACTCTGATATGGACATATCTGATAAAGATTTTGATAAGGTATCTAGTCCTGATCTAGACGATTTTAAAATTGGTGACGTACATGAAAATGAATCTTATTACGTTTTCTACTGAAGCTAAAACCGTTCGATGTTATGTTGGTCAAATAATGAGCAGAGATAGTACAAATAAAAAATGGGAAACTAAGTTTTTAAGAGAAAAGGATAGTAATAATGGCCAGCTATGGATGACAGAGATTTAATAAGTGAGGATAACTATAAAAAATATCAAATTCCCAGGTTGTAAACGGGACGTATCCATCACTTTAGTCTAGATTTTTCGTTTTATAACATTTCTTAAACTAAATAAAAAATCAACAAATGCTAACTCTTTAAGCCCAGGGTCTTCAACCTTTTTTAGTGCAAGGGCCAAAAATCGATTTCACATCGTCCGAAGGGTCACAATGGTTCACGTCACTTTACCACCATATTAATAAAATAAAAAACATATAATTTTAAAGTGTAATAATGTTTATTGGTTAAAAAGTTCAATCAGTCAATGAGATTTTTGACATTGTTTATCTTTGACAAGTGTGTCGATATTTGGTTTTAGTTTTGTAGTTGCAACCCGCAAGTTTCCTTCCACATGTGGGTCTGTAACTCTCGACCTTATTTTAGACTTCCCATGCTTCATACGAGAAAACAACTGTTCTCACACATATGTGCTCCCAAACAGAGACATCATTTTCTGGGCATTTTTTCCGATCTCAGGAAACGAGTTTTGATCGACATATTTTGAATAAAAATCAAGAAGACCCATGTCGAACTTATCTTTCAATTCCGAATTACACTGCAAATCGATAAGCTTCATCTGACAATTTTCTGGCATTCTTCAACGGATACACTGAATGGTCAGGCAAAGAGATTGATGTAATTTTCATCATTTCTGAAGTCAGAAAATCTTGATTGGAACTCTTTCTTGAGTGAATCTAGTGCTGCGACATATTTATCCACATCTGTACATTCGCATTAACTCTTCAGTTTAATAAAGTGATTTTTCCATAAATCCAATTAAACTCAAAAGCCTTCACAGTGTCAAGTAGGTTGTTGATGAGATTTTTCCCTTTGGTTTCCATAAAGGAGGTGATTTTCTTCTTGAGTTTAAAAACGCGTTTCATACTCGGCCTTAATGTCGTGTATAAAATTTTGGAATTTTCTGTGGTTGAGGCCGCGTGATTTAATGAAGTTCACAGTTTTTACGTCCACTTTCACCACCTCATCAATCAGTATTCGTGGATTTTACACAAAGACTTTGTTGATGAATGATATGATGATAATACATTAAAGGAAAATCTTTCTGCGGTTTTTTCATCAAACCCACGAGCCCTTCATTTTTTCCTAGCATGGATGGTGCACCATCTGTTACAACTGCAGAAAGGTTTGTCAATTTATTATAAATTATATCGTCCCAGTACTTATAAATATCACATCCTTTTGTAGTTCCTTTAATCGGAAAAGGGGCAGCCATATCTTCAGTGATTTTTAAATTTATTATCAATGCCCCGAATAAACAGAAGAAATTAGTTTAATTCTCCGATAAAAATGTCCAAGACAAAACTAAACTTGCGCGAGTGGACGTCACAATACAGTATCCGCCTTACACTATCGCACAGGTAGCAACTTCACTGCTAGTTGGCACTCTTTCGCTTGTATCGTTTCGTTCGCTCTTGGAATTAGAACTGACCGCTGCCGTGTGATGCCGGCTTTATATAATAATAATAATAATAATAAAGACTTTTATTAAGAAAATAAATATACAAAACATGAAAAATATATATTGAAAAGATATATTCACAAAAAAAGCAAATCATGAAGAGAGTGGCGAAGTCTAGCCTAAATAGGCTACTCCTACTCAACCAACAACTCGCCATGATTGACCTTTCACAGTTTTTGAAGCCGGTAGTTTAACAACACAATAGATGGATGACCCTAATAATAAACATATAATCCTACAAACGAAATAGTGATATTATACGAAATAGTTATATTATATCTCAACAGTTGGCCCCTACGCGATCCGATAGCCCAGGCGGCAACGTACATTATTATTTACAAATCTTTAGTCATTGCGTATTTAGCAAATAAGAACGAAATTTAAATTTAAATTTGTTCATGTTAAATAATTTAAACTCGCTTGGTATAGAATTGTATAGTTTAACAGCGTTATAACTGAACCTTCTTTGAAGCATTGCGGTTCTATGACGAGGCATTGTAAAAATATTTTTATAGCGAATATTTCGATTATGGACATTGCTTCTTGGAATGAATTTTTTATCTAAAATGTTTGATGTATTTGGTGACGTAAAGAGTTTATGTACGAAATTACCAAGATGGTGAGTACACCTGTTACGCATATTAAGCCAATTACATTCCTTTATTTTATGGGATATGCGATTAGACTTTCTTACTTCATAAATTAGCCTACAGCAGGAATTTTGCATTTTTTGTATTCTATTCCCCTCTCAAACTCCACAAGACATGGCATATAGATAAAATCGCAATAGGAGTAATGAGAAAGAACGCGACTATCACAAAGGATTTTTTTTTAAATTACGGTTGAGAAAATGACGATTATTGAAAATAAATTTTAAAGAACCAAAGGCTTTTTTGTTAATATTTTTTACGTGTTTTTTAAATCGAAGGTCTTCGTCTAAAACTACACCCAAATTCTTAGCCGACTCCGCGTAGGAAAGAGTAACGCCTCCTAAAAAAATCTTAGCGCTATTTTTTAAAATTTGTCTATTTACTTTATTTGAGATACACAGAAGTTTAGATTTTTCAGAGTTTAGATTGAGGTTATGTGTTTTAGACAGGGATCTTATAATTTCTAAAATTGGCAAATTGCAACACTCTGCTCGGGGCACTTTGCAACGGTGTTGTAACTTACCCCGGTGTTGCAACGTGCCCCGTTTTCATTTTATTCCATCATTTTAGTTTATTGCTTCATATAAATTTTCTTTTTCTAGGGATCATGAGAAATTATAAGAAAAAAACCGAGAGGGGTACGACTCCGGATAATGTTATTAAACGCGCTGCCCAATTAGTATTAGAAAATATTGGGAATAAAGAGTTTTCTATTAGAAAAATCGCTAAAGATTTTAATATTCATTATTCAACGCTTTCACGATATGTAGCGAAAACAAAAAAATTTCGCGAAACGAAGCATACAATAGAAATGCCAGATAGCGGTTATGCCAAGCCACGACTAATATTTAACAGAGAACAAGAACAAATTTTTGTGAAGTATATCAAAAAATGTAGTGATATTATGTTTGGACTTGATCCGATTGGGGTCCGCAAGTTAGCATATCAATGTGCAAAGTTACATAATATTCAAGTTCCTTCTTCTTGGGATGACCACGAAAAAGCAGGAGTGGAGTGGCTAAATCTGTTTATTAAGAGAAACACCGACATTTCTATCCGCCAGCCCGAAGCCACAAGCCTTGCCAGACCTTCCAGTTTTAATCGCACAAACGTAGACATGTTTTTTGCCAAGCTCATGGATGTTCTATCGCGTAGCCAATTTCAAGCTTCTAGAATATGGAATATGGACGAGACGGGGGTGTCAACCGTTCTTCGCCCAAGAAAAGTATTAGCACAAAAAGGTAAATACACATTTAATATCCTATACTGATTTCTGTTTAATGCACTATGTTGTTTCTTTACAGGTGCTAAGCAGGTAGGATCCATTACTTCGGCTGAGCGAGGAGAAATGATCACACTTGCGGTTGGCGTAAATGCCCAAGGAAATTTCATACCACCTATGTTCATATTCCCAAGGAAACGTTTCAGAGAATATTTTATCCGCGATGGTCCTTCCGGTTGCATAGGCGAGGCAAATGGATCCGGCTGGATGCAAGAAAATACGTTTTATATTTTTATGCAGCATTTCATCTCACATGTCAAACCATCGAAGGAAACTCCAGTGATTTTATTATTAGACAATCATTCATCCCACTTAAGTTGTAAAGTTCTCAATCTATGCAAAGAAAACGGTGTCATTATGGTCTCTTTTCCACCACACTGCTCACATCGCTTGCAACCGTTAGATGTAGCAGTGTTTGGACCCTTTAAAAAATGCTGCAGCTCGGGTATTAGTGCTTGGTTGGTAAACAACCCAGGAAAAACTCTTACTATTTTTCATTTGCCACAGATCATAAAGCTTGCATTTTTAAATGCGGTAACTCCTAAAAATATCACTTCAGGTTTTTCAGCTTCTGGAGTTTATCCTGTGAATCCTAATATATTCACTGAATCTGATTTTGCACCAGCTTTTAAAACGGATCGGCCACAACCGGAATCGCTAAGCAGCATTGATAAAATGGATCAAACGTCGAAAGTGGCCGGTACACCGAATCCAGACACAGAAGCAGTTAGTACACATACTTTGGATTTTCCTGGCACCCCAGATAAGCAGCAACCAAGCACTTCAAAATTTAGGCCGGAGTGTGTTAGACCCTTTCCTAAAGATTTTCCTGATGAGCAGCAACCAAGCACCTCAAAATTTAGCCCGAAGTGTGTTAGACCCTTTTCTAAAGATTTTCCTGATGAGCAGCAACCAAGCACCTCAAAATTTAGCCCGGAGTTGGTCAGACCCTTTCCTAAAGCCCCCCCACGCGTGGTTCAGTCTAAAAGAGGTAAGAAAAGAAGAAAAACTGCCATATTAACCGACACACCTGAAAAAGAGGCTTTGGAAAATGAGGAAAAACTGAGAAATGAAAGAAAGAAAAAAACGTCCACAAATACTGACAAACCAAGACAAATGAAAAAATTAACATCATGTAAGAAAGGGCCAGAAGTTCGACAAATATGCCCCAATGACTCTTCAGATGATGAACCACATTCATATAGTTAAGAAAAAAACCATAGCGAGAAAGCATCCTAAGAAAGATGATGACTGGGAAATTTCTTCTGAGGATGACGACACGTTGTGTCTAGTTTGTAACGAAATTTACCAGGGCGAAAAAGAGAAGGGAGACTGGTTACAGTGCACAAAATGTAAAATGTGGGCCCACGACCACTGCGCAAAATCTGATCCATTTTATATATGTATAAATTGCTTTTCTGAATACTCAGATGAACCAGAGTAGTATGTTGCAACTTACCCATCTTATTGTTGCAAGTTGCCCCACAAATGAGGTAAGTTGCAACACATGACTTGGTCAAGAAATATATGCGTATAAGCGTTAATTAATTTTTTTAAGCCTCTCATTATATTTTGATGTATTAGCGAAATACAGATAGATATTTTTTTCACCTGACTCTGAATGTTATTTACCTGATAACCTAAGAAAAAAATACTATTCATTTATTGATGCAACCTGCCCCGGTCTCCCCTATATAGAATAAACAATAACGGAGATAATATGGAGCCTTGTGGTACTCCAGAAAGAATATTCATCGTATTTGTATAAACATTATCCACAACCACTTTCTGAGAGCGTGTCAAATGCTTTTGAAAAGTCCAAAAGCACTAGTAAACTTGCGTGACCCTTGTCATAGGCTCCGATCACATCATCCGTCACCGACGCCAAGGCGGTCGCAGTGCTAAAATTTTTTCAGAATCCGCACTGATTATCCCGAATAATATTATTTTCTGTAAGAAACAAAAACATCTGACCATGCAAATCTTTTCCAGTATTTTAGAGAGTACTGGAAGTATGCTAATAATTCTAAGGTCAGAAAAAGTTTTAGGGTTATTACATTTCGCCAGTGGCTTTCCAATGGCAACTTTCCATGCATCTGGAAAATATTTATATTCAATGCAAGAGTTAATAATGTGTAGGATGTAAATATCAATGAAAGGACTGCATAATTTAATCATATTAATTGAACTATTATCAGTTCCGCAGCAATTTGTTTTTATGGACTGAATACTCGATTTATATAATCCAGAGTAGATAGACTAAAATTAAATTGACAATTGTTATTATAAAAATTATTTTTGTAGAAGTCGATTTTATCCTTACCTTTATCAGATATGTCTTGCAAAAGAGACCCAAAATAATTATTGATATCTTCAGGATTTGATAAATCAGATTATAACTTTTATAAAGTTTTCTTAAGTTTTATATGAGTTATTTTCAGCACAAATAGTTTCAAGATAATGTTTTTTAGCTCGCCTAACTAATGTCACTGTTAGATTACGCACATTTTTATATGTATTTTTATTAGGTATTATTAGTAGGGTGTTTTTTATAGCGCTGCAAGGCTTTAGACCTATGTTTTTTCATTTGCTTTATTTCTTCCGTTAGCCACGGTGCTGTAGGTTTAGGGATTCTAGTTTCTTTAAAGGGAGCATGTTTTTCAAATAGGTTTAGTAACATTTCATTAAATAATCTAATTTTATCATCTATATTGCGTTCTCTGAGAATAAAATTCCAATTTAAATTATATAAGTCTAAGCAAAAATTATTGTAATTAAAGTTTTTAAAACAGCGGTATCTTATTACTTTGTATATATCATCTGTCGGAATAGTACCGCAGCATTCAATTAACTTAGGATTGTTGACAAAAATTGGGTCAATTAATGTGCTAGTGGACTTCGTTATTCTAGTGGGTTCACTTAGAATCTGAGAAAGGCCGTAGGACTCAAAACAATCAGAAATTGGGGTATTTAAATTAAGAAAATTGATATTTAGGTCCCCAGTGCATATTACTTGATCGAACAAAGGACAGATATACAGTGTGTATCAGCCAAATGCAATAAATTCGATAATAAATAAATGGAGGCGTGTTCGGAAAAACGCTTGGACCCGTCGATTGGTATTTTAGTTGCTCATTTTCTCCAATAAAAAATTTTTATACAGGGTGTGTCCTGTAACAGTGGTCAATGCCAACTTTCTTATTTCAAATGCAACACCCCAGATATTATTTAATTTTTGGATTCTTTAGGAGATTCTAAACATATTTTATGTTCAATGTCCTATACCTATCTTCGACTATTTCGGCAATATTAAGTGTTTTCAAATTTATTTTTATTTTATTTATTTCGAATTTATTATTATTCATGAAAGTGGCTCTGGTTACTGAACTATTTATTTGATTACAAAAATTCGCTACAACACACTCAATACTTATTTACCATTTAGGTCTTCATATTAAGAATGTAAGCAAAAACCATTTTAGCTTTCCTTTTTATTGATATGGAACAAAAAGAGCCAGTTTTGTTTACTTTTAAGTTTTGTTTACTTTTGTGTAAAATGCCTGGCCTTTTTCTTTGCAAGACAGTAGTTGTCAGTGTCAGTGTCATAGTCTTTTGAATTTCGTTAACTGCATAATACCTAATATCAGAAAAATGATTCATTTAACAGAAATGAATAAAATAACAATTCTACAAATGATTGGTTATGGAGATAACACACGAACACAAATGGAAGTTGCTCGCTTATTTCATTAAAAATTTCCAAATTTGCCGCATATATCCCAAGGGACAATTAGTAAAATAGAAAAGCAGTTTCGCGAGCTTGGACATGTAAGGCAGATAAAAAAAGCAGCTGCCAATTCAATAAATGATGATACTAAATTGGATATTATGCTTGAGTTTGAGGAAAACCCACATATTTTTAGTCGACAAGCCGCCGCAATGTTCGATATTAGCCATTTGTCGATTATTCGAACATTAAAAGAAAATAAAATGCATCCCTAGAAAGTGATACCAACTCAGGAGCTCATGGAAGACGATTATGATAGGAGAACTTATTTTTGTGAACAAATGATGGCTATGTTAGATAACAATGTTATTCAATTAGAACATGTTTTGTTTTCGGATGAGTGCACCTTTACACTTCACGGTCATGTAAATCGTCAAAATTGCCGCTATTGGTCTAGGGAAAATCCTCACTGGATCAGCGAAGAACATACTCAATATCCTGAAAAGGTTAATGTTTGGGTAGGAATTGTTAGGGATCATATCATAGGCCCCTTTTTCATTGACGGCAATTTGAATGGCGATAATTATTTAGCACTGCTCCAAAATAATGTCGTGCCAACTTTGACAAATTTGTATCCGGATCCAGCAAACCCACAAGTTCCAGCGAATATGATATGGTTTCAGCAAGATGGAGCACCACCCCATTACCAAATTAATGTCCGGCAGTACCTCAACGGAATATTTCCAAATCGGTGGATAGGGAGACGAGGATCGATAGAATGGCCAGCGCGATCCCCTGATCTGACGCCATTAGACTTTTTCTTATGGGGACATAATTAAAAATGTTGTATACAAAACTAAACCCCTCGACTTAGCTGACTTAAGAAGACGAATAACGCTTGCGATTAGATCGGTCACGCCTGAGATGCTAAATATTCCAAAAAAAATTCCACCCCCACGTCCTAACCTATCGACCCTATAAATACTATATCTAGGGATAGCAACAGCATAATCCATAATATTTTCGGTGAGCCAAGTTTCAGTGACCATAACGACGTCATAATCATTACATTTTACTAAATCAGAAAATGTGTGAAATCCTGTATATATACATATAGGTCGAGCACGTCAACTTTGAATCTCTGGAAATTTCGAGCAGCTACGAGATTGGACTAGTAGGTCCCTTTAGTAATGATAATTTCTAGAATCATTAAAAAGATTCAATAGACCTGCAACGCCATCTAGTGGTCTTTCTTGAAGCGATGCACAAAGGGACTAGCATACATACTGTATTAAAAGAAAACAAAATATCCCCATATAAGTTTCTTCAAGTTCGATTTTTAAGTCAAGCTGATTAGCAGACCAGACTGGATTTTGGTATGTAAATTTTGGACCTGCATTTTGAGAGAGGGAATAGATGAGGCTATATTTTCCACTGCGTGAATGCATAACAAAAAATATACTTCGTCGTCAAGCAAATTAAAAGACAAGGACATCAAAGTGTTAATCAAAGCGTTAAAATGTGGTGTGGTATTATAAACGACGTCATGTCTTTGTTGTTCACTGTTTGAATAGAAAAACATTTTTAAAACTTTTCAGAAATCAAATTATGCAAAAACTCAATGATCTTCCGGAACATATTCGTGTGGACTTGGTATATTAACAAGATAATGCTTCATACCACTGTGAAAAACATATAAGAGCACTTTTAAACGAGAAATGTATCTTAAATATACATAGTGAGGGTGAGATTGCATGGCCGCCTGAAAGTTTCGATTTGACACCCTCAGATTATTTTTTATGGGGCACATTTATAGATAGAGTATATAAAAATCGAAACATTTATAAGGTAAATAAATTAAAATAAAAAATTCGTAAAGAAATTATTAGTCTTAATAATAGTGACGCCCTCCGAAACGCTGTGGCAAACATTCAAGTGCGGTATACACTGTGTACATCAGAAAACGTATGTGGAAAATTAATTATATAGTCATTTGTTTTACATTTTTACTGTTTTTTTTGTTTCTATGTTTTCTGTTGTTATATGTTGTTTATGTTGATTGTTATGTTACTCTAGAAGGTTGTTTCTAATCTTAATTTTCAATAATGGTTTTAAATTTAAAATTTCATTCCATGGCCTCCTATAGTTTATATATATATATATATATATATATATATATATATATATATATATATATATATATATATATATATATATATGATCATTGAAAGTTTCTTGAACCATTGTAAATATATAAGTTTCAGCAAAGTTTTCTTGGGAATTTTGGTTCAGTAAAATAAACTGCGAGGTAGTGGGCAGTTACATAATTTTATTTTTTTTCCAGGACGTTTCGTTGACTTTCGTACAACTTTTTCAACTGGTTTATAAAGTGTCTAAAAGTAAAATTGACCTTAAATAAATATATACGATTTATAAAAAATAAACTTACCATCAGAAACAAAGATCCAAAATGCATTAAATGCGATAACAAATTGTGTAACACATATGAGATATAACACGAAACTGACATTTTGTATATTGCATTAAAAACACACACAACGTGAGTTACGTTCCCCATATTGCTGAATGTGACAAATTCAATTACAGATAAGGAAATCTTATAAATATAAGCAAAGGAAAACACACACAACGTTTTTTAAAAAGGGTGTTTTCTTCGACCACAACGTAACTCGTGAAAACACAATACATCAGTAACATACATAGAATGACAACGAGTATTAAAGTCGACTGCTACTATATTACAAATAAGACATGTAGGTGCTATGAGAATTCTGTTGTTTTTTTTTATGCTGTAAGAGTTTAAAAGAAATTATTTTACGAACATCCAAAATACCATTGTTATTTCATTTCTCATTTGGAAGTGCATTTTTTTGGGGTATTAGTTAAAAAACATAATAATGAATTATTTAATAAAATATTTGTTAGAGAACTGCATATGTTCTAATTTTAAGGTGAAAAATTTAATTAAGCATATTAAAATATATTTTATTGAGACCAGCTATTTCCGATTTATCGTTTATGGATTGAGGATTGTTTTTATGTGGATCATTTCATGATATTCGCGTTTTTTTTTTGTGTGGTTCTGTTAAGAGCATTTTTGTTTCATCAAAGTTAAAATTATGATTAAGGTTTTGCTCATGTTTTTTAAGTGCTGTAGTATTTTTTTATCGTATCGATGCCCATTTAACCTTATATTTTTAGGAATTTCACTTTTTAGTTTTTTGTAATTAAAATCATGTTTTTTAAAAAGCATTTGGAAATTTTCTGAAATATATTTTACGGACAAATAGTGTTTATGATTTTTCTTATTGTTTTTTCGGTTTTCTTTACCTGTGATATTGGAGTTGTGCTGTTCAATGCTTTTAAAAATAGAATTTATTAGTTTTTGTGGATATGAGTTTATAAGCACATTTACTATAGAAATCGAAAAACTAAACAAAATAAACTTTCTTGATATGACGCTACACCACAAAGATACTAAAATTCTGACAGAATGGTATACAAAACCTACGTGGTCCGGTAGGTATCTAAACTATAAATCACAGCACCATATATCACAAAAAAAATCTGTAGTAATTAGTTTAGCCGATAGAGCAATTAAATTGAGCAACCCTGAGTTTAGAAATACCCCAATAAAAGCTTAAATTAAACTCATATCCACAAAAACTAATAAATTCTATTTTTAGACAACGCATTGAACAGCACAACTCCAATATTACAGATAAAGAAAACCGAGTTTTCAATAAGAAAAATCATTTCACAGTATTTGTCCCCACCATATATACCCAATTTGTCAGAAAATTTAAGCTTTTTAAAAAACATGATGTTACATTGTGTGTCACAAAGGGCTTAATTTCCTTTAATAATTAAGCTAATTAAAAAAAAATTCCTAAAAATAAAAAAACGCATACTGTATACCAGATACCACGTAAAGATTGTCCTTCTGTGTATATTGGTCAAACTAGCCAACATTTTCACAATAGGTTAAATGGGCATCGATACGATAAAAAAAATACTACAGCACTTAATGAGGAAAACCTTAATCATAATTTTAACTTTGATGAAACAAAAATATCTTAACAGAACCACACAAAAGAAAACGCGAATATCATGAAATGATCCACATAAAAACAATCCTTTATCCATAAACGATAAATCGGAAATAGCTGGTCTCAATAAAATATATTTTAATATTCTTAATTAAATTTTTCACCTTAAAATTAGAAAATATGCAGTTTTCTAACAAATATTTTATTAAATAATTCATTATGTTTGGTAACTGGTACCCCAAAAAATGCACTTTTATTTTGCAATTGGATACCAAATGAGAAATGAAATAACAATGGTATTTTGGATGTTCGTAAAATAATTTCTTTTAAACTCTTACAGCACAAAAAAACAACAAAATTCTCATAGCACCTACATGTCTTATTTGTAATATAGTAGCAGTCGACTTCAATACTCGTTGTCGTTCTATGTATGTGACTGATGTATTGTGTTTTCACGTTGTGTGTGTTTTTAATGTAATATACAAAATGTCAGCTTCGTGTTATATGTCTCATATGTGTTACACAGTTTGTTATCGCATTTAATGCATTTTGGATCTTTGTTTCTGATGGTAAGTTTATTTTTTGTAAATCGTATATATTTATTTAAGGTCAGTTTTACTTTTAGACACGTTATAAACCAGTTGAAAAAGTTGTACGAAAGTCAACGAAACGTCTGGAAAAAAAAATAAAATGATGTAACTGCCCACTACCTCTCAGTTTATTTTACTGAACCAAAATTTCCAAGAAAACTTTGCTGAAATATATATATATATATATATATATATATATATATATATATATATATATATATATATATATATATATATATATATATGCTATTTTTATATTGATTTGAAAAATAGCTCTAGTTTTCAAAAAATCCCACATAACGTTAATTAACTCGGAAACTCCGCAGAAATCGACTATAGTTTAAATTGGTAACTTATGTTTATTGTTAAAAAGGAATCAAATTATAAATAAAAATGCATTTTATAAAATTGATGTCGTCCCAGCAAAATTGGGACACCCTGTATACATTGAAGAATTATATTTTAAAATAACTTCATATTTAAAGAAACTTTTTTTCGTATATATTACGTGTTTCCAGATAGTATAGTAGGTACTTTTATGTAGAACACGGTATACGTTAGAAAACGTTTACTAATACCTGATTTACAGGTAAAAGAAAAATCTCATATGTTCCATCAGTCGTAAGTGATACTGTGATCTTGTATACTTTCGTAACCAACACCCTCTACCATGAAATATCCTTGCGACTCTTAATACATAAATAACTTTTAAAACCTGGAGTGTCATCAAGGTGACGTGCTGAGTAGGCTATACTCATATTTCCTAATTAAGAATAGATTGCATAAACTTCCGGCAAACTTTAAAGTAAAATGCTTGAATAGGGCTCTCTCTTGATGTTAGTTTTTTAAACAACCTTTTTGTTACCTGAAATTAAATAGGCTAAGAAATCCTTTTCAGACTTCGTTCAAAGGCGAACGCCACGGGTTACTAAAACATAAACGTTTTATTAAGAAGACACTGATTCCGCAGGGCATGTTGAAATTAATTTTCCATCAGGTTTTACTTATTTTCTGGCAAAATACTGAAAATTAATTATTGAAAATACGTTTACCCGTAATTTTCTATTTTAATGTTAAACAAGATGCGGCTTGTTGCAAGTGAAATCGCCGTTAAGGAACAGTTATTATTTAATTTGGTAGATGAAAAAAATTAATTTTTCAGCCTCACATACTTTTTCACATTTGGAAATGAATTTATTTACTTTCAACAATTGAACAGAATTAAAAAAAAAAGTACTAAAAAAAAAATAATATTTTATTCGGCATTGAAAATTTGATTTATGAAATCGGCGTCAAACTAATTCTTAATTCCTTAATAAAAAACCGACATTTATACAGAGTGTCCCACGACGAACTGCGGCGATCGATTTTTCAGAAAGCAAGCTTTGGAAAATTTTGAAATTTTGGTAGCTAACTAAAGTCGATGGGGGCAATTCGCGCAAAATATTTTCAAGATGACGGCACTTCCGGTTATACCGGAAGTAGACGTCAACTTTCTTTTTTTAAATAGAGCACCCTGTATATTATCGAATTTTTGGATTCCTCGAAAAATTCTAGGTATATTTCATGTATAATATCCTATACCTGAGTTGAACTGTTTTTGAGATATTTTGAATTTTATGTAAAAAATGACGTTTGCAGGTCTAGACATAACTATAAATATCTGCTTATTGAAGTCTCTATTATTTATTTGCGGGTGGCTTCCTTGTCCAAAAGAATCCACTTTAGTGGCCTGTGCTGATATTTTTATAATAAATAAATATAGGGTGATCAAACACTGACATTTTAAATATACTTTAAAAAATCGTTAAAAGTTACTTTTTTCAAATGGAAACCACTAATTTTTATAATTTTTCCTTATTTAACACTTAAAATAAGGGTGACTTTGTATAAAATTGTCTATTCCAAAAATTTGGAGTTTTTCAGTTATTGACGATTTAACGTTTTTTATTCTAATAATGCCAGACGGCTTCCAAGTTTTCTTGTTAGTTGGCCATGATAGGGAGGCCTGGCGAGAACAAAACCAATTGGTTACTATAAAAACGTAATATTTATTGTCGTTTGACAATTACCCACTAAAATATTATTTATTTATTATAGTAATTATAATAATTATTAAACTAATAATCATGCCGGGGCGATTAAATTAGACACACGAGGATTATTTGAATTTGTTTATTATCTATTAGGAATGCCAGATATTTGCTGATAGATATCCAGATAAACAGAAACCGTTACCGAACAGCGTTATTTACAAGTCAAATAACCCAGGGACAAACAGGTAAATAAATAAAAAAAAAGCATATACAATGATAAAACGATTTCAGGTCCAAAAGTAACATAATACATAAATATAACAAAATTACACAAATCTTTCTAAAAATAGTTGACATTGTCTCATTCTCTTAATAGGTACCAAAAATGAGGCCGACTCCAACAATATTAGGTAAGTGAAGTGCATGGGATTAATACGTTTATGGAAATGAAGCACTTTACTTTTAGAAATGTTAAGATACAGGTAATTAGTGTTCAATGTCAGACTGCAGTGGATAGAGTCAAAGGAAACCGGTGAAAAGAATTTTAAGTCATCTACATATAATAGACACTTAGACATTTTAAAACAAGACACTATAGATGCTGCAATTTCTATAATAGAAGCTGATGGTAAACACTGTCAAAAGCCTTAGATATGTCAGTGTAAATAACATCGATCTGCTTGCCAGCCTCAACCTATGTCACTAAGTAATTCTGAAATATTGCAAGATTTGTAGTCGTTGAGCGACCCCGATAGAAACCATGTTGCATACTCGTAATGTAGTGTTTTAATGATTCAAAGGTATCATCGGTGATAATTGCCTTGAATAGCTTTGGTATGTGTGAAAGTAAAGAAATACCTCTATAATTCTTTATATCGCCTTTATCACCAGATTTAAAGATCGGCAAGAGAGTAGAAAACTTTCAAATTTCAGGAATGGAAACTAGGTTGAAAGAACTCTGAAATATTGTACACAGAGGCTGAGACAATGACTGACAACATCTTACCTTATTACAGATTTCTGCCTCTGTAAAACAATACGTTGATAGTAATTTTCCCGAACAACTTATGGGACCAGTCTTACTAAAATCCAAATTGGGGTGGTGAGAATAGCAGGACTGAAAGTGAGTAGCAAAAGCATTTGCGATGTTATTTGAACCAATAATTTCCTCACCCTTATAACTCATGACATTAGGCAAACTGGATATTTAATATTTTCTGGGATAAGTAATTCAGTTTGTGACACATATGTAAGATAACACATGCAGCGTTCGAAGTTTAACCTCAAGTCGTATGTCAGAATATGCTAAATAATCGACATGTTGTTCAGTTCTTTAAATTTTTTGTAAAGGCGATTCTTTTGCTCAATAAGCTTTCTTAAAAAAGGGTCAAACCATTTTGGATATTTACTATCAACAACGATCTTCGTGGGGTCATATCTATTAATATCCTAGAATAAAACCTTACAAAAACGCTCAATCATTCTGTCCATGTCTGATTCAGTCAATAAGAAAGACCAGTCATACTGATTATAAAAATGATTTAAGTTGGAGAAATTTGCTTGATGAAACAGATCCTAATTTTTAAATGGAGGAACATATTTAATTTTGTACTTCACGTCAATCGCTGGATGATTTGGGCCAATATTTACGAGTTGACAATCAGAAGGTGAAATTAAAACACTAACGAAGTCATCAGCAAATATTAGATCTAAAATTCTGTCCATGTGATTGCGTAATGAATTCTATTTTTGCAATTCAAGAACATTCATAGACAGAATAAGAGTTTCGGAAGCCAAGGATGGCAAAGATTCTGGAACCAGGGTATCGTCCTCATAAATCCAATCCACCAAAGAAAGATTAAAATCACCGAAAACAAAACATGTTTGGCAGTAAAATCTATTTCTGAGTGACTCACAGGTATTACAGAAAATCTGATAACACTCGTGGTTTGAATTGAGTGGAAAATATACACATATAAGAACCAAACTGGTACCGCTTGCTCGCACAAGAACCCAAATATCAACAAATTCAACATGAGCAGGAGTAGCAATTACAGATACCTGAAAAAAAAAAGAAACCGCAATCAACACGCCACCGCCGCGATGACAACCCAGCTCTTCACAATTCCTATCCTTTCGAAAAACCACATATTTGTTATTAAATATTTCGTTGCTAGAAATATCCCCATTAAGTCACGTCTCGTTGAGAAATATATATAAATATAAAGAGTAATGAATTCCTCGCTGATAAAATGAAATAAATTTGGCAACATTGCTTCTTGGATACGGGGCAATGGCCGATTAATCATGAAATGCCAAAATTGTCAAATGTCTGTTAAGAATTTTTTAGTTGAATAACATTAACATATTTTGTTGATACACTTTTAACGTTAGTTAGTTAAGAACTTACATTGAAAAAGGGTATATTATATAATAATATACTCTAATTATCTATTCTGCGTGCAATTTTCATCATAACTAAAGTAAAGTAGACGTTTATAACTACATACCTAGTGCCTTCAAAGTTACAACTATTTTTTTTCTTTTTTTTTGCAAAAAGGGGTTCATCCGCAAATTTTTTTCCTGTAATGTGTTTATTTCGCGGTAAACTCTACAGTGAATCCAAAAAAGTGAGAGTATTAAAAATACCTAATCTCTACAAGAGGCCAACCTTCTTCTATTCTTATAATTATCTGGTCTTTTTCAACTACGGTTAGTTCACCAGGCATTTTTATATTTATACACACATGTAAAAAATACCTCGAAAAAGATTATTGTGACTGGTAGCTCCGAAAATCCTACTTACACAAGCAAGGGTACCACTTTCCTCTGAATAGAAGTGTACTTTTAGATATAGTATAAAATATAACAAAATGTAAACACGGGCTAGAATTAAACATTCTATGATATAAAATTACAGCGGTAAAATTCCAGGAGTAATTTTAAACCAACGAATGGACAATCATTTCATAAATCACCATTACGAAATTAATTAGGGCTGCAGTAACGCGATAAAAGCTCGGTAGTAATTTCCATGCCTTCAAGCGTTTTTCTCTTTTTTTTATACAATTTATAAATTTGGTAATTTGCATTTTAAAATTTTATCATTTCGTTATGAAGATTTCTGATTCGTAAATGAATAAGATTCAACTCCAACTTTCAATCATTTCGAAATTTTAGGAAAACGGGTAGAAGTTGCAGATCTTTTGTATAATTTTTATGCTAAGCGCTTTGCGTTTATTTTTACTTTCTTCATAAGAGAGAATTATCGTAATCGTGGAAAAATCACCCTTTGAAGTTTTTCCCTTTCGGTTTCGGTTTCCCTAGATACCGAAAAACATGCTTCCTCAATTCATCTGTCTATTTATCTGTACAGGATATTTTTTTTGCGTTGATATTCCGTCCCGTTCTGTTTTTTAGTGTTTAGTTTAATGGCGCGGTCAGATCTACGCTAACTGGATTGGTTTACAAAAGACAGGGTGATTCTCAAAATCTCCCTTTTCTTATTATCTTTTATTACTCGGTTATTTATGAAGATAAAAAAACCTTAAATACAAAAGATTTATGACTTTTTAGGAAGAATTTAGTGGCGTACTTAAAAAAATATAGATGTTTTAATTTTTGAGATATTATCAAAAGTAGCATTTTCTTAAATGGGACGCCCTATATCTAAGTATCTAGAAAAATTGCATTTTTTTCTTGCGATTGTAACAATATATAATGCTTCATATTTTGCTTAGTTCTAAATAGCTAAAATAACAAAAAATATTTATTTTTAGTTGGCCATGGACTGAATTCTTTAAAAAATGTGTCTCTGCTTGTTTACATGTCAAAAAATTAAATAACAATTAACTATTAATTGTCAAATTTGGTTTTCGATTATATTTATTTATAAAAAGGTGTCTAAAATGAATTTTCTTTTTCAAAACTACGAAAAGTTAAACATGTTTGAGTGTCATATTCAGAATAATAAAAATAAAGACGCAGCTTTAGACCTATATTTTGAGCTATACCCGGAACGACGACAGCCAGACAAACAAATATTTCAAAGATTATATGACAATTTAAGGAAAATAGAAAAAGGGATGAAATAAATATATTAGCTTGCGTTGCTGCTGATCCGACAGTGTCTAATAGTAATATTGACAAAGACATTGGCATAAGTAAATCTAAAGTTCTAAAAACGTTAAAAAAGCATAAATATAAACCGTATAAAATAAGGAAAGTTCATAACTTACATCCTGGAGATCAAGAACGGCGTTTAGAATTGTGTCATTGGTGTTTGCAACAGATTAATCGGAATCCCAATTTTTTTCAAAATGTAATATGGACTGACGAAGCTTTTATATCTAGCGAAGGAATTTTTAATCGACATAAAAATCGATATTGGTCAAACATGAATCCTCATCAGACCGCCGCTAGGGTACAACAAGGACGCTTTGGGCTCCATGTGTGGACGACGACAGCCAGACAAAAAATATTTCAAAGATTATATGACAATTTAAGGAAAATAGAAAAAGGGATGAAATAAATATATTAGCTTGCGTTGCTGCTGATCCGACAGTGTCTAGTAGTAATATTGACAAAGACATTGGCATAAGTAAATCTAAAGTTCTAAAAACGTTAAAAAAGCATAAATATAAACCGTATAAAATAAGGAAAGTTCATAACTTACATCCTGGAGATCAAGAACGGCGCACACTGGGGTGTTAACGATATAAAGCTGATCGAAAATCAAAAAATCAAGTGTGCGCTGGATTTTAAAAAAACTCATAAATAACAAGTCGAAACAGCATTTGTTTATTCTGCGTTGTCAAGCATTTGATTATCTAGATTATTTGGTTGTGATGTCATGTCAAATATACGACTTAGTGTAAGTCTAAAATTAATTATATATTTTTATCAGTAAATACATTATTTATACTCGATACTGTGTTCCTTTTCCATACAAACTGGGTCCCGATTTAGGATGGAGGAGCAACTTGTAGGTATGTATTTTAAAATATTATATAATTTTTTGAGAAGCGATCTTTAGAAATAATATTTTTTTAAACTTAATACTGGAGGATTTAAAATTCATGTAGAAAACATAAAGTATGACTTTAACAGAGAGGTTTAGTTAACTATTCCCCTGAATTCCCCTATGTTTCTATATACGTAATACTTGATAAACATTTAGCTTTTTTATGGTGAAAAAACTGGCTGTTACTTTTTGCTTCTTTTTGGCCAAAATATAAAAAACTGGTCCAACAAAACTGACATCCGTCAACTAAGTATACAGTTCAGTCATTTTTTGGATATAAAAAAAAAATTAATATAGGTCGGAAATGCATACTTTTCAATATACAGGGTGTTAAAATTTTATGTTTTGTTTTTATACATTCCTAATATTGTCGAAATTTCGGAAAAAATTGGGGTTTTTTAACATTTACAATAATTCAGCTCTAACCTACCTATGACTTTACAGTAAAGTTCTAACTAACTAAATAAAAAAATAAATAAATAAATAGATAAATAAATAAATAAATAAATATGTACATAATTTTCTCTGTTTCTTTTTTTCTATATGTGGGCTGTTCTTTTACAGAAACGCATCAAGCTGTTTTAAAAATCAAAGTGGAGGATTTATTTTATCGTATTACTGAAATAAGCCGGGACAACGAATTTAAAGACCTCCAAGCACACATTCAAAAGGAAACGAATCACCCAGCAGAGTGTTTACCATTAATAAGGTCAAAATTAAACAAATTTAAATTTAAACTGCGGAAGAAATGGGCTGAATCGTTCAAAGCTATATGGAATTCAAAATATATCCTCGTGAAGTTAATCAAAATATTGCTTCCAAACGTGGCCGTCCTACTCTAACCTTTCAAGAAAGTTCAGGTTGCGTCAAAAGAAGAAAAACAATTTCATTACGGGAACACTCTGTCGATATGTTGTCCTACTCAACTCAAATGAAGCTTCGCTTAGCAGGTAATATTAAAGCATCCAACATCCTTAGAGAAGTCTCCAGTAACCCCAATAAAGCACAAGTATATAGTGAGGCAATTAAAGAATATGAAAACAAGAATACATCAAAAATGACTAAAGAAGAGGCTCTCTCTTTAATGACCGAAGCAAAACTCAGCAGGCATCAGTATGGTTTAGTTCAACGGAATGCTAAAAGTAGGTTGCCATGCTACTCACTTGTGCAGAGAGCTAAACGAGACTGCTACCCAGAGAAACAAAACATTTCAGTTACTGACATTTGTGCCAAAATTACACTACAGGGCCTTTTAGACCATACCACCTTAAGATTATTGGAATCAATTAAAGATGTTTTAAACAGTATGCCTGAGTCTAATGGTTTTAATCTTCATTTAATTTCGAAGTGGGGTTTAGATGGCACAAATGCTACTGAATATAAGCAGTGTTTTCAAACTCCTGATAGCAGTGATGGGAGCCTACTTTTTACGTCTCTTGTACCTATACAATTGTATTCTGATAAAAATAAAGATTGTATTCTGTGGCAAAACCCTAGACCAAGCTCCACCAGGTACTGTCGACCTATTCGCTTTTGTTTTGAACGTGAAATGGTCGAGAGTTCTAAAGCCGAAAAAGTAAGAATTGATACAGAAATTCAATCTCTGATCCCTTCAACATTTTCTTGCAATGAAAAACAATTTACCATCTGTCATAATTTACTTTTTACTATGATAGATGGTAAAATTTGTAATGCCATTGCAGAAAATAAATCGACACTGCGTTGTTATGTATGTGACTTAACTTGTAAGGATTTCAATAACATTGAAAAGTGCTTACAAGGTAAAGTTAAAAAATAAATGTTTGAGTTCGGTTTAAGTATCTTGCACACGTGGATCAGGTTCATGGAATGCTTATTACATCTAGCGTATAAAATTGGTATAAAAAAATATCAAGCCCGTGGGCAACAAGAAAAAGAGCTTGTTGCAAGACGCAAGCAAGAAATTCAAACCGAATTCAAACATGTGCTGAGTCTTTGGGTAGATAAGCCCAAACAAGGATTTGGGAACACCAATGACGGTAATACGGCCAGACGTTTCTTTGAGAATGAAGATGAGTCTGCCCGTATTACCGGCATTGATAAAACTTTAATACACAAGTTTCACGTGATTTTACAAACACTTTCATCTGGTTTTGATATAAATGCAGAAAAATTTAACGAATTCTGTCTTGAAACTGCAAATTTATATGTAAATTTGTACTCGTGGTATATGATGCCGCCAACCGTGCATAAAATTCTTATACATGGTCCTCAAATTGTTGCGAATGCCTTATTACCAATTGGCCAACTGAGCGAAGAAGCTCAGGAGGCTCGTAATAAAGATATTAAGCAATATAGACAGGGTCATTCTAGAAAGTGTTCTCGAGTAGCTACAAACAGTGACATCTTAAATAATTTATTAATCTCTTCAGACCCTCTAATTACGAGTCTTAGACAGTTGCCTCCAAAAAAATTTAAGAAACTTTCTACGGAAGTTCAAAATTTGTTAAAACCGCCAAAAGAACCAGCAAAATTATTTGATTTAGATAATCTTAGCAATTCAGAATCAGATGCATCTACCTCAGACTCTGACTAAATTATAATTCACCAAATTAAATTAAATTTCTTCATTCAAATAAAACTGTAAACTTTATTTGTTATTACTGTTGTTATGTTTAGTTGTTCTGCTGCTATTTTTAATTTATTAATATTTTTCTTTCATATTTCACTGTAGCATTACCGTATAGTTTTTATTATTCATTTTATAATAACATCGTTTATAAATATTCAGTCATATGAATAAAGTTTAGCAAATGCTTTTACTATACCTCTGTCTCTCTTTGCTACATTTAAGCTGAATATATTTATTTCAAAAAATTTGAGCAAAAGCATTTGCTTCTGTTTTATTCATATGGTCCATTTTGTTGCATCTAAGATAAGAGCTTTATTTTTATATTTTTATTTCGTTTTTGAAATGTAGACAATTTAAAAATTAAATAAAAATCAACTTTTTTTGTAATTTAAATATAGTTATTGCATCAAGCATACATAAAAACTCCGATGTAAAATTAAAAAAAAAATCACGGAATACTCTCTGAAATTTTTGCTGTTGCGGCATTTTTGACTAACCCTGTATAATTTATATATCTGTTTAGAAATATTTATTTCAAAAACAATTTCGATCAGAAATTAATATCAAATACCCCACTGTGCGGCGTTTAGAATTGTGTCATTGGTGTTTGCAACAGATTAATCGGAATCCCAATTTTTTTCAAAATGTAATATGGACTGACGAAGCTTTTATATCTAGCGAAGGAATTTTTAATCGACATAAAAATCGATATTGGTCAAACATGAATCCTCATCAGACCGCCGCTAGGGTACAACAAGGACGCTTTGGGCTCCATGTGTGGCTGGCACTATATCAAAATAGAGTCCCTAACTACAGGATTTATAATGAAAATTTGAATGCTGAAGGAAACTTCAAAATTTTGGTAGAATACACAGTGTAACAAAATGTTAATGTGCTGATTCCAAAAATGCCACCAGATTTTTTCTATTAGCTCTAGTTTTTGAGATACAGGTTACAGGTTAATTGGTATTTTTTTCTGATAAAGGACAACAAATAAAGAGATAAATATGTTCTTAATCGTCAAAATAGAAATTTCCCAGAATCTAATTAACCAAATGGATACTTGGAATTGTCCCTGACCCAATGTTCCTATACAAGGAACTACTCAATACACTGCTCTTAATTACTTTTATACCTGTAATTGCCTATGACCCGATCCTTCTATACCTGCTTGGCTGTACTCGATTTAGTATATTACTGAGTTTTCCCAAGTAAAGTTGTGCTATCATTTTGTGTAAATTTTTGTCGTTTTGTAGTATCAAGACACTAAACTGAAACAATGGCATCCACAAGCAGGCGTACCTGTGTAAATCATCCCGATGTTTTTTGTTATGTGTGTGGTGAATACACTTTGAAAGAGAGCAGAAAAACGATTTCTGACTTTGTGAAAAGAGCTTATCTTGTCTATTTTGGCATTCATTTAGGAGATCAAAATAAATCTTGGGCCCCACATTTCATATGTAAAACATGTGTTGAATATTTGCGACAGTGGACAACTGGAAGAAGGAAGTGCCTAAAGTTTGGTGTACCAATGGTTTGGAGAGAACCGTGTGTCTCGTTAATATTAAAGGCATAAATAGAAACAATAGACACAAATGGACATATCGTGATGTACATTCTGCAAGAAGGCCTGTAGCGCATTCGGAAGAAATACCCGTTCCATCATTCAGCAGTGTACCCGAACTGACAGAAGATGATACAGAAACATCAACGTCTGACGAAGTTCAAAGAATTCAATCAGAAAACGACAGCAAATTTGAAGCAGATTTAGCAACTCCGCTGTGTTTCAATCAAGAAGAACCAAACGATCTTATAGGAGACCTGAATCTCTCAAAGGAATCCGCTGAATTACTTGCATTCAGATTAAAAAAAAATCTACTTTGTCCAGGTACTAATATTACATTTTATCGTAAAAGAGATATGGATCTGCTGCCTTTTTTCGCTCAGGAAAATGACTTGGTGTTCTGTAACAATATAAAAGGGCTCTTAAAAAAAATGGGTTTGCCTGAATACACTCCAGATGATTGGAGCTTTTTTATTGACAGTTCAAAACGTAGTTTAAAATGTGTTCTTTTACATAACTGTAACAAATATGGCTCAATTCTTATTGGTCATTCTGCTACCATGAAGGAAGAATATGAAACAATTGCATTAGTTTTGAGAAAATTAAATACGAAGAACATCAGTGGGCAATTTGTGTTGATTTAAAAATGGTTGACTTCCTCCTTGGACAGCAGAGTGGTTATACAAAATATCCTTGTTTTTTGTGCCGTGGGGACAGTAGAGCTAAAAATGAACACTGGGTTAACAAAAATTGGCCTTCAAGAGATGTCATGATTCAAGGAAAATAAAACGTGATCAACGAACCTTTGGTTTCAAGAGAAAAAATCTTACTTCCGCCCTTGCATATCAAGCCAGGCCTAATAAAGCATAATTTGTGAAAGCTTTAAATCGAGATGGAAATTGTTTTGGGTATTTGTCACGTAAATTTCCAGGCATTAGCACGGAAAAACTAAAAGCTGGTTTGATGGTCCTCAAATAAGGCAACTTGTTAAAGATCCACAATTCACCACATCAATGAACGAGACTGAATCTAACGCGTGGTGCTCATTTGTTCAAGTAGTACAACATTTTCTTGGCAATCATAAAGCAGAGAATTACGTAGAATTAGTCGAAACTATGCTTTCAAATTTTGATATTCTCGGCTGTAACATGAGTATAAAAGTTCACTACCTCCACAGCCACCTAGATCGTTTTCCAGAAAACTTAGGCGATTGTAGTGAAGAACAGGGGGAAAGATTCCATCAGGATATTAAAACTATGGAAGATCGTTATCAAGGACGATGAGATAGCCACATGATGGCGGACTACTGCTGGAGCCTTCAGCGAGAATACTCTAGTAAACTCCGTTCTAGAAAGGCGTATAAAAGAAAAGTTTTATGTGATTAGTGACTAATGTAATTATGTAAATTAAGTTTTTGCAATAAATACTTAAATTCACGTGTCTTTGTTTTTTTAACTGGCAATAGTAATATTATATATTATAATAGTTATAACGTAAAATATATACACAATTTAAAAAAAAACTAGATCTGATAGACAAAATCTGAGAACTTTTTTACATTCTGCATCCAAAAATTACCCAGGAACAGTTAAAAAATCGTAGGCACCAAAATGTGTGTTGGCCTGTGATATGTAATAAACGAGTTGGATAACATACCATTAGCTGCAAGAAATAATGTTTATCTACAACGAGACGGGCCCCAGCCCATAACAGCCATATGGTAAGGCATTTACTAACTGTCAATTTCGGCGAAAATTGGCTTGCTACATATAGACCAAACAAACGGCCTCCACGTTCCCCCGACCTGACGCCACTAGAATTTTATTTTTGGGGATTTATCAAAAAAACCACCCTGTACACAGTATAGCTTAAAAACTACTAGTATCCAATTGAGTTAAAATTTTCTACAAAAATGAAGGGGAATATGGGGATGAACTGGTACCAATTCAATACGGCGAAATATAATGTTTAAAAAATCAGTGTTAAAAATCTAATTATTATTCAATTGACTTGAAATTTTATAGAAAAATCAAGTGTGACAAGATTAATTGAACAAAATAGCAGCCTAATAAAATGTATAAGAAAATCGGTGTAAAAACCACCTATTTATCAAAATTCAACATTTCCAGTCATGTTTACTAATAAAAGAAATGATTCATAACGAAAAAAGTTGTTGGATATGAGATTTTAAAAAGGTGCAATATTCTAAAATTAACAAAAAATTAACAGATATAAACAAAAACCACAATGATGTAACTCAGGCTGACAAATCCTCTTAAAGAGCTTTTTTTTTAATAGAAACCGAACTTCTTAAACGTATTTTATTTATTAAGTAAAGCTTCTGAATAATGAAATAGTTTAAAATTCAACATCATTACTTATTAATGAATTACATTCTAATATTAAAATAGAACGGACGTTTTCAAGACAAATTTTATAGTCTATAAATATACAGGGTGTTCCATTAAAAAAAATAAAGTAGGTTCCGATAACTTTTGACTTGACCCTGTATACGCGAAAACCTCAACTTTCTATCTATAAAAATAACAGAGATACCCCGCAAAAGTACCCAAAATGAGACGCCTTGTACATATGCAGAATTTACAAAGAACCATTTTTTATCAGTAGTGTGAGAGGTCCTTTAAAAGTCAAAACTCTTTTCATTCGAATTTTATGTCAGCCCAATTTTCCATTGCTAATGAAAAATTGATGTTAAAAACAGAATATTATGATATTCGATCCATTCCAACTTCTTTAATTGCAACACAGTCATAAAATATTAAATTCGATTTCATATAGATAAATTAAACAGGGTATTTTTTCAGAGCACTATTAACGTCTTCTTTCTGTTAATAATGTTTCTCTTTAACCGGATGAGTTTATAGCCTAATATTGTCTCCGAAGTAACGTCCTCGATCCCCCCCGGCCAAAAACCATAAACCACACATGATAGTTACTTCTCGTAAGCGTAACGTTCGTCATTTTCTCGCCGATCGCAAAAGTCAATGACCGGGTGCGTGACGTACTCCGGCTCTCTCAGTATTTTCAATATTCTTTAGTTTTTAGAAGTGGTAATAGGTCACACAAGTTTGAAGAAGTGTTGTTTGTGCTTATTGAAACGTAATTAGTCAACGCAAGAATTAAAACTTCTTATATAACTGTTATATTTACTTTTGCAGGAGTCTACATAACAAAAAACAATGTCTGGGAATATGTGTGTTGTCTATAATTGCAAAAATAGTTACAAAAATCACTTGCCAGGCTATAGATATACTTGGTTTCTGTATTATTTTAAAAAAATAATTAAAAAATTAATGGAAAAATCTCTCTCTTTGCTGAAAACATAAGCATAACATTGAGTGATTTTGATACAACGTCTTTACATTCTAATATTTCCAACGAGCTTAGAGAACTAAGCGAAAGACAGTCGCGTCAGAAGAATCTAATGATTTTTACATACACATTTGTACATACGGTACATCAAGAATTGACTTAGATGTCGCGAAAGCAACTGATATTGTGCTGAAACTCTGTCCTAACGTCAAAGTTGACAACATCAGAGTATTTTGAGTTGGTAAGGAGATTACATCAAGAACCAGACCTATGAAAATTGTACTAAATTCATCCAACGATGTCAGGGCCATTATTCGACAAGTGAAAGATCTGAGGCATCATGATGAATACAAACACATCACTATGAGCTTCGATAGAACACCTAAACATATAGAAGAATTCAAGACCTTGAAAGAAGTCATGGATGCTCGCATTCAAAATGGTGAAACTAACCTCAAAATAAGGTATATTAACGGAATTCCAAAAATCTTTAATTTAAACTAGATACATTGTCTAACAGCCCCTTGTCGTCATCGTCTCGCCGTGACATTGAATGTATTTATCACAATGTTAGGGGACTGAATACAAAAACTGATTCATTTTATAAATCAATATGTGGAAATGATTATGACGTTGTTGGCATCACCAAAAGTTGGATTCAAGGCAATATATCTTCAAGCGAACATTTGATGACAGATATTCGGTATTTAGATGTGACGGAAACCTCACTGGAATGGGTATATCAAGAGGCGGTGGAGTGGCACTAGCAGTAAAGAAAGAACTCAAACCAACGCAAGTTGAACTTCAGGATGTTAATGTTGTGGGTGTTGACTTAGTGGGCTGTAAACTTCATTTAGGGTAGGAATCTATTTATATTTTAGTTGTGTATATACCCCCATCTACTGCCATAAATGATTTTTTATCTTTGTTTGAGTGTCTCGAGGCCCTCAGGTTTATACACAAGAACAACTTTTTGATATTAGGTGATTTTAATGTGGCTAATTTTATTAAGCGTATTGTTGGAGATCGAAAAGTCGAAATATTGCCAAATTTCATAAACCTGCTCTCTTTAGAACAGTATAACAACGTTCTGAATGCTAATAATGTGATCTTAGATTTAATCCTCTCTAGCGTGAATTGCAATGTAAATAGAGAAATAATCCCTCTGGTTGTAGTGGATAGTCATCATCCGCCTTTGAACATCTTAATAAATGTCAAATAAAAATTTAAAAAATTTTCCTGTCAATATAGCTCAGACTAAACTTAATTTTAGAAAAGCCAACTTTCCACTTCTCTACGATATGGTGCTCAATGCCAACTGGGCAGACCCATACTCTTCAAATGATGTTGATGAGGCATGTCATATACTTTATAGGGGTTTGCATAATATATTTGATTTGTGTGAGCCCAGGTCAGTCATTCGTAAGAGAAAATTTTCTCTTTGGTTCACAGCTGTAATCATTAAATGTATAAAGCGTAAACATAGATTATTTAAAAAACTCAAAAAATCACAGTCAGTATATCACCGTGACCAGTTTAATGAGCTACGAGGAAGAATCAAGAGATTGATAGACGAGGCATACAAAAACTACAAATCTAAAGTAGAGGACTCTATCAAAGGCGATCCAACCGCTTTTTGGTCGTATATTAGAGCAAAAAAATCATCCACTGCTGTTCCTGAGATTCTTAAGCTTGAAGATCTTCAATTTTCAGAGCCCTATGAAATAGCAAACGCCTTTGCTGGTTTTTTCGGCAGTGTGTATAGCACACGGATAAATTTTACTCCCTTTAACGATACTCTTTCCTCAAACTTGAATATCATCCTGGATCGCCTCTCTGAGCAGGTTGTACTTGCTGCTCTGAAGAAATTAAAGGACAGACCTACCTGTGGGCCTGACAACATTCCCAGATTCTTGGTAAAGGATTGTGCTCATGCATTGCTGGCACCTCTCTCTTATATCTTCAATTTGTTTCTGAAATAGGTAATTCTTAATATTTTCTGTAGTAGTAAATGTAAGTTTCACCGGAAATAACAAACGTTCGTGCTACATGTGTCTGGTATTTTAACCACAAACATGTCTCTCTAATTTTGGATATCATCCAGAGTTAAATTTGTTAGCTCTTGGCGACGGCAAGCTCCAGCAATTCCAAAAATAGCCACAGTTTTATAAAGCAAATATATGTAGAACGAAAGCCCTGGGTTCCTGCTTAAAGAAAAACAACGACATCCTTCCGATCATTGGCGAAATTTACGACATCTTACTCAATCATGACTCCAAATGGAAGATACTGCTAGAAAAAATTGAGGATATTCACAGCCTCCATTCTGGAATATCTGACAGTATACAAAAATCCTTATTTAAATCCATTAAAGAAATTAGGCAGGATACTTTCAATCTATCATCTATTTTAATGAAATCTCAAAATGAATCTGTCAAAGTCCAGGTGCATGATTCATCGAAGGAGCAGTTGACTAAAGAGATGGCTGAGCTGAGGCATAGTGTAAAACAAATGGCACTTACCCTGGAGAAGCTTGCTGATAAGCCTAAACAACAATCAATAAAGAAGATATACACCACCGCAATATCAACCCAAACCGATACAACAGATGTCCAAATGCCTGTCAGGTCTCCAAAAAAGCTGTTTCCTTCCAGCCCAACAAAACACCCAGATGTCCAAATGCCTGTCAATAGGTCTCCGATTTTAAAATTGGGGTGCAAAATAAAGATCACTTAAAAAAAGCTGGTCATGATTGGCTCTGACAGGGAGGCCATAGCAGCTTGTAGGTCTTTGGCACTGGAGGGTTCTAAATTAAGCATGGAGAAAACTGCAAGGAAAGATGATGTTTTGCAGTTTGATCCAATGACTCCACCAAGAGTGCGGCTGTCCCAAGATTCGGATAAAGCAAATGGTCGCTATATATTAGCCAGATTAAGGGATCCTTCCTTACTAAAGACCTTAAGGCTATTTCTTGCTTATCTACACGACCAGCCATCTAGTGTGTGTTTTGAGGGGCATACAAGTACTAGCATTAAATTATTGCTAGCTTCAGAAGGCCTTCCCAGTGACAAGGACTCCCTGCGCAAGTTGTAATATCGCTTCCACGATGCCTATGGGATTGGTTCATCTGAAGTGGACTCAGATCTTGCAGCGTATAGATCTTTCTACTCCTCGGAAAAAATTTTACGGCTCCAAAAAATTCGTGAAAGTACTGGTAAATATTATTCTAGTGGTTCACCATCAAAAAGTAAAAATTTTTAGTCAATATGACGCCAAAAGAGGATCTAGCACCCTCTAGAAAATTGACCAATAGTAATTTTAATCTTTTTTTTCTTAATATTCAGTCCTTAAGACATAAAACAGATGAATTATATCTTTTGTTAGAAGAACTAAATTTTCCAGAAGTCATTGCCATCACTGAGCACTGGCTAAATATCAATCAACCTGTTTTTATTAAAAACTATACCACAATTGCCAGATTTAATAGAACTAATTTAACTCATGGAGGCACCATGATAATGTCTTTAAACAACGATTTTTCCGAAATATCAAAGTATAATCATTTATTATCTGAAAAAGTATTTGAATTTTCTATCGTTTATCACAATACTTATGACCTTTATATTATTTGTATTTATAGAACACCTGATGCTGATGTGCAATTATTCTGCCATAACCTTCTAAGTTTGCTCGAGTCCCTTCCTGTAAAAAGCAAATTAATCTTATGTGGCGATTTCAATATTGACTTTTCCAGTATGTGTGCTGCTCAGGAATGTCTTCAGTCCATCTTTGAGTCATTAGGAATTGCCATGCACGTCAACTCACCAACCAGAATTACTAAGACAAGTGCCAGTACTATAGATTACGTTGTGTCTTCTTTCGATCCTAGCTCCGTCGAATGTAATGTCTTAAGTCCAGGTTTCTCCGATCATGAAGCAATTTTCACAAAATTTTCAATTACATCCAAAGCCAAAAATTCCTCTAGACAAGTAGGCCGTATTTTTTCGGTTAGAAATTTCAATAATTTCAAACACCTATGTCAAATAACTGACTGGGACTCTCACACTTATGATGTCGACACTGAATTTTCTCGTTTTATAAAAACTCTAACTAATATAGCTTCTGAATCTTTTCCTCTTAGGCCTATCAAAAATAAAAGAAGTAAACCCTGGTCCACTAAAGGTTTACGTATATCTTCTAAGAACATGCGGTCACTATCTCATTTAAAGAAATTTTCGGACAGTGTCTTTTTTCATAATTATGTAAAATCATACAGAAAAATTTATCATAAGGCTATTAAAGCCGCCAAAGATATTTATTACAATAATAGACTTTCTAACGCCAAAAATGTAGCTAAAGAAACCTGGTCTATCGTAAATGATTTAAGAAACAAAACTCCTTTATCCAACACTATCCTTACCTCTCCTGAGGACCTAAACAATTATTTTGTAAATGTAGCCAAAGATTTGACTAAATCCGTATCTCAATCTAATGACCCAATTTCATATCTCTCTAATCATAGGGTAAACCTGCACAGTTTCTTCTTTTCACCAGTAGTTTTATCAGAACTTCGCAGTACAATTATTGATATCAAAAATAAATCTTCCTCGGGAATTGATGGGCTTACTTTAAGAATGTATTCAAGTCTGCCGGAGTGCACTCTAGAGCATCTGACTGCTTTGATAAATATGTCTTTCCAAAATGGTACTTTTCCAAGCTGCCTTAAAACTGCAATAATCATACCTCTTCACAAAGGTGGTGTTTCAGAAGAAGCTTCGAACTATCGCCCAATTGCACTTCTCCCTACGCTATCTAAGATCATCGAAAGACTGGTTAAAAAAAGGCTTTTATCATTTCTGTCTAGATATGAAATACTTACAAAACATCAATTTGAATTTTTAAGTAACAAATGCACAAGCGATGCCATGTTTTCCCTTCTTAATAGAGTTTACTCCAGCCTAAACAACCATCACGCTACGGCAACAATTTTCTGTGATTTTTCCAAAGCTTTCGATTGTGTGAATCATAATATATTAACTAACAAGCTGCAGTACTATGGATTTAGAGGGGCTCCTCTCGATTGGTTTAAGTCATATCTTAGCAACAGAAATCAAGTTGTGAAAGTTGACAACAGGATGTCTTCTTGTAGGCCAATGGAATATGGAGTGCCTCAAGGCTCGGTACTAGGCCCTATCTTGTTTCTTCTGTTCATAAACGACATGGCTAATTTAAATATTAGTGGAAAAATATGTCTCTTTGCGGACGATACCAGCTTTACGTGGAGCCACCCAGATGTCACGGACCTACATAGGATTGTATCTAATGACCTAATCACCATTAAATCCTGGTGCGATTCTAATCTCCTATGTTTGAACATCTCTAAAACGAAAGTCTTGTCTTATAAAAACACGCTGCAACCTTTTGACCTTAATGGCACCACTATTGATGTCGTAAACTCTGTAAAATTTCTAGGGCTTCTTGTAGATGATTCTTTAAAATGGGATCCACATATCGACGCTTTATCAAGGAAGTTGGGTTCTGCTTGCTTTGCGTTAAGATCTGTTTCCGAGGAGCTTAGCTTTTCTACCTCTAGAACTGTTTATTTTGCTCTTGTTGAGTCGCACCTCAGATATGCTATTCCATTCTGGGGTACATGTTGTGCGACTCAATTTGATCGAATTTTTATACTACAAAAAAGAGCTGTTCGTTACCTACTGAGACTTAACAGTAGAACTCACTGCCGAGATTTCTTTAAAAGATATAAAATACTAACCCTTCCTTGCTTATTCATTTTGGAATCGGTTTGCTTAATTCGTAAGCATGCACCTGCTCTATTAGAGAGACCTTCTCACAACTACCCTCTCAGAAACACTGAGCACGATCTCTATCTTCCAACCCCACACTCAGAGTTAATTAAAAGATCAGTAATCTACAATGCAAAAAAAATGCATAATCACCTGCCATTTAAGATCAAATCCATAATATCTCTGACTTCATTTCGCAAGGCTTTGAAGTCATTCTTACTGGAAAGCGCCTTCTACACCGTGAACGAGTTTTACAACACATAAATTTATCCTTATGAATCCCTAGTGTGATAGTTGCCATTACCAACCATTTTTACCGAATTTTGTATATGTATTTTTTTAATTGTTTCGTACTTTTTTATTTTTTATTTTTTACTTTGCTTTTTTATTTTTTTTACATTATATTTATGAAAATGTTTATAACATAGTACGACTGACAAAGTACATTTCTAATGTACTTCTTTTAGGATTCTATTATATTAATATTCTAAATTCTTGATTTAAATATTATTTTTCTATAATATTTATGATGTGTTTTTGTTTTGTTTGCTAATTTTGATGTTTGTAAACTATTTTTTTTTTACAACAGCTTTGTCCACAAAATTGTAAAATTTTTTTGACAATAAAGCATTTATTTATTATTATTATTTATTTAGCTTTTACGGCTGTGTCAGTTAAAAAAAATTATGGATCTTGGGATTAGACCGTGTCAAATTGGAATTACTTTTCGACGTTTCGCCTTCGATTGTACGAGGCATCTTCCGGGATCTTTCTTTCACGAGATCGGAATACTGAATGAGCTCGGAAAGACCTAGACCGGCTATTTATAGACGACCTGTGTTTACCGAACTGTGACCCGGTGTATGATACAGACTGAAGCCCATATCTCCATTAAAATTGTTAGGATACTTATAAATTTCAGTAGATTCTCTAATTTTTCGTTTATAGAATCCAGAAACCGATGCAAGAACTTCGGTTTCATCTACATTTATGACATGTCCAGTGAAACGTTGGTTTTCAGATACAGCAGATTGTACAATTGGTTTCTTTAATACATAGTTCATGTTTCTTAAGCTCACTCGATACGGATCGTTCCGTTTCTCCAATATAGACACCACCACAGAAACAAGGAATTGCATATACTGCTTTCGTTTGGAAAGGAATATGTCCTTCAGCGTTCGCAAACATTGTCCAATTTGTGTGTGTGTGTATGTTGAAAATTGTACATGTGTTGGACCGGCGAAATAACAACAAGAAAACTTTCTGTGGTTCCGTGTATAAATGAAAGATCTACCTATATTTCCTATCGGTAATTCCTTATTAGTATCATTTCGTGGAGTAGGATTATTATATTTTCTAAATGACCGTCTATTATCTTCAGTGCCATGCGGCTACAAACTAATATTAAGACATTTTGGCAAGTAGCTAGTTAATAAAAATGCAACAATAAATGCTACAATATTAAAAAATGAAGACGCGAAAGGAAAGAAGGGAGAAAAAAAAGGAAACAAGAACAAGAAGGAAGAGTAAGCCTGAGAGTAATTCAAATGCTATTGAAAATTAAGTAACTGAGTAGTAATGTTTCTTTTAAAACTTTATAATGACATAGAAATTTGTAATAAATCTGGAGGCAACGAATTTATATTTAAAGCAATGTTATAGGAGAAGCATCTCTTTAATATTTCAGTTTTATGGCGCGGGATCGTTAAGGCATTCCTGCGTAAATTTAAATGATGTACGTCCGTGCGAAAAGTGATTCTGTTATACAGATAAGAAAGTGATTTAAATTTAAATAATTTATAACAAAAGCAAAGGGCATAGAGCTTACGTTGTTTATACATACTTAGCAATGAAATTTCTTTAAGTTTGTAGGTTACCCTGTCTCTCCTCTTAATACCAAAGATAAATCGAATACAGCTGTTCTGCACTTTTTGAACTCTTCGTAAGTCATAACTATCCAAACATGGACCATATATATGATCGCAATGATTAAAATGTGATAATATTAACGAATCACAGAGCTTCTTTTTAGTGGATTGATCAAGGTAGTGTCTGTGCGGAAACAATGATTTCAGAGAGCAGTATGTCTTTTTAAGAATGTGAGAAATATGAGAACTAAATCGAAGATGTGAATCTAAAACAAGACCTAAACTTTTTACGCTTTCAACTACATTTAAACGTTGATTTTCTGTAAAATATTATTTAGATTAACATGTATGCGTATTTGAGTTTCCAGCACTCTTTCTAAAATTTTTGTAAACGTTGGAACTATGCTTATTGAACGAAATTGTGTTAAATCCTCCGGAGAACTAACTTTGGGAAGGGGTGTGACAATAGCGTTTTTCCAAATGTCAGGAAAATATTCATGAAGAATACATTCATTAACAATGTGTGTTATAAAACCAATAATATGAGGGCAGCAAAGGGAGATTAAAGTTATATTAATATCATCTGTGCCCGCAGCTTTACTTTTAATTTTCATTATAATATGAAGAATATCATTGTCCGTTAGAGTATTAAAAGTTAACAAGAAATTCAGATTATTTTTAGTGTTATTTAAGTAAAAATTTAGTAGATCGTTATTTACCGAATTATTTGTTTTGGTTGAATTTATAAAAAACGAATTAAATTTATTTGTATCTTTAAAAACCTGCGGAATTTCCTTTGTGTTTACTGGCCTCAGTGTATTAAGCTCTTTCCACTTATCTTTTATAGAACTATTTTGAAAGGTATGCCTATAATAAGCTTTTTTCTCTAATGTAATTGATTTATTTGTTAAATTCCTTAACTGTTTATAATGATCCCATTTACTAGGCAGTTTACTAGATTTAAAATCACGAAAGGCTTTATCTCTTAATTTCTGCATGCGTTTAATATTTTCTGTGATCCATGGCTGGAGAGGTTTATTGCGTTCAGTAAGGTGCTTAATAGGTGCATGCTTATTAAATAAGGCCAATATACTATTATTTAAAAAGTTTATCTTTTCGTCAATATTTTCAATATTATATATCTCATTAAATATTATTGCTTCCAGGTCCATTTGAACGAAATTTGTATCAATATTTTTTAGTGATCTATATAGTATTTTATTAGGTGGTTTAGGGTCGCAAGAATAGTTAATCTGAGAGCAATGGTGAGAAAACTGGCAATCAATAACACCTTTATTCACAACTTTATCGCAATTCGTGAAAATAAGATCAATTAAAGACTGAGTTCTATTGGTAATTCTAGTCGGCTCTAAAATAATTTGTTCTAAATTAAAGGGTTCTACAGTTTGCAAAAGCTGCCTTGTCAAAGGGCTTTCATAATTTAGGTTAGAGTGTCTTAAGGAACCATCCCCTTTACTTAGTAAAAGAATATCTAGAAAGGGAATCGTGCCTTCTTATTCGATTTCAATTGTACATTTTATATTAGCATATTGTTGATTCAGATGATTAAAAAACACAGGGAGGTTTTCTGGACCATGCGGGCATATTACAAAAGTGTCGTCTACATATCTGAACTATGATTTTGGCTTTAATGGAGACGACTCTAAGGCTTCCTCCTCAGCTCATTCAGTATTCCGTAGGCGAAACGTCGGAAAGTGATTCCATTTTGACAAGATCTAATCCCAAGAACTTTCTATGTTAGCTAACCTCTATGGGGAGGAGATCAAAAATGATGCCAAAACTTTTGCCAACTAGCCTTTCTTCTTATATACCGAGATGAAGACCTAGTACCAAGATTTCTACAGATGGAACACCACATACCATCAAAAATGGCAAGGATCATCTACAAACGAGCCAGTATGGCATTGGTAAGAGAAAGCATAAAAGCTATTTGCGTGATTTGGATATAAACGCTCGTAATTTATTAAATATTCATTTAAAATTAGCTTTTATACTTAGACATCAAATTTTTAGAAGAAACGGAAAGGGTACATCAAGTAGTTATTTTGTCATTGTCATTGTCACTGTTTCTCCTCTATAAAACGGCAAGGTTAATTTTCCAATCCGACGTTTCGGATTCGGGAGACCATCATCAACTTTCTTATTTTAAATGCGGACCTGGATTTTTTAATTCACTATCGAATGACATTGATAACTACGAAATAAATTGTGATATAAAAAATTATTTTTATATCACAATTTATTTCGTAGTCAGGTCCGTCTAAAATTAACAATAAAATAATACGATTTAACGAAAGGTTCAACAATGTATCTCCGATGTTAAAGTCATCTTAAACTCAACTGATGGAAACAAATAGATAATTTACTGTTAAGCATACTCAAACTCGATGAAAAGTCCCACTTGACACACTAGGGAAAATCCCTTAGGCGTACAAATTTTATCTACGGTCGAGTTCCACAAGTTTATCAAGGGGAATAAAATATGACCCTGGATAATTTCTAAACGAACGGCACTTGTGTATGTTGTGTAGGATAATATAATCAATAAAGCCTGCCACAATATTATTTAATATTCGTTGTAAAGCACATATTAGAAACTTTTACACTACAAGTCTATTATATATTCATTCGATTTTGCCGGAGCAACTCCTTTTAAATTATTAAAGAGAATAGAATGAAATATGCGCCAGTTAAATATGTGTCAAAGTTACTCTCAGTAACCTCATAAAATAGATCAATACGAGTTTAAAACATGAACTCGATTTAATACTTTTAAATAACATACATTGTAAGTACAGTGCACTCGGCTAATTGTGACTGCCTAAATGTGACACATCGTCATTTCTCTATAAATAAGTTAAATATTTAGGATCCGGCAACGCCGCCTTTGAATTCTGTCGGGTACGTATTTCCTGTTAAACGTTTGTCGATGTCGCTCCTAGTAAATCTATCTATAATGTATTTACTTTTTTGATAATTAAAATCAAGGAATGTCATTCCCTTGGAATACGCATACACTTCGTTTGGACTAAAGGACACTCTAATATCTTAGGAAACAATCAAGTAGACAGTATTACTAAAAAAATAACAAGTGACACACCAATTATCCCATTTTTCAATATATGGGACTTAGTTTCAATACATAAAGAGAAATTAAAAACACCATCGAATTCCCACTGGCTACAATATGGTAAAAAAACAAATTACTTCAGTATACACCCACATCTTTCTGCACAACATTGGTACAAAAAAACGACTTTTTCCAGAAGCACTATTACATTAATATCACGTCTTAAATCTAATCATGGAAGATTTCCATCACACTTACATAAAATCAAGATCAAAGAAAGTCCAAATTGCCAGTGCGGTCAATTAGGAGATCTAAATCATATCATTTTTAATTGCCCTACTTATCTGAGAACTAGTCAATTATTAATACAATCATTGGTAGAACTAGGATATAGTGCCCCCTTGTGCTTAAATGAGCTATTGAGTTATAACGATTTGCGTATTTTTAAAGTGATAAATTTGTTCTTTAAGGATTCTGGCATCGCAATCTAGCGTAGTAAATAAAGGTATGGATGAGCATACTCCACTTTTTTCCCTTTATAGTACTCCTTAAACTCTGGTGGTCCATGTCTTTTGTTAGTCACCCTGACAGACCCCAGGGTGTTTAGAATGCATGTGGAATGTTTACGTTACCATTGCATTTAACTTACAAGATGATACATGTGACATTAATGATATATAAGTCCTTTAAATTAAGACGACACTATTATGAAATACTTTTTTTACAACTAATCGTTGTTATATTTAACACTTGCCGTGGCCAAAAAGCTAGCTCGTAAGGTCAAAAAAAAAAAAAAAATGGCGGGGCATCGTCGAAGGCCATTTGCAAATAAGGTAAATATCATATTTTCAATAATTTAAGTTAGAAGTGTGTTAAGTTGTCTATGTATAAAACAATAGTGATTGGGGGATAGTTATTTTCATTTTTATGGAGTATAAGGATGATATTGTTAATATTTTATACTACCCAACCTCTAAATCTTATTAGACCAATGTTTTGGTAGGTGTCACAATTACACAGCAGAAATATTGTATAGTTTCAATTGTGCTTTTTGCGGTGGTTAATTGTGACAGTGCCTAACTTTTTTTTTTTCAATGCTCCGTTTACCAACATTTCTATTTTTCAGAATTTTACAATGAATCGCCAAAAGCAGCAACCAAAGATCAAATCTTACGGTACTGACCACCTGCATAATGCAATAACAGCAGTTAAAAATGGCGATATGTCTTATAAAAAAGCTTCACAAGTGTATCATGTTCTCAAGGATTTAAATTTGCTTGACCGCCCACAACTAATTTTCAACCTAGGCGAAACATCTTTATGCAGTGATCCTTCAATCACAAAAGTGGTTGAGCAAAGAAACAAGCCAGTTTTTAGACATACTCATGGCACGGGAAGAAGCAATACCTCAATACTATTCTGTATATCAGCTTTTGGTGATAAATTGCCACCATTTATATTGTACAAGGCCAAAAATCTCTGGGACGCATGGATGCCAGAAGAAGCATTTCCGCACACCGGATACGCTGCAATACCACACGGTTGGATGACAGAAAATGCATTTCATTCCTGGTTCAAATATCATTTTTTAAAATTCTGCCCAATAGAACGCCCGCTCTTGCTTTTGTTTGATGGGCGTACATCACATGTATCCATTGATCTCATAAAGTTGGCAAAAGAAGAGAATATTTGTTTGCTAAAACTCCCATCACATACTACACATGTATTGCAGCCACTTGACGCAATACCATTCGGAGCTTTTAAGAAAAAGTGGGATGAGGAAGTAACACTATGGCAAAGAGCACATTACAGTACAGCAATGAGCAAGGCAGATTTTTCTGTTCTAGTAGGAAAAGTCTGAAGCAATATGCCAGAAAATGTAATAAAAAGATCTTTTCAGGTCACTGGTTATGACGAGAGCATGCCTAACGACAGTTCTATTAACCGGAAAGCGATTAAAGCTTCTAACTTTACGTCAATTAATACAGATCAGTCCAAAAATAATGAATTTCAACAGCAACAGATAGAGAAGATAAATTAAGCAAGTTCCACAAAACCCGCTCGTGCATCCACATCTAAAGATACTACTGAATCCAGTAAGCAGAGTGACGAAAGAAATGTTTCTTTTGAAGAACTGTTATTGACAAAAATAGCAAGACCAACAAGCGCGCCAGTAAAAAAGAGAAAAGTTTTAAATAGTAACCTCGCAGATGTTATTACTAGAGACGATTATCTTAAGCAACTTGAAGAATCGGTGGCGGCTAGGAAACAGAAAAAAGTCGTAAAATGCAGAAAATATATGATTCCGAAATAGAATATGAATGAACTGATAGAAGCTGAAAATGAAATGAAAAAGGAGGGTACTATCAGTTTGATCTTTCTTTAAAAGCCGGTTCATGGATTAATGCCACTTATGCCACAAAAAAAAATACTAAGGCATTTCTTAGGTAAAGTTTTGGAAGTCTCAGATGAAAGCGTCAAAGCAATTTTTCTAAGAAAGAAAGGTGAATATTTTATTTGGCACAATGTTCAAGACCTAGATAATATCAGAACAGAGGATGTATTGCGAGTAATACCTCCTCCCACTGAAGACCGCCGCGGAGATTCCGTTTCTGTGTTCAGTTCGATGGACTTTCTGCCAATAAATTTTGACTTTTTACCTTTCAATGTTTCTGTATTTTTTTATGATTGTTTCATGAAAACAAAAATGAATTTACGTTTTAGTTTATATTTATATTCGTTGTAGTTTAAACAGTTGTTTATTTTTGAATACATAACTTGAAATACTCTTATAACGTTTACTCTATGTTTATTTATTCATATGTGTGTTCTATCATCTAAGTTAAAATAAAAGTTTATTTGTGACAGGGTAAAAAAAAATTCGTTTTATTGTGACTTCTAATATATCACAATTAAAATAAATCAGCATAATACATCCAAAGGCACTGTCACAATTACACCCAAAAGATGTCACATTTAAAATTTTACATAGTTTAATTGTGACACCTCATAAAGTTAAAAAAAAATTATATTAAAAATAATTAAAAAAAAAAAATTAAAAACACATTTGCGTTTTAAGATATTCTCATAATATTTTAGACTATAAACGCTCTAAAGATGTGTTACAGTAGATGCGTGTCAGTAAAATTGTAAGAAACGACGAAAAGTATGTCACAATTAGCCGAATACACTGTATGTTAATATATAGGATATTCCATACTCGATGGAACGTTAAACGTATCTGGAAAACGAAAAGAAAAATAAGGCTGCGCTTTAGATTTTAAAAATAATTTCGCGTTTACAGTATTGCAAAGTCTACTGGTAACTGGCATCAACTTTGGAATTTTAAATCGGACACCCTATAATTCATTTTATTTTTAGATTCTGCGAAACAATCTAAGTTTTTATATATAGGATATTTTTTTATTTCTCTTATATATTAATTATTTTGTGTTTTTTACCAAAACTATGTAAATTAAAACATTATTTTCGTCAAATAAATGAATTATTTAGTCAAGAAGTGAGACCTTAATTTTAGCAGCATGGGGTCGCCGAGTTTTATACAGAATGTCCAAAAAAATTAACTTCAGATTTTATAAATTTGATCAAGAGTTACTTTTTTAAAATGGAACACCCTGTATATTATTGAAGCGTTTAATAGAGCATTCAAGTTGAACTTTTTTCATATAGGGTTTTC
The DNA here is from genome assembly GCA_030620095.1 of Kuschelorhynchus macadamiae. Classification (NCBI taxonomy): domain Eukaryota; kingdom Metazoa; phylum Arthropoda; class Insecta; order Coleoptera; family Curculionidae; genus Kuschelorhynchus; species Kuschelorhynchus macadamiae. Next base: position 262,634 of record JAUTXW010002509.1, read on the forward strand.
CTATATTTATTTTAAACTGTTTTGATTTATAAGTGATTTTATAAATAATTAATATTAATAATATATTCGAGAAATACGCATTAAATATCTAAAACGCCAAGTCTTTTATGATGTAACCACAGCTTACACAATGCCAAACGAGAAGAAAGAAAGAAAAAGAAAAGAACCGCTTTTGTTAATAAATTAAAACTTTTAGAACTCTCACCTAATACGTCAGATGATAGTATATTTTTATTCCACGTATACCAACGTCATAACAAAAATATGATCCTTGTTTGGAACATGATCTGCATCACAGCAGACAAAATGATCCATTTTTGTTAAAGGCCTCCATAGACTAGTGAGCCCCGTGTAGGGCAGAGGCACGGTCGTGGTATTAGCCAGCGGAGTAGTTGTTTTTGTTATTCCATTTTGTACCTCTGCCCTACACGGGGCTTACTAGTCTATGGCGGCCTGATGAGCTCTAATAAGAGCGAAATCGCGATCGTCGTTTGACGAAAATGGATCATTGCGTCTGCTGTGATGCAGATCATGTTCCAAACAAGGATCATCTTCTTGTTATAACGTTGGTGTACGTGGAATAAAAATATACTATCATTTAATGCTCCCAACGAAGGCCAGGAGTCACAGTGTAATTCAATGGCGGTCATGGTATTAGCCAGCGGAGTAGTTGTTTTTGTTATTCCATTTTGTGCCTTTGCCCTACACGGAGCTCACTAGTCTATGGCGGCCTGATGAGCTCTAATAAGAGCGAAATCGCGATCGTCGTTTGACAAAAATGGATCATTGCGTCTGCTGTGATGCAGATCATATTCCAAACAAGGATCATATTCTTGTTATGACGTTGGTGTACGTGGAATAAAAATATACTATCATTTAGTGCTCCCAACGAAAGCCAGGAGTCACATTGAAATTCAATGCCGGTCGTGGTATTACCCAGCGGAGTAGTTGTTTTTGTTATTCCATTTTCTGCCTCTGCCATACACGGGGCTCACTAGTCTATGGCGGCCTGATGAGCTCTAATAAGAGCGAAATCCCGATCGTCGTTTGACAAAAATGGATCATTGCGTCTGCTGTGATGCAGATCATGTTCCAAACAAGGATCATATTCTTGTTATGACGTTAGTGTACGTGGAATAAAAATATGCTATCATTTAACGCTCCCGACGAAAGCCAGGAGTCACATTGTAATTCAATGCCGGTCGTGGTATTAGCCAGAGGAGTAGTTGTTTTTGTGATTCCATTTTGTAATACGTCAGATATTTAAAGTGCTGAATATTTATATGTAAGCGTTCAAAAGCGCGCTTTACCCGATTTACTACATCTTCTTTCGGATTCACTGGTGTTTTATAATCCATCTCTTTAATCCTACCCCACAGAAAAAATCTAATCGAGTAAAATCTGGAGATCGCGTTGGTCAGCAATAGTCCACTAACATGTTTGGAGTCCATTTTTCATATACCTCTTCTCCATTTGAGCAATTTGCTGGTAAAATTTTTCGCCGATTCTCTCTAAAGCTGCATCTAAATCGTCAGGGAAGAATTTCAAACGAGAAACGTAACTTTAGACTTGTCACTGTCAGCTTGTTTACACTTCGAAATCTCAGTTACAATTATGTAGCCTATAGAAAAGAATGGAATGACCTAAAAAATTCTAGAATAATCTAAATACTATAGGGTGAAAAGAATTAAGCCTAATAGAACATTCGAGAACGATTTTTGACACTATCATAGTCGTTACATGGATAAAAATTAACGTAAGTCTACTACTTAAAATACCAAATAATAAATAAATTCATCTGAAACCTAACAAATCTATAACTAGGGCTAAATTCACAACATTGCCTCCTTCCCAGAGTTGATCGTCCCGATCAAATATCTTCGATATCTTGGTAACGGGCTAATCGATGGATGCTCTACTTTCATTTTTGCATGAGGGCTCTTCTGAATCCGGTATACCAAGTCATTCAGTTGGGTCACCACACGATACGGGTCTTCCTACGACTTCTGCAACTTGGGCGAGCGTCCGTCCGTTGGTTCTTTTTGGACTGTATAGCCAAACTTTTTCACCTACTGTAAATCCAGTGTGACTGGCTCGTTGATCATAACGTGACTTCATTCTTCATCGCTTTCTATTTACTAGTTGTTATCTTATTGTCAGGAGGGCGTCCAGTCAAGAGGTCCACTGGAAGCTGTAAATTAGATCCAAATATTACACTGGCAGGTGTTTTTCCAGTGGATTCAAGAACTGCACAGCGATAGGCCAGTAAAAATGGTTGAATGCATTTATCCCAGTCACTTTGTTGTTCATTAACTTGAATTTTCAGGTAGTTTTCCAAAGTTCTATTAAATCTTTCAACCATTACATCTGACTGCGGGTGAAGAGGTGTTGTTCTTGTCGTATGAATTCCTAATAAGCTGCACAGGCTTTTGAATACATCGAATTCAAAGTTCCTGCCTTGGTCGGAGTGTATTTCCCTTGGAATTCCTTATCGGCAAATCCATTCTTGAAATAGTACGTCGGCAACAGTGATGGCTTCTTGATTGGATATTGCGGAAACTTCTGGCCATTTGCTGAAGTAATCCATCGCTACTCAACGCAATTCGTTCGAAGGGTGCTTCCACGTTGTACTGCTTCATTTTGCCGCGAGTACGAGTTTGGGGTCTTTTACCGGCGCCGGCGGTACAGTCCTCGCAGTTTCGGCACCAATCCTTCACATCTGTACGACTTCCCAACCAATAAAACCTTTCTCGAACTTTTTCAAGAGTCTTCATAACATCAACGAATCCTCCGTACGAAAAATGAAGAAATAGTTATGAACATGCCACGAAGAAATAATCCCACTTCTGACACCAAATGTTCCGGATACACAAACACGGTTTCTGAGCGCACTTCTTTTAATCAGAACACAGCTGACAGATAGCAAAGGTAAACACTATATACAGTGTGTCCCAGATTCGCTTCTCTATATAGGGATCTCGGCTCCTATTATACCTACAAAAGTTAAATGGGGAAAGTTTTAGAGGAAACTTATTGCATTCGATATCTGGCTTCAGATTTACGATCGATCAATAAGTTTGGGAAATATCGGCGAAAAACCGAAAATGGCGGATTTCGTTTTTCGCCAGGGTATCCAGAACGGTAAATTTGACAGCTGTCGAAATGTGACGTTATTGGGACACATTTTTAAGACAAATAAGATGGCGTATACGCCACGTCTTCATTGTTTTTTGTTAACCCGCAACCCGCCTCAACTTTCATTTTTCTTATGACCGCCATATTGGATTTTTCGATTTTTGGAAAAAGCCTAAAATTTCCAGTCTAGAGATATCTCACAAGTGCATTAAAAATTTTAGTGTCATCAAAATATCACACTTCGTAAAATAGGTTTTAATGTTTTTAAAGGAGGCTATGATTTATTTGTCACAAGATTACATTAATAAGTAAGTAATGTATTGAACGCATTGAATTCTCAATACAACATGAACGTAAATAATGACTTAAAAAATCTAAATGAGCTTTAACTACTTTCTAAGTGGGTAACATTAATTTATAGATCTGCAAAATGACGTCCATTTGCATCGAGACATTTTTGACAATTGGTGACTGTTTTTCGTACAACCCTGGTAAGTGTATTTCGGTTAATATTTCTAAACGTGTCCAGAAATCTTTGTCTCAGGATTTCTATGGTCACGGGGGGATCAAATTCATAGATTTCATTCTTCGTGTGACGCCAGAGGTAGAAATCCCAGGGCGACAGGTCAGGGGATCTAGGAGGCCAAGATATTGGACCAATAAAAGAAATTATTCTTTCGTTAAACTGCTTTCTTAAGTTCCTGACTTGAATGGTACTGTGAGCCGGACATCCGTCTTGTTGAAACCAAGTTTTTCTTAATTCATCTTCCGTTAAAATAGCTCGTAAGGCTGGTACAACCTGGTTTCGCAAAAGCTCTAGGTACCTCTGCCCGTTTAGGTTGTAGTCAAACAAAAATGGTCTAATAAGTCGATTTCCTGAAATGATTAATAATTTATAAACAACAGTCAAGGGCGGCAGGGTCGACCGGGTGGTACTAGAAACTATAAATTAAGGGAAAATTATTTTTATTAAAAAGTAGATATTTTCTTTCCAAAAATAATTATTGAAACACCCCGTAATGAATGAGCTTGTATACAGTTGATACCTATTCAGCTTTATTATGAAAAAGGAAAACATATTTGGTTAGCGGAAAGTAATAGCCTTAAAAAATTATTTTATTGGTATTGCATATTAATTTCGGAAATACTAAATCAATTTATTTGAGTGATATAATAATCTTAAAGAAGTACACCGTGCCTTAATAAAACATAAAATATCAAAAGAACAAACCCCTTGCGCTTTAAAATTTAAATTATTCGGAAATACAGCTGAACGCCTTTCTATAAATCATAATGAAAATCGAAAAATAATTCGACATTTGTTTAATATGGTATTTTTTTCATAACGCAAGAACTAGGCTTCCCGGGTAAAAATAAATATTAAATTCTGACAATCAAAATAATTTTAGAGAATTAGCTAAATCTGCATAAAATTTAGACAAAGTGTTAATAAATTTATAGAATCCAATTCTATTTTTATAGGTTCTTCGAAACTATAATACAAAATGATTGAATAAAAATGTAATACAATATCAAAAAAGTAAGTTGACTGACTAGAGTAGAACGTTTTCCTTTTTTTTTATTAGATTATACTCTTTTAGTATCATTAAAGAACTAAACGAAAAAAAAAAGATTATTATTTGACCATCATTTGGCGCCTATTTAAAAAAGATTGGTTAGATTAACTTAACAATGATCCCACACCAAACGTTAATTCCAAATCTGATCTGTAGACGGCTCTTTGCCACTTCGTGAGGATTTTCCACAGCCCAATGATGACGGTTGTGCCTATTAAAGACTCCACAAATCGTGAACCTGCTCTCATCGGACCACAAGACATGATTTACAAAATCAGGATTTTCATTACATCTCCTAGTATACCATTCACAGAACTGTAGTCGTCTTGGAAAATCAGTTTCCTTAAGTCCTTGTACTATTATGGGTTTGTATGGATGGTACTTGTTCTTTTTTAAAACTCTCTGTATTGTTGATTTTGGCACATTAGTTTCCTGTTCTTGATAGCTTGTAAAATGTTTCTGTCTCGATTTTCATTGTTATTATTGTATCCGCTTCTAGGTTGTTCGAAGGTACCATGGTTAATTAAATTAACTACGATTCTCCTGAGTTGGGTTTTATGAGGCTGCCGTCGTTCGTGGTACATCTCCAAATACCTTGCTGAGGCAACGTTGGCGTTTCTGTATGATTGAAAGTACAGAGCTAACATGTCAACTTTTTCTTCATTTGAATACGGAATGCCGGCCATTTTTTATAGGTTTTGACAATTTATGATTTTATTGGGATAAAAGCGTACCTACTACTTATTAAAACACAGCTTTGATACTTTCAACTAACTTAACGTTAAAGTCAAAATCCAATTGTGTTACAGATAAATCATGGCCTCCTTAGAAAAGCATTGAGAGCTAACATTACTTTAAATAGTGTCCTCCTTAGAAAAAACTGAAACCTAACTTTACGAAGTGTAATATTTCGTTGATACTAAAATCTTTAATGCACTTGTGAGATATCACTAGACTGGACATTTTAGGCTCTTTCCAAAAATCGAAAAATCCAATATGGCGGCCATAAGAGAAATGAAAGTTGAGGCGGGTTGCGGGTTAACAAAAAACAATGAAGACGTGCCGTATACGCCATTTTATTTGTTTTAAAAATGTGTCCAAATAATGTCACATTTTGACAGCTGTCAAATTTACCGTTCTGGATATACTGGCGAAAAACGGAATCCGCCATTTTCGGTTTTTCGCCGATATTTCCCAAACTTATTGAACGATCGTAAATCTGAAGCCAGATATCGAATGCAATAAGTTTCCTCTAAAACTTTCCCCATTTAACCTTTGCTGTAGGTATAATAGGAGCCGAGATCCCTGTATAGAGAAGCGAATGGGACACACTGTATACCTAACAATAGTAACTAACTAAACTTGTCACTGTCTACTTGTTTACACTTTGAAATCTCAAACTAAACTCAATCAAAACGTGGCGTCGCGGCGCCCTTATATAGCCTTTAGATTTTTGACACTATCATAGTCGTTACATCGATAAAAATTAAGATAAGTCTACTTCATTAAACAGATTATAAATAAATTCATCTAAAACTTAATAAATCTATAACTAGGGCTAAATTCGCAACATTATGTATAACTATTATTTTACAAGCCTTTGTAACAGTATATTCATAATTCCGTGCATTTCGTTTAACTTTGATGCGGTGCTCTATTAAATTATGGATGCCAGCGCGTCACAACTGTGGGATCCTCACTTAGGTCTGTTTAAAAATTCATGCAGTTTTCCAAGTTTTAAAGTATGCTGTACTTACGCTATGGTAAACATAAGCCTTTCATTATATAGTATATATTGTTACGAATTTAGTTGTAGTCGTATTAAATTAAATGTATACATATCGACCATACATATGTAATTAATCTTTATTGAATGTTCTATTAGGTTGAATGTCACACTTTGAGTCATGGAAGACAGAATTTGCTGACAATAATGCTGCTGATTATAAATATTTCATAAAAAATATTTCACAGTTGAAAAACAAACTGATAATATACTTCTATTCAAAATTTGGCTTATTCTGCATAACGGAAAATTATAAATTTACTAATATGGACGGTACCTAATAGCGATGTCAGATTCGACGTCCCGTGAGGAATGCCGTACCATAAGGTTAGAATATTTGGTAGGATCAACAACGGTTATGATACTGGTGGGTTTGAATATGTACAGGGTGGTCCACTTAAGATGCTCCTATACTTTATCCCAATAAATAAGACAATGAGAAAAAAAAGTTAAATACCAAAAATATTTGACCCTAAGTATATTTTTTATTTATAATATTTTTATGTATACATGGTGTTCCATTGTGCCGGGACAGTAACCAACTTTTTTCTTTTTAATGAAATGGTAAGAATATTTTTAGAAATTTTAATTCTACGCTTGACTTGAGTATTTTTTGTCATCATAGCATACGAAATTTTGAGTAGTTTTTGAGAAAAATTAACTTTTCTAATTTTTTTCGTTTAGGATTTAACTCTGCATCATTCCATATATATATAGCTTATATTCCAAAAATTAGTAGTTTAGAAGTTATGACCAATTTTCTATAATAATTCGGGTATTTTTGTTAAAAATCTAACTAAACCTAAATAATATCCTATTTTTTTTAACATTATAATTAAATTTAACACTAAATGAACAAGAAAGAAAGTAACTAATTACTTATCAAAAAACATTTTCGACATAACCCCCGTCTTTGGCAATACAAGTAGTACAGGGTGTCCCATTTTCGTAGGTTTTATGGGGTTTCCAGCTTATGAGTAGAGATAGAGAGATGCGGTTTTCGCGACACCGTGCTACTTTTCGATGAAACTAAAGAGGCCGCAAACAGATTTGCCCTAACCATTTTAGTTTCCGTGCTACAGGGTGATTTTGAACATTTGTCATTTTCGGACACCCCCTGTAACTCAGCTATCGTAAAATATATTTAAAATGTTTCAACTGGTATTTATAGATTTTTTCACGTAGAATTCAGTGGCGTACTCAGATTTTTGCTGAGAGTCATAGTTTTTGACATATTGGCATAACCTACTATTTTTTAAATGGGACACCCTATATATTATTTTTTCATCTTATTCTTCGTGTCGAGAGCTTTTCAAAAACATACCATAAGTCATATTTATTTTCATAAATAACATGAAAAAATACATTTTTCTTTAAACGGATTTATGGCATAGCAGATCAATCGAAATAAGAGAAGGTGGCTGTGGAGCCATGGAAAAAGTTAACAAATATTTATTAACGAAATAACAAAGTAACAGCATCAGAAAAAATTAGGAAGTAGGTAAAAGGTAATAATTATAATTTCATTAAAACTACAAATATTGTTCAAATTGTAGACCATTATGTGTCCTACAAGTGTGACAAACTTTAAAAATTCTTTTTAATGCATTTTCTATTGTAAATGACTGTCTTTGTAACTCTGCAAAAGCGTTTTCGGTGGCCATTCTTAGTTGTTCTAAGTTTTCGTATCGCCTTACATAAACCTTGTTTTCTAAATAACCCCACAAAAAGAAATCTAAAACTGAGAGGTCAGGGGATCGTGGTGGCCATCGAACAGGTCCGTGTGTTCCTATCCATCTTCCAGGAAAATGGTCGTTAAGCCAGTTTTGACTTATTCTGGCATTGTGGGCTGGAGCTCCGTCTTGCTGGAAATAAATCCTATTTAGTTGAGCCAAGGGAACATCATCCAAAATTCCTAATGCGTCTTCTAGGATTCGCACGTAACCAATCGAATTCAGATTTCCTTCATATATTTGGTAAACTATTTTTCGGTTGAAAATAAAACAGGAGACATTGAATCCAAATCAGCCCTGACGCTCCCTAGGAAAAATAACATGGTTGTTTTCTTGACTCCAAAATCGCGTGTTGGGTCTATTTAAAATCCCTGAACTAGTAAAATGTGCCTCGTCTGACCAAATAATCTTTTTTTCAAAATCGATATCTTCTGCCTTCATATTTATAAACCAATTGCAGAACTCCAATCTGCGCTCTGCATCACCAGGATGCAGATGATGCACAAGTTTGTATTTATAGGGTTTGAATCTGTGCTTTTTCAAAATTTTCTGCACTTTGGTTTTCGGTACACCCGCCTCTTCGTCTATTTTCCTGCAAGATGTTTCAGGAGCTGTCTGAACGAGGGCTAAAACGTTGACCTCAGATTCTTCGTTGTCTTTATTGTAAGTTCGCGATCGAGGCTTGTTAAAAGATCCATATTGGCAAAGATTATTTTTAATTTTTTGAAAAATTCTTTTTTCTGGTTGTCTTCTCTCGGGATATCTAAGATAAAATAAAGCGCACCAATAAAGTCAAAATGCAGGAAGATAAAAAAGAACTAACCTGTTCAGATAAAGCTCTGCCGCCTGATCTGCATCTTCATTAGACAATATAAAACACGCGTTCATATCATATTTCTCAAAATATTCAAATTTTTGATTCTGAGCCATATTAAAAACAATAATTATAATAGACGTCAAGAAAAATTTAAACGCAATAATGCCAAAAATGACAGCAGTAATGGCTGCCTGATCATATTTTTGTTGGCGTTGCCATGGCTACCACAGCCACCTTCTCTTATTTCGATTGATCTGCTATGCCATAAATCCGTTTAAAGAAAAATGCATTTTTTCATGTTATTTATGAAAATAAATATGACTTATGGTATGTTTTTGAAAAGCTCTCGACACGAAGAATAAGATGAAAAAATAATATATAGGGTCTCCCATTTAAAAAATAGTAGGTTATGCCAATATGTCAAAAACTATGACTCTCAGCAAAAATCTGAGTATGCCACTGAATTCTACGTGAAAAAATCTATAAATAGCAGTTGAAACATTTTAAATATATTTTACGATAGCTGAGTTACAGGGGGTGTCCGAAAATGACAAATTTTCAAAATCACCCTGTAGCACGGAAACTAAAATGGTTAGGGCAAACCTGTTAAATCTCTTTAGTTTCATCGAAAAGTAGCACGGTGTCGCGAAAACCGCATCTCTCTATCTCTACTCATAAGCTGGAAACCCCGTAAAACCTACGAAAATGGGACACCCTGTACACATGGTTTCAATTCTCGCAGTAGCATTTCTAACCGCCTCTGTTGCATTAAGTCTTTCTACCTCTTGCCTAATTCTCCTTTTTAAATCTTGAACAGTATTACACCTATTGTTTTACACCTCGTTTTTTAGGTTGCCCCATAAAAAAATCCAAGGGTGTTAAGTCGGGGCTCTTCGCTGGCCAATCCAAAATGGAAACCGTTCATTCAAACAATTTATAACAGGCACTATAATGTAATATGGAGCACTATCTTGTTGGTAAACAAGCCCTTCTTGGACCTATTATTCGATCACGGATAATACCACACCACGCATAAACACTTCTCCGACTCTATTTTTTCATTTCTTTTACACGATGTTCATTTGAGTTACATCAGTAATGAGTATTTTTTCGGTTGAACATGCCGGCCGTATTGAAAATTGCCTCATCGGTAAATAAAATATTTTTAAAAATGTCAGTTTCAAAATGGTGATCTATCATGAGAGAACAATAAAAAAGCTTCGTTTGGAATAATTCCTGAACTGGTAAAAATTTGAACGGATGATAGTTATTATCAGTTAAAGTCCTTTGAACACTAGTATTACTAATTCCCGGTAGATCTCGCGATTCATCTCTTTGCGAATTTTCGTTGTTTTCTTCAAAATAGGAGAATTTCTAATTGCTTCTGTTAGGACAATTTTTGGGCGCCGTTTTTGTTTATTGATTACCACTCCACGTTCAAGATCACGAACAATTCGTGAAAAAATATGTTTCGTGGGTACCCGTCTTGCAGGATACAACAACCGATACTCCCGCAGGGCTAATGCTGGACTTTTATTATTTCTTATGTAACATTCATGAAGATTTAAACGCTCTTGGACACTGTATAAAGCCATTTTTCCTTTAAAAAGAGTTAGATGCGACTAAATGTCAAATAAAAACTGTGTATTTATTGGTATCCAGGCAACAATTTTACTAGTTTTGTTTTTCTATGGATATCTTGTAAAATTTAGACGCGTTTAGAAATGCTATTATTGCGAAAATTAAAACCGTAATCGTAATATTATACTACTTGTATTGCCAAAGAAGGGGGTTATGTCGAAAATGTTCTGTAATAAGTAATTAGTTACTTTCTTTCTTTCATTACTTGTTGATTTAATGTTAAATTTAATTATCATGTTAAAAAAAACTTAGAATGGGTTATTCTTTAGGGTTAGTTAGATTTTTAACAAAAATACCGGAAATATTATAAAAAATTGGTCATAACTTCTAAACTATTAATTTTTGGAATATAAACTATAAATATGGAATGATGCAGAATTAAATCCTAAACACAATAAAAGTGTTAAATACAGGGTGTTCCATTTAAAAAAATTAAGTTTTTTTAGTTACAAAAACATTTTTTTTGATGGTCATTTAGGACCACCCTTTATAATGGGTTTTCGCTCTTGATAGGTCAGAGTATTAAATAATAACCACTCCCATGGATCCATAACCAAAATTCACAATTTTAGTCTTCAGGTGTGAAAAAATCACATTTTTCCAAAAACCTGTTTTTCCGAAAAAAATTAGAAAAGTCAATTTTTCTCAAAAACTACTCAAAAAATTCGTATGCTATGATGATGATACCATTTCATTAAAAAGAAAAAGTTGGTTACTGTCCTGGCACAATGGAACACCCTGTATACATAAAAATATTATAAATAAAAAATATACTTAGGGTCAAATACTTTTTGTATTTAACTTTTTTTTCTCATTGTCTTATTTATTGAGATAAAGTATAAGAGCATTTTAAGTGGACCACCCTGTACAAGTTCTGACGAATAATTGCTTATCAGTGGTGCGATAGCGCAATTGGTTAGAGCAATAGACTAGTGATCCAGAGAGGCGAGTTCGATTCCCCCTCGTACCATAACTTTTGCTGTTGATTATACATATTTCTAAAAAATATATCACAGTTTAAAAACAAACTGATAAAAGACTTCTATTCAATAAATAATATTTTACACCATGCAATTTTTGTAAAGTTTTATTAAGCCGCCATTTTGTTCTGCCTAATTGGATAGAAACAAATATTCTTCGATCTTCAATCTTAAATGAAGATATTCCTTGGGAAAATTTAAATATACGCCAAAAAATCGATAAATTTCTTTTATCCGAAACCTGCCTCATTATCAATCTTTCCTTTTATTAGGAATAGTGAAGTGTGACCCACCTTAGTTCAGTAAATAGTGCTTTAGTACATATACAGGGTGTTTTCAATATTTAAGTGAATGATTTTCGGGTCCATTTTAAGAAGAAAACTTCATATAAATGTGTGTCCTAAACGTCTTAACTTTCAAGATACAGGATGGTAACGTTTTTATAAATTAATAATTTTTCAATTAAAGTGCGGGACACGAAAGAAAACCGGGCGGAGTCAATCGGTTTAGGAAGGTCGGCCAAGAAATCTCTTTAAACCAGTGGTGTCCCGTCGTTCTTTAAATAATATGGCACTCCTTTTTGACTATACGCACTTCAGATAATTAAAAAATGTACCTATGCTTAATGAACCTTTATCTATATTTGTCTGTTGTCTTTCGTATACCGCACTTCTATATCTCTTTTGTGTTGCAAAAACGGCGAACTTTTGAATTTTAAAATGATTTAATTTTGATTTTTCTTGATCGATTTACCTATAAATATATTTTTGCTTGAGTTCTGTTATTAACTGTTCCCGGGCTACTGCCTACGTCCACTATTATTGGACCACCCGGAATAGTGATACACGATTTACAAGTCCAGATTTTACAAGGGCAGCCAGCATCAGTCCAGCGAACGAGACTTATCAAAATTTTAATTTATGCAGTTCGACTTTGGGCTACTCGGGTATGCCAAAAGTGGCAGTCTGTCTCCGTCCGTTGTCATATTACTTTATACATTGTGAAGTGCTATACAGGGCGTTTCCTAATTGCGTGCTGATGTTAAACGGGGTGTTTTTATGTTCTAAAAGTCTTAACTTTTGAGATACAGGATGGTAAAGTTCAAAAAGAAAACATTTTTTTTCATCCCAATTCTGATGCTATTGTAGATAACTGCATGAAATTTGATACACGTCTTTTATGCATTAAGGAGCATACAGATTTACCCAGGTTAACTACATAAGCACGCCACTGGTAGAAATTTCAAAAATTGATTGTTAATAAAAAATGTCCTTTTATGCATAAAAGACGTGTATCAAATTTCACACTAGTTATTTATCTATAATAGCATCGGAATTAGGATTTAAAAAAAATGCTTTTTTAAAACCCTGTATCTCCAAAGTTAAGACTTTTAGGTTCATATTAAACTTTGTTCTTAAAAAGGTTAACATTAGCACGCAATTAGGAAACACCCTGTATAGTACTTCACAATGACGCCCCTGTACAAAGTAATATGACAGACGGAAACAAACGGTCGCTTTTAGCACACCCGAATAGCTCAAAGTCGAACTGCATAAGTTAAAATTTTGATAAATCTTGTTCACTGGAATCAGTGCTGGCTCCCCTACTATAACTACATTGATGTGTTAATTTTGGAAAAATATGAGTTTTTGTTGTAGTTTTTCAAATATTAATTGCAATATCAGATATTTTTTGACATCCGGTATTGAACAGAAAATTAATTATTTTGAAGCAGTTTATTGACAGCTACTTTATGAACAATTTTACAAAATATATGAAAAAAAAACTAAGCAATTTTTGAGGTTGACGGCTGTGATTCTAATGGTTTTTAATTTAAATCTTTAATTGAAAGTTCACCGGTGTTGTGCTCTCGAATATATTTTTTTACTCCTGCCCATGCAAGTTCAATAGGGTTGAGGTCGCACATGTATGGAGGCAGCCTTAAAGGTGTATGACCGAGGTTACGTAAAAGACCGTCAATTTTATACTTTTTTCTCTAGGCTTGTTGGTGGATATTACTTCATATAATTGATATTTTCTCCATGTTGGATTACATACAGGATTGTTCGAGTTAATCCACGATATCATATGAGCTTTTGTAGAGTATTTAGTTGGCACTTTATCTTCTACGTGAGAATGATTAAACGCATTATCCATTACCACGACTGATTTGGGAGGAATGTTAGGTAGAAGCTTCTCGAGCAACCACTTTTCAAAATTATCTCTATTCATCTGTCCATGATAGTCTCCAGTTGTTAGTCCCGAGCGAAAAACTAAAACAGCACCTGGAACAAATTCGGCTTCTGAACCAACATGAACTATAATAAAGCGACTACTAAAGCGGATTCTCTGAACAACACCTGTAACACTTTCACTTTGCCAACATTTATTCACTGTCATCATTATCTACCCAGGTTTCGTCTAGATACACAATATTGCGTCATTCTTGCCTATATTGCCTTACAGTTGATAGATATTTCACCCGCAAGTGAAAAATATTTGGTCTCTCAATGAACAATTTTCGTTTATTTTGGTACAAACAAAACCATTTGATCGTAAAAGCCGATTTAAGGTTTTATACCCGTACGGAAAATCTATTTTGTTCTTTACAGCACGAAGTAGGGGATTGCAGGTCGGAACCTTCTTCAAGTTTATATAAAAATCCTCTAGTGTCCGTCGAATTACTTGAAAATCAACATCGCCAATTTTATCTTTGTATGATAATCGGTTTTTTTTTACTAGAAGATTTTAAAGGTGAAGTAGAACATGAGCGATCATTATGTTCTCTTTGAATTTTTCTCACACTACTTTCCGAAACACCAGTGTAAAATGCAGCGCGTTCTGAATTTTGAATTGGAATAGTCAAACTATTATTTTCAGCTTCTCTAGTACAGGCCTCTATAACGCTCGCAATAACTTCACGTGCACCGCTTCGAATTGTTTTCCTCTTTTGCTCGCCATCGTTACTTCGAAATTATAATTCAAATTCAACGCAACGCATTTATATAGAAATAAAAACAAATGCTCGAAATGTATAGGCGCCACTGGAAATAGGTAGAACCTTCTAGGGGCAAGTGCATGGAGACTCTAGGCACATCCCAATTACAAGTGAACCAGTGCGATATTTACTAAATTCTCGATTAATTTTCCGTACCGCTTAGCTGGCGCACTTTATAGGCGAAGCGGCAAACTATTACAACAAATAAAATAACATAAACATTATTTGTGTACCCAAATTTACTTTTACTCTTGCTTAAGACTATGAACCTTTATTTTAAGGACCGCCCGGGTTTCTTTCGTGTCCCGCACTTTATATCTGTAATACCACTTTAGATATTTTAATGACATTTGATATCAAGGGGCAGTTTTAGATGTACCACATCTCTTTTTATTTCCACCAGTGGCATTCGTGCGGAACCTGACCCACATATTTTGGCAGACATTGCTGGTACGCCACTGACTTCGCTTAAAATAAAAAGGGTTTTTAAAATCCCCATTCATTTCTAAGCTAATTTTATCACTTGATTTTTTTCAGTCCGATGCACGGTTTTAACTTAAAAAAAAACGAAAACCGTTTCTCTGCATGGCCATAACAGTATCGTTAATATGACAATATCACCACGCACAGAAATAGATTTTATTTTTTTAGGCGAAAATTCAACAGATCAAATCTGCTCATGTCAGTCAGTACATACATACAGTCAGTGGCGTGCCACTGTTAATAATATTTAGGACTATGCTAATTGAGTCGCCACTGGTTAAAATCGAGAATTCGTTTTTTTTTTCGTGAAAGTGTAACAATCATTTTGAAAATGCGTTCTTAATTACACCTATTTATTCACAAAATATCTGATATTTTGTTTCTTTTAAGACAGTCAAATATATAAAATACAAACCAATAATTATCGTTAATACGCGACAAGTCCCTAATGTTAATTTTATTTCCAAATTATGTTTTATTTCCAAATTATGGGGATTTCAAAGTCTCAGGTTATATCAGCTAATTTTGTTTCGTTAGTGGTGATCGGTGGTGGTGTTCCGTAGCAAAGGGAGATGTTTTGAGACTTTTCGGGATGATAAAGTGATTTTTTTAATGTCTGTCGAGGGTTTCTGTCATCGAGAGTACTAGGTTGGTACCATGTACCGGAACAGGATACATCATTTTTTTCGCTATGTTAGGACTATAAAACCTTTGGACCGAACAAAGAGATCCTCTCTTACTACCTCTCTGCAGAATAATAATGAAGTGTTAGTTCTCATAGTTTTTTTGTGCCGCGATTTTACACGACGTGTAAGAAGTTCTGCTGATCGGCGAATTCTAGGAAGCCTTAATTGGGATTGGAAAGCACTTCAAGACTACTCAAAGCCATAACATCAGGCATTTTAACGTACTGCAAGAAGCTTTTATCCTACTACAAGGACCTTTTAACCTACAGCAGGAGCATATTTTAATTAATACCGCAATCACACTCTTTTATTGTGGGAAGAACAGTGGCTTAGGCAGGTCAACTTAGGGACATCAGGCAGGAAGTTGGAAACTTAGATTCTGGTTGGACTACCGTGGCGTAGCTGGAACGGGGCATTTGAGGTTTTCCTTGTTGGCTTGTGCTGTTTTGGGGCCTCCGTTGCAGTCTGCTCGTCTAGAGGACCACCTCTTTTTGGTTGAGCTTATAGGCTAACCACTGCTGTGAAGCGTTGAGGAAAGTCATTCATCAAGATAAGTACCTTTCCTTGTTTTAGCTTATAAAAGGTAGCTTTACTACTGGTGTTCTACTTACCCTGAGCGTACATTAGAAATTTGATCTTTCGTTGCTAATTTTTCAATTATTCAGCCTTCTCGCACTATAATTACCTTTATAGTCACTTTAAGTCATTAACCAATTTAATTCTAAATAGTTTCTCATGAATTCATTTGCAAATCAGTAACTATAAACTTTTATTCTAATTTCGGTACCTATAACTCTCCAAAGTATTACTTTGTTGTATTTTATTTAATTAGTTGGTTTTGAGTAAAGAATTCATTGTATCTTCTGGCTTATTTTATTAAATTTGAATTTTGTAAAACATTCTTATTGTTTTTTTTTAAATAATTGCTTTGTAAGTGCTCATAGCTTATAGGTAGTAAGAGACTTTATGTTTTTTGTAGTATAAGTTATATTAGGTATGTTGAGTGTATATTGGGTACCCATGTCTTAGTGTCATAAGTGTTAAGTTTTTTGTAATGGGCAGTACTTCCTAAAATTACGTGTGATTTTCAGCCACCTGTTATAGTTTTATGATTGTTTGAATATATTTTGCATTACAGCCCATCTTCTTATTATCGGTGATTTTCAGCCAATATCGGTATATGATACTGATATTTGCATCTCTCATATAAGGTTTTTATAAAATAATATTTATTAAATCTGGTTTTTGCAACATTCATGCTATGCTCTTTCAACAATATTTGATAACAAATATAAAACTTAATTAAGAAAATAAAATTTAATTCAAGGTTGTATCCTTGCCCTCTCTCTTTCTTTTCAATTATCCATCTAATCATTTTACTTAATTTAAAAATTTTAATACTTTAAATATTCACTCCAAGCTTTCCACTTAATCAGTTTTCCATAATTTAATTTTTAATAATCAAATTATTTAATTCGGGGTAGTTCATTTAACTTTTATGGTAAATTTATGTATCAACATTTTTCAGTACTTTCAAGATA
This sequence comes from Kuschelorhynchus macadamiae, assembly GCA_030620095.1. Classification (NCBI taxonomy): domain Eukaryota; kingdom Metazoa; phylum Arthropoda; class Insecta; order Coleoptera; family Curculionidae; genus Kuschelorhynchus; species Kuschelorhynchus macadamiae. Next base: position 280,011 of record JAUTXW010002509.1, read on the forward strand.
TTAAACTTAAAGATATAAATATTATTTCATTTGGCAAATTTAATTTCATGAATAATGTAGTTATCGTTTTACCTCATATGTGGTGATTTGATTGTTACTGTTGATTGTGCTGAACAACATTTAATACCACTGTGATATTTATACTTATATTTTATATACAATTTACAATAAATTTCCTTGCATTAGTATTTCATTCTTTTATTTATAATCTGTCCATTGCAGGAATTAGAAGGTTTTGGGAAGCTACATTACAAGTTAACTTAAGTATTGTGTCTTAGCGTACATTAGTATCTATCTTGTTTTTTTCTTTTCTGCTCAACCTCTTTGGCCACTCTAGGCCTGGCGCCCACAATATTGTTTAAATTATTTGAACTCACGCCCTAACGCCTCCGAAATAAAAGAATCTGAGCACCGAGTAATAAAACAACAATAAAATAAAAAAATAAATAAAAAAAAAAAAGAAAAGGAGGTTGAATATCTAGTTTTCAGGCACCAATATGTAACTACGGGATGCTAATGTTTTTCTTAGAACACTTTTTTAAATAATCTTACTTTTATACTTTTATTTAAATAGTATAACATTCTTTAACACCAAAATAAGTAATAAACGATTTTTATTTAAAAAACTATACCAACTATTAATAATTTTAACAAAATTATAAATTATCTGTTAAAAATTTAATAACAACTTTTGTGAAACAAAATAGAATAAGTTGTTGAAAATGCCCTCCACCTTGAGTTATACAGGCTTCAGCTCTTTTGCTAGTATTGACGCACCCTCTTTGAAGTATACCTCCAGTATTTCTTATTATATCGCAGGAAGCTCTTATACGAGTGTTTACTGGGATACGGTAAACCAGTGTTTTAAGATGCCCCCATAAGAAAAAAATCCAAACGGTTTAAATCTGGAGAGCTAGGAGGCCATGGTTGAGTTCTTGCTTCAACACTAAAGTGAACCACATTTTATCTCTAATTAAAATTGGTACCTACTTCTTCTAGCAATATGGGCAAATCCTCCTCTAGAAACCAGCGATAATTATGGGTATTTAGCCTTTCTGGTAGGAAAAAAGGTCCAATTCAGTAATTTTCAATAATTCCGGCCCAGACATTTACCAAAAATTGTTCTTGGTGGTTGAATTCTACAACTGCATTTTCTTTGGCTCAAATATGATTATTATGGAAATTTTTGATAGCGTTTCTGGAGAAGTTAGCTTAATCTGTAAACATTATTTCACTATTAACAAAAATTAATTCGCAAAGGAAAGTCTCGGGAAAGTAACGCTTGGGTCCGTTGAATATGATACGGGTATAACAGAAAATCGTGCAGAATTTTACAAACTAAAACATGTGAGATATTTAAATTATTTCCTCCTTCTAATTGATTATTTGGCTTGAAAGTAGCTGTGTCAGGCAACCTATGTACATTTGCAATGATTCGCTTCTATTAGGAAAGCGCTCTTGATACAATTGCCTAGCTTCCGGCGATGTGCCATCAGCCAAACCATACATGTAATGCATGTCTGCCAACTCTTCATTAGTAAACTCAACCATTTTTTCACAATAACGATGCACAGATATTTTAAACACCAAATTAATAAGACGCGGAGAGCTGAATTTAAAAACTGAGCTGTCAAAGTAAATGACAACAAAATTAATAATCCTGACAGCCACAGCCTACTATAATGAGAAGTAATTTTTTTTTAATGAAGTAATAGTTTTTTTTTAATTTTTTACCAAAAAACTTTCAAAATACGAAGTGCTATGTAAACTCTTAAACTTGAAATCCTCATTAATTTATGAGCATATTTGATCTCTTGAATTTTCGCCTAAAAAAATAAAATCTATTTTTCGGCATGGTGATAGTGTCATACGACATTGCTATGACCATGCAGAGAAACAGTTTTCGTTTTTTTTTAAGCTAAAACCATGCATCGGACTGATAAAAATCAAGTGATCAATTTTGCTTAGAAATTAATGGAGATTTCAAAAACGATTTTTATTTTAAGAGAAATCAGTAGTGTATCTTCAATATCTGTCAAAATATACAGGTCAAGTCTCGCACGAACGCCACTGAAAAATTATAAATTTTTAAAAACTTTACTTACTGAAAAGTTAAGACGTTTAGGACACATGTTCGTATGAAGTTTTCTTCTTAAAATGAACCCAAAAATCATCCCCTTAAATATTGACATTCAATTAGAAAACACTTTGTATACTGTCTTTTAAAACATTTTTGTTCGTCGCCAATTTGTTAGATCATATTGGAATCCTTTAATTTAAAATAAATTCAATGAGTAGTTTCTATTATAATAACACACACCGCCATTTTGTTACGTCATGTTGAATTCGTCCTGCATTTTTCTGCAAAATTTAAAGTCAATTGAATAGGATTTTTTTACGTTGATTTAATTAATGTGGCGCTTTTAAAAGACAAGTTGAATAATTTCGAGGATATTTATATTTTCTGGCATGTTGTCGAAAAATTGAAAAATTTGTTTTAAAAGTACCCTTAGAACTTATAGATTTAAATCAATACATACTTCGAGAGGATATAATTCTTTAAGTCTTATTGCTGAAGTATTATTTTTGTTTTCATCTAATAATTATAAATGATTTTAATAATTTTTACTTAAAAAACTAACTTACATTTTGTAAATATAGTTTGTAAATTTGTTAAAACTTTGTTGTTGATTAAGATTTCTTTTTACAAAATTAAAAAAGTAATTCTGCCTTCTAAATTGTATAATTTCCAGTCTTTTTTGTGCAAGGTATCAAAAGGGTTCCCAATAAATCAGACCAAAACAGTGTGATATACTTTTCTTTTATCACGATTTTTTTTATTCAGCAACGTTTCGGCGGTCGTTTACCACCATCATCAGCCTTTTTTTTTTGGGGAGGTGTGCAGTGCAAAAAGTATACTAGAGTATTTAAATAAAGAGTTCGATTTATCGCAGCTGGCAGCTGTGGGATGTGACGGCACGCCAACGAATACTGGGCCTAAAGGTGGAATTATTCGTTTGATGGAAATTCATTTGGGAAGACCGCTTCAATGGTTTGTGTGCCAATTGCACGGAAATGAACTTCCGCTGCGGCATCTTTTTCAAAACTTGGATGGATTAACTTCCGGCCCTAAAAGTTTTTCTGGACCCATTGGTACTTTGCTACAGACTTGTGAAACTCTTCCACTGGTGAAATTCTCCCCAATTAAAAGCGAATTTGATTTTTTTGCTGTCAATTTGAATGATCTAAGTTCAGATCAGGGCTATCTTTTAGAGCTATGCCGTGCTATTGTGGGTGAGAACTGGTCAGTCGACTTAGCTAACAAAACTCCAGGGAAAATGGCTCACGCTCGCTGGTTAACTACTGCAAGTCGAATACTACGACTATATGTTGCAACCGTTGGTCCCTCTGATGCTCTGGTGACACTGGCTACATATGTGGTGAAAGTATATGCTCCTGTTTGGTTTACAATTAAACAGAACAGTTCATGTTTTGATGGTGCGCGGAATTTATGGAAATTAATGAACTATTCTCGATATTTGGACAACTCATACCAGAAAATAATAGATCCAGTAATCCAGAGAAACGCTTTTTTCGCTCATCCAGAAAGTATTCTTCTGGGTATGCTGAAAGATTCGAGACAGCACATTAGAGAACTTGCTATACGTAGGATTTTAAAGGTACGACAAACCTCCCCGAAATCCGAAAGAGTAAATATCAGAGCTTTCAAAATTCCAGAACTTAATTTTAATGCTCTTGGGTATATTGAAATTATCAACTGGCAGGATACAGCAATTACTGAGCCACCCATTCTTTCGAAAATTTCAAATGTTACTTTCGAGGAAACAATCAAAACAGGAGACATTATCGATAGAGTCAGATTTCCCTGCCATTCCCAGGCGGTCGAGAGGAGCATTAAACTTGTCACAGAAGCATCTACTTCTGTTTGTGGCCAAAACCAAAGAGATGGTTACATAAGAGCTAAATTAACGTCTCAAAATTTAATGCCGAAGTTTGAAACTAAAAAAGATTATAAAATGTAAAAAAAATAACAAAAATTTGAAGTTTAGCCTTGGGAGGAAGGAGGAAGGAAGGAAGGAGGGAGGAGGGAGAGAGGGGGTGGAGCTCGAATAGCAGTCACCTCCACGTGGTGGGCTCTGGGTTATTTTGTTTAATTATAATTATTTACCAATTAAACAAAATAAGCGAAGAACTGCTAGAAAATTATAAAGTAAAAATATTGAAATATTACAGTAATTTCTTTATTTTTCGTATATTTCGAGGTTATGGCGGACCCTCAAAATATAATTTTTTTTGCGTCAACGAAAATTTTACGTTGTTAGGGGACGTTCGGAGAGTCCTTTTTTTCCTATTATGAGTTATAATTTTTTGTCATATGATTAAAAATAAAAAAACAGATACACCGTGTTTTTAAGAAAAAAATAGAACTTCAAAGCTTCGGCGGACCCTCAAAAAATTTTTTAATCGCAAATTGCAAAAAATATTTATAAACAGATACTAAAAACGCAACTTTTCCCAACTATTACAAAGGCGATACAAAAAAAAAGTTTTTTTTTGCGATTTTCGCTCCACCCTAGTGTGCACCAGTTCAAATCATACCTTTTGTTATTCTAATTAGTATGTGGATTCATATTTCGGTAATACCTATTTCTTTATATATATTTTTGTTATTTCTACACAAGAAATACTCTCTGCTTTAAACGGAGAGAAAATATGTTGCTCGATTTTGTATAACAGAACAGCTTCTTAAAGTTCCCATATGTTTCGCTGTGCTAATACCTCAAATCATTAGTCATAATAAATCCACCCATCTGCCGTTTCTACGAAAGAAATTGCAAAACTGTCCTTGCATCTTACGTTTTTCGCTTCAGGGCATCATAAAGGACCTTTTTATAAATATTAGTTTTGTTATTCTACTAAACGTAGGGCGAATAATTAGATCATGAATTTGAAATTAGAATATCTTATTAATTTGACATATTAGGAAGTACTTAACTGATCTATTCAGTTTTTAGCAGTTAATTTTTATAAATTGTGTTTACATTATTCCACATTTCATAGCAAAAGTAATCATTGTACATATTATATTGAGTTATTATATTATATTAAAAGTGAATACTATTTTAAATAATATAAAAACAAATGCTACTGGGGTTGACGAGATTTCTCCGCTAACGCTTAAGTATTGTAGTCCGTTTATCGATCAATACTTAACTCACATCATAAACTGTAGTCTTCAAATAAACTACTTTTCTAAATTATGGATAATATCAATCGGAGAACCCTTGGCACAAACTTTCAACTTCTTGATTGTCTGACTTCTATTCTGCCTGCGCTATCAAAAATATTTGAGAAAATATTGTATATACAAATGTATACTTACTACCCAAGTTAATGTTACAGATGACATTATTCGAGCATGGGATACAAAAATGAACAGTATTTTGGTACTTCTTGATTTTACAAAGGCATTTGATATGATCGATCATAATTTACTGGTTGCCAAGCTAAAATACTATGGATTTGATAATAGCTCTTGTTAATTAATTAAATCATATTTATCCGACAGGTTTCAAAAAATTTACTCAAATAATAAATTTTCCGAGCAAGCGGAAATATTATCTGGAGTGCCACAGAGCTCTATTTTGGGACCTCTCTTGTTTTTGGTTTATTCGTCTGATATTTTGAAATCATCATCTCTTTGTAGTGTTCAAGCTTTCGCAGACGATACGCAGTTATATATACGCCGCTTTGACAAGGAAGATTATGAACTTGCTGAATCAACTTTCTAAGGGCCATAATTTGAATCTGAAGTCTTCTAAGTTCTGTCGTTTGGTATTTGGCAAATATTAATATAATATTTTTAAAAAATAACCTCAATATTTCCATTACAAACAAACAAACAAACAAACAAAAGTATGCTTTATTGCCGCAGAAAAATTTTACAATTTTATGGACAAAGCAAAATATACCTAAAAATAAGACATATCAAAACATTAATCGAAAATAATTTCGACAGGTCAGTGCTTTTTTTTAATCATCAATTATCAATTTACCAAATCGTAAAACACACGTTAGAATATAACAAACATTGCAAACAGTAAATGAATCATAATAACCTTATAAAAGTAAACAAACACACATGTACGAGGTGAATAATTTCGATGACATTGAAATCAAAATTGCAACTATGCGACCTTAAACTCTATGTTATTATAGTTATACAAATAATGGTGATGTTAAACAGAAGGTATATTGAACTAGTGTAGAATGTAGTATACAAAAAGAATTAAATTGTTTTTAATACAATACCTAACAAAAATAATTAAGTTTTAAGTGAATGTTCGACAGTTCTTTTCCCTATATAATGATTTACAAAATTCTATGCTACGAGTTAGGACATGACTCACAAAAGATTTAAGTAAACAAGCGAGTTTGGTGACAATTTAAAGAGACTTACTCACTGAAAAAAAAATCATTAACGCTGTAAAATGGTCTCTCAATGAGGTATGCCTTGGTGTTTTTTCGAAATTGTGCAAGCATAGGGATAGATTTTAAATGTACTGGCAGATTGTTGTAAAGTTTTATGGCGTTGTAAATAATTGATTTTTTTATTAATTCTGTGGATGGAATGGGAAGATAAATATCATGCCTAGAGTTTCTGGTAGGGTATACATGTTGTGGCCTTTCTGGGAGGGTGTTTATATGTTTTCTCAGCAAACATACCGTTTCCAAAATAAATAATGCAGGAAGTGTTAATATTTCATGTTTTTTGAAATAGTATTGGCAGTGAGCTCTATTATTTAGACCAAACAAATAACGAATGGCTCTCTTTTGAAGCATAAAAATACCACGAAATTGCTCGGTGGTACAGCAGCCCCAAAAGGGAAGGCCATAGCGGAGGTGGGATTCAAATAAAGAGAAATAAGTAAGTCTGGCAGAAGGAACGTCTAGTTCTTTTGAAACTGATCGAATGGCGAAGCAGGCGGTAGAAAGTTTTTTAGTTAAGGTGTCAATATGATTAGACCATTTTAGGTTGTTATTTATATTTAAACCCAAGAATTTAACCGACTCTACGTATTCAATATTGCTGTTATGTACCTGAGGTGGTTGTAAAGGTCCCTTATAAGATAACGCCACCGTTTTATCGACGTTAAAACAAAGCATATTGGAATCGGACCAAGCCTTAATTATAACCAAGTCTTTGGAGATACTAGAGTGTAAAGACGTTGTATCAAAATCACTCCATGTTATGCTTGTGTCATCAGCAAAAAGGGAGATTCTTCCATTAATTTTAAGGTTCGTGATATCATTAATGTATAACAAAAAAAGAATAGGTCCCAAGACTGAACCTTGAGGGACTCCACTTGTAATCAACTTACAATCAGAATCGGAACCATTAGCCCTTACAAGCCTTTTCCCAAGATAAGATTTGAACCAATTTAAAGAAGTACCACGAATTCCATAAAAATTTAGTTTGTTTATCAGAATTTCATGACTAACACAATCAAAGGCTTTCGCATAGTCACAAAAAACTGAGGCAGTTGGGTGGTTGTTATTGAGAGATAAGTAGACGCCTCTAAGCAACGTGAACATGGCGTCACTGGTGCACTTGTTGGGTAGAAATCCGAACTGCTCCGGGGATATTATCTGATGTTTCAGGAGAAATGGCATAAGACGGTTCTTCAGTAGCCTTTCGATGATTTTTGATAGCACTGGTAGTAGTGCAATTGGGCGATAATTGCAAGAGTTTGTTTTTTCTTAATAATAATTAATTAATTAATGGTTCAAGATTAAGTATTGTTGACTCTGCGAAGAATCTAGGGTTAATATTGGATAGTCAATTAAGGTTTAAAGAACGTCTAAAAAAAAATAGTCCAAAAGTGTTATCTCTCAAAATGTTATACAATATCAGCCATACTCTAAATGTAAATTTAAGGAAAAACTTGTGCGAATCGTTTGTATTATCAAATTTTAATTATTGTGATTTTGTTGTCAGATGTTTTTACGGTTTTTACCTTGACCAGGAGAGCAGGAATCGAATACAAATAGAACAGAATGCGTGTGTTAGATTTGTTTATGGTCTTAGGAAATAAGATCACATTTCTGAATATTTCAGGGAAATTAATTGGCTGAAAATGAAGGCTCGTAAAAACCTACATTTATGTACCTTTTAAAACAATTAATAATCCTGCATCTCCTTTTTCCATTCGTGAGCGCTTGGTTGTTCGCCATGACATTCGCAATTTAAATCTTCGAAATAACGAAGCATTTCTCATCATCAGAGTGCCATTTTCAGCGTGGATTTACTTGCAGTGCAATACATCATTATAATAGCTTACCGAACAACTTGCTAAACCTTATTAGTAACACTTTCAAAGCAAACTATAAAAAACATTAATTAACTTTGCAGAATATGATAAATAAGATTGCTTCTCACTGTTTAGTTAGTATATTTTTCTTTGTTTTTTCCTTTGTTTTTCCTTTGTTTTTTATTTTTTTATTCACTCGAAAATTGGCTATTTATTTTAATTTTAATTTAATTGTTATTTTATATTTCTTACGTAAACTCTCTCCTTTATTGCGTAATTACTTAATGATGAGTCGAATAGTTTTTCATTTTAATTATTTTATTTTCGTTTGTTTTGTTTTTACTTGGTTCAGTTTCTACATATTAATAAAAGGCCGTATTATTTATATTTTAAGGTATTTTATGTTTAATTTAGAATAGTAAAAATGAATAGCGAAAGTTCATTCACAAAGCAGCGATAGCTACCGCCTATTCCAATCAAAGATATCCGAAATAATTAATGGGATGTCAATGTGAATAAACTTTCCGGTTGTATTTCCAGATACGACCCATTTGTATTATTTGCGTCAGGATTAATTAAAAAGCGTTATTTATGACGAGTCAGACAGATATAGACATACTTATGATTAAAAATTACAGCTTTATGTTATGAATTTTTTAGAGGTAGAATATGGAATTCCAATCATTGAAAATTGTTACACAATACTGACTGAATAGGAGAATAATTAAAAGCTAATTTTGTAAAAAAATACATTTTTACGTATACACTTTATGGGCATAGGGAAGTATTGGAATCGGAAGAACTTTCAAAAAATATAAGTTGGGTTTAATCGACGTTTTAGAGAACCTAGAATACGTAAAACATATTTAAAAACAATATGACGTACCTATGTACAGGGTGTCCCACATAAGATCCTCTATCCCCTTATCTCGAAAGATATACAATTTAGGAAAAAAAGTTATATATAAAGTGTTATTGTTTTTAAGTGAACTTTTATATTATATACCTTTCATGTATACAGGGTGCTCAGTTTTTCCTGGTTAGGAGTCAACTCCTAAAAATTAAATGGGACACCCTGTATATTATCCTGGATATGGATTCCTCATTGAAAATAAGGGTAACTTTCATTAAGATATTGTATACCTATCTCTCGTCATTTAGGATATAATAGCCGTTTTATTTAATTTTTTGCTAAAAACGTATATATTTAAGGTAGTAGAAAAAAATATAAGTATATAATATTTGGTGAAGCTGCCATTTTTATGTTAAAGACAACACCACAATATATAATTTAAGTTGTTTACTTTGACTACAAATTATACAGGGTGATATCAGAAATTCAATCGATCGGAATATATAAAATTACTTATAAGTCAATAATCTTAAATGGAACACCCTATATATTATTGCAGATTTCGATGGTTCACAAAAAATTAAAGTAACTTTGTATATAATAACCTATACCTATCTCTAACCGTTTAGAAAATATTCGCTATTAAACTTTTTTTATGCAATAAAATATACCTTTGGTTTAAATTTAATGACGAAATACGTCACAAATATTTTTTAACGGGCTGACCATAGTAGATTTTCAACAAAATACTGTAGTTTACAATTTTAACTAAGATGTCTGTATTCTGTATTTCCTGAGAAAATAATTCATTACAAATCATAAAATGAAACCAAATATTGCATGTAATTAACTAACGCTGCAAAATAAAAACTGCCATGGAAAACAAATAAAGTGCTTTGAAAACCCACGTAAACAATATTTGTCAAATAATATAATAAATTTTGGTTTGTTGTGCGTTAAGTTCATCTTTATCTTATAATGTCTTATACTGCCGAAGAAAGGTTGAACTTATATCAGTGTTATCTTCAAAATAACAAAAGCGTTGCACTGACTATAAGAACATATCATGAAAAGTATCCGGAGAGAAGATATCCGGAGAGAAGAATACCGGAAAGATCCATGTTTGGGCGAATTGAACTAGATCTCGAACAGCATGGTGTTTTAAAATATGAAAAAAGAAATAAACCTAAAAGTATCTTGGATTATGAAAAATTAAATATATGCTTATATTTCGAAGAATTTACAGAAAATTCCATCAGAGATGCAGAAAAAGACTTAAGTATTGCTAGAACTGATATTCAAGGGACGCTGAAAATGAATAACTACAGGGCGTTTAAGTTCGCTAAATTGCAACACTTAGAACCTACCGATCATATTCTACGATTGGAATATTGTGACCTAATGATGGATCGACATTTTCGTAACCCTAATTTTTTTATCCAAATTTGTTGGACGGACGAAGCGATATTTACTACCTCAGGGATATTTAATAGAAAGAATACTCACTATTGGTCTCAAGAAAACAAACACAACATCAAAACTATTAACATCAAGGTCGTCGTAGTGTTCATTGTTGGTGTGCGATTTACAGGAATCAAGTAATAGGTCCTTTATTTCTGGATAACCATTTAAATGGTGCGAGGTACCTAGAGCTACTGACTAACAATATCAGGCCGTTACTAGAGGTCAATGGTAACATAAATAATATTATTTACCAAATGGATGGAGCACCTTGCCATAACACCATTCAAGTAAGAACTTATTTAAGTGTTAACTATGCAGAGGTCGTTGGACCAAATGGAAATATTCGTTGGCCTCCGCGGAGTCCAGATTTGACGCCCCTGGACTATTTTCTGTGGGGAACATTAAAGGATAAAGTATACAAAAATAAACCTCAAGATGTTGATGATCTCAAGAATCGAATAAGGGAAGAAATTCAAAATATCAATGAAAGTGCTGCAGTAAGAGATGCCTTAAGAAAAATGGAAGTCATCTACACAACTTGTATTGCCCAAAATGGAGGCCATGTGGCAAATTTACTTTAATTTTCCCTTTTGCATTAGGTATATTGGTCCTTTCGTTATACATGCAATTGTTTTTTTGATTTTACACATTAATTCATTTGTAATTATGTAAATGTTCTCTATTAACTTAACTTCTTACTACATACTTATTTAATAGTTCACAAAATTTACATATTGTTAAATGTTAAAATATTTCTATATTTGCTAAAATTTCGTATTCGTTGAAATAAAAGATTAATATTTTTGTTATGTCGGCCATAGGTATTTTATTATATCGATCATTGGAAAGAATTAATTTCTCAGAAAATACAGACATCTTAGTTAAAATTGTAAACTACAGTATTTTGTTGAAAATCTACTATGGTCAGCCCGTTAAAAAATATTTGTGACGTATTTCGTCATTAAATTTAAACCAAAGGTATTTTTTATTGCATAAAAAAAGTTTAATAGCGAATATTTTCTAAACGGTTAGAGATAGGTATAGGTTATTATATACAAAGTTACTTTAATTTTTTGTGAACCATCGAAATCTGCAATAATATACAGTGTGTTCCATTTAAGATTATTGACTTATAAGTAATTTTATATATTCCGATCGATTGAATTTCTGATATCACCCTGTATAATTTGTAGTCAAAGTAAACAACTTAAATTATATATTGTGGTGTTGTCTTTAATATAAAAATGGCAGCTTCATCAAATATTATATACTTATATTTTTTTCTACTACCTTAAATATATACGTTTTTAGCAAAAAATTAAATAAAACGGCTATTATATCCTAAACGACGAGAGATAGGTATACAATATCTTAATGAAAGTTACCCTTATTTTTAATGAGGAATCCATATCCAGGATAATATACAGGGCGTCTCATTTAATTTTTAGGAGTTGACTCCTAACCAGGAAAAACTGAGCACCCTGTATACATGAAAGGTATATAATATAAAAGTTCACTTAAAAACAATAACACTTTATATATAACTTTTTTTCCTAAATTGTATATCTTTCGAGATAAGGGGATAGAGGATCTTATGTGCGACACCCTGTACAGATGTGTGTAAACAAAATTTTGTCCAGCGATAACTAGAGAACGGTAAAACCGATTCGTTTCAAACTGCCACCCGAAATAGTTTAGGGATTAAATTCTGAGGGTCATGGGCGTAGATCTGCGATATTTTTAAGGGGAGTAAAGACGTAAAAAATATTTTGAGAATGCATACGCCGATAATAATCAAATTAAAAATAGAAATATTTATGATAAATATTTTGCCATTGTTGAACTTTGAATAGAATTTACGTAATGTTTCGCAAAACTGCGAAAGAGGTCAAATTTGATTTATTTTTTTCTTTATAAAATACAGGGTAGCCAAAAAAGGATGAAGCAGGAAAATATTAAAAATTTTAAATAAGAATTATAGTTAAAAAGGACGATTTTTGCTTTTCCGTTTAAAAATTATATGCGCATAGACGCTAAATTTAGTTTGTTTTCCTGATTTATACAAGGGCTCTTGAGATTTGACAAAAAAACTATACCTGTTAAACCACAAATAATTTTAAATAAATTTTGATGACGTGATGCGATGTCCGCGGGATTACGAACAGACCGAACATGAAACATGAAATGGGATTACGAACAGACCGAACATGAAACCAAAAAGAGGGCGAAATGCGTTTTTGAATATAAACGATGCAAACCAATGTTTTCCACCGATTTGGAGACGATATAATCCAATACCAGGAAATGGCATAATCACTACAAGCGATTATTTTATTGATAATAATAATATCTTTAAAGTACTTAAAACAAATCACAATAACTTTGAAAGTAGCACGAATGCTCACAGTCGTGATGACATTTATTTTTAATTTTCGCTGTTTTTTCCTAGGTACTGTTTTGTATTTTTGCTGTCCGCCAAAAATTATTTTAGTGTAGTTTCACTTCATTCTGGCGACTCCCAGGAAGCCCCTATTATGATTTCACTGTAAAAATTTGAGTACAATACTTATATGGGAGAAGACAAAAAATTTTTCTTGAAATATATTAGAAATATTATATTTAGGAAAGGTGCTTTTATTGCCAACGTTAAAGTTGATTTTTTTGATACTTATTCTTAGGAAATAGTGTGCTGCTTTAGAAAGACAAGTTGATTAATTTCGAGGATATTTATATTTTGCTGGTATGTTGTCCAAAAATTGAAAAATTTAATCTAAAAGTACCCTTAAGACTTATAGATTTAAACCAATACATACTTCGAGATAATATAATTCTTTAAGTTTTGTTTTTCTTTTCATCTAATAATTATAAACGATTTCAAACATGTTTACTTAAAAAACCTATGTTACATCATGTAAATATAGGTTTTACTTTTTTTAGAACTTTGTATGTCGATTAGGATTTCTTTTTACTAAAATATCTTGCTCCATTTTGTGTAACAGAACAGCTTCGTAGAAGTCTCATATGTTTCCTTGTGCTAATGTCTCATATCATTAGTTATAATAAATCCACCCATCTGCCGTTTCTACCAAAACTGTCCTTGCATCTTACGTGTTCCGCCTTTCAAGACGACAAATTAAAGCCCATATTAGGAAGCATTTAACTGATCTATTCAGTTTTTAACAGTTAATTTTTATAAATATTCTTTACATTATTCCATAATTTACAGCATAAGTAATCATTCTAGACATTATATTTTAAGGTCTTTTATGTTTAATTTAGAATAGTAAAAACCAATAGCGAAAGCTCACCCACAAAGCAGCGATAGCTACCGCCTATTCCAATCAAAGATATTGAAAATGTCAGGTACATATGTTCGCTGACGACATTCGCTTAACATTTTAATTTGCTCCCAAGAAGAGCAATGATGCTTGCTTGTGTTTTAATAATGATCTAAGCTTTATAAGAAATGGGCGGATATAAACTGCTTGCTTTTAAACCCTTCAATATCATTGGATGTTCTTGTTGGTACTCGAAAAATACTACATTTTTGCAATAATCTTCCTATCCATGTTTGTGGAGTTCCAATTCTTACTGTACAGGGTGATCATTTATAATGTCCCCCCCCTCTAACTTTTTTATTTGACGTTTGGTAGAAAAACGTCAAATATAAAAGTTTCACAAAAAACAATAAGCTATTTGCAGCATACATTTTTATAAATACAGGGTGTTGCCGAAATCACCCACAGATAAAAGTTATATTTTTTTAAATGGAACACCCTGTATATTATACGCTAAATTAAATCCTATGAAAATTCTGCATATTTTTTGTATAACATGTCCTATACCCAAATACAATAGTTTTCGAAATATCTGCGATTTTATCATTCAGAAATAAAAACATTATTCTAAAGCTTATAATTTAGGTTAGGTGGCTGTGAAGTAGATCGATACTAACAAACAAAATATTTGTTTATAAGTGACAGTGACAGTTACACATTTAGCAACATTATACGTTCTTTTTATTGTAAAATGCCTTATTCGGAAAGAGAAAAACAATTAATTTTGGAAATTTTTATTACAACAAACATCCAGACTAGCGAGAAAAAAGAAAACATTGGAAATTGATGAAGGCAGTGATTTAAACATTTTACTAAAAGTGGAAGAAAAGCCCAATATTTCCATTAGAAAAATATCGGGAAGCCTGAAAGCTTCAAAAACAAAAAAACTTCTAAAACTTAATTAATAATTTAGATAATAATATAATACATTTATTCTTACAAATGGAATTGTTCAACTGGTCCCCCGTTTTCTTCAATACATTTGATGTATGTTCTTCCTAATCGATCTAAAGCGGCAGTGATAGACTGGGAATATTCTTGATTTAGAATTTGCATTTCCGTTTTAATTAAGACTTTTAGGTGTTCTCTATTTTCGATGTTATTTGCGTTCACACGATCTTTTAGAGTTCCCCATAAAAATGCATCCATCGGCGCCAAGTCAGGACTGTTAGGTGGCCAGTTTATCGTACCATTTTTTCTAATCCATTCCGTGAACTGTTGGTTTAAATAGTCTTTAACCAATACGACACAATGAGGAGGAGCACCATCTTGTTGGAAGACGAGGTTTCTCAGTTGCTCCAATGGGAGCTCATCCATGTAGTTTTCTAATTCGTTCCGGAGAAAATTCATATAACCATTACCGTTTAAAGTATCTTCGAAAAAATGAGGGCCTATTATTTTATTGTTTAAAATAGCACACCACACATTAACAGTTTGACGTCCTTGAAATCGAAATTCCCTGTAGCAATGGGGATTTACTGTGGCCCACTGTCTGCTATTTTTTCGATTTATCATTCCACTAGTAGAAAACGATGACTCGTCGGTCCAAAAAACATTTTTTAAATAATCTTCATTTTCATTAACTTTTTCCAACATTGCATGGCAAAATTCAACCCTTTTTTCTCGATGCCTGGGCGTTAATTTTGTGGTAGGCCTAATTTTGAATGCCTTGTATCCTGCATTTTTGAGAGTGGTTTGAATCCTCCCATAAGATGTATTTTTTGGATCAATAAGCTCTTCTCTCAGGCTTCCCAATATTTTTCTTATGGAAATATTGGGATTTTCTTCCACTTTTAGTAAAATGTTTAAATCACTACCTTCATCAATTTCCATTGTTCTCTTCTTTCTCGTTAGGCTGGATGTTTGTTGAAATTTTTCATAAATTCGATGAAAGGTTTTTTTGTCCGGAATGTGCATCCGGGGGTTAATTACATGTAATTCTCTTTGAGCCAATTTAGCACTCTTATTTGCTTTGATAAAAGTTTCCAAAATTAATCGTTTTTCTCTTTCCGAATAAGGCATTTTACAATAAAAAGAACGTATAATGTTGCTAAATGTGTAACTGTCACTGTCAGTTATAAACAAACATTTTGTTTGTTGGTATCGATCTACTTCACAGCCACCTAAGCTAAATTATAAGCTTTAGAATAAATCGTAAATATTTCGAAAACTATTGTATTTGGGTATAGGACATGTTATACAAAAAATATGCAGAATTTTCATAGGATTTAATTTAGCGTATAATATACAGGGTGTTCCATTTAAAAAAATATAACTTTAATCTGTGGGTGATTTCGGCAACACCCTGTATATATAAAAATGTATGCTGCAAATAGCTTATTGTTTTTTGTGAAACTTTTATATTTGACGTTTTTCTACCAAACGTCAAATAAAAAAGTTAGAAGGGGGGGACATTATAAATGATCACCGCGTACAGTCCTCAAAAATCTGGCACTTATTATTGATTCTATTCTGAAATTTGACAAGTATATCAGTTCTATATGCCGAAAGGCATATCTTAGCCTCAGACAACTTCTCCCATTTAAATATCTTCTTGATATTGAAACTAAAAAAATGCTTGTTGTTTCATTAGTGATGTCTCATTTTAATTACTGTAACATTGTATATGGTCCATGTATCAATCGTCATCAGCTGCAGAAAATGATGAATCATGCTGTTCGTTTTATAACTTCTGTACCCCGATTTTCTCAAATTACTCCCTACATCCGTGAACTTGATATGCTTAAGCTTAATGAATTGCGTTTCATTCATTTTGCTTGCTTTGTGGTTTAGATTTTAAACACTGGTATTTTTCCTTATTCAAGGACAAAATTAACTTGTCGCAGCTAAGTTCATTTGAGGAAGTTGAGGGTCTTGATCGTCTGCATACTTCTGTTCACAGGGCCTCAGCATTCGAGTCTTCCTTTTCGTTTCTGGCTCCGGTGGTTTACGAAAGTTTGTTGCTCCTCAAGCATCTTTCTGTCCCAACAATAATGACAAATACCTTTAATTTGCATGTCAACCTGAATACATTTTAGTTTGAATAATACCTTTTAATGATATGATGACATAATTGTGATTTTAGTCTAATTGAATTTGATTAGTAGTATTCAGTTTTGCTTTAGTAATCTGGTTTATTATTTTTATTGTTTTTTGTTTGTATTCTATTTTAATTGTTTGCATTCTATTTTAATTGTTGTATTCTATTTTAATTCTATTCTATTATCTAACTATATATTTAACATACTAAGCTAGATTTTTCAGCAAGTTCGTGAGAGAGGTATACTACACCAATTAACATGATTTTCTTTTTAAAATTTTTACACACTATCTTTTGAATTGTTTTATTGCATATTTTTTTCTATAAAACCAATATGTTTTTCTTCAATAACATTTCTGGACGATGTGGTGAATGTGCCCTATATTCTTACAATTCCACTGAAAACTCATCGCGTCATCTATTACTAATTAATCATTAGTCACAATAAATCCACCTATCTGTCGTTTCTACCAAACTGTTCTTGCATCTTGCGTTTTTCGCCATTCAGGGCGACATTCAGTGTTCAGCGGTTAATTTTTATAAATATTGTTTACATTATTCCATAATTCATAGCAGAAGTAATCAATGCAGGTATTATAATTTAAGCTCTTTTATATTTAATTAAGAATAGTAAAAACCAATAGCGAAAGTTCATTCACAAAGCCGCGATAGCTACCGCCTATTCCAATCAAAGAGATCCGAAATAATAAATCGGATGTTAATGTGAATAAACTTTCCGGTCGTATTTCCAGACACGACTCTGCTTATTTGCTTCAGGATTATTTAAAAAGCGTTATTTGTGAGGAGTCAATTAAAGATATAGACATTTTCATGATTAAAAGTTTCACCTTCATGTTATGAATTTTTTAGAGGGAGAATATGGAATTCCACTCACTGAAAATTGTTACACAATACTGACTGAATAGGGGAATAATTATACGCAGATTTTGTAAAAAACAGAAATATTTGGGATACATATTTTGACATTGTTGAACTTTGAAATATAATTTACGTAGTATTTACATGCGAATATTTTTCAAAAAATTTTGGACACAATTGTAACCTATTAGAAACGATAGGCATAATTTGAAATATTAATATTATTATTCTGAAAAAAAAGTCACAAAACTAAAGTTTTATTATTATCTATACTTTTGTTTTTCAAAAATACTGAGAGTCCTTCTACAACGGCTATCACTAGTTCCGAAAAGCCCTGGTTTAAGAAGCAAAGTTATTTTGTTTACTTAGACTTTGCTTTGTTTGTTTACTTGTTTTATCCGGTCACTTACCGGATAAAACAAACAAGCATATCATATTTCTCCAAGTTTTCGAAATTCGCAACCATTTGATATTTCATAAATGGACAAAGGCAATATTTGATTAAAATAATTTAACAATGACAAATGTCAATTAATTTCAATGTCTCAACAGAATCTATATATTCTTTTGTTTAATCAAGTCATGGCCGCCTTATTTTATTTAAAACAGATTTTGGGTATTTCTAAGGGATAAATTAAATAGTTGTAAGTAAGTATTTTCAAACAACACAATTGTCAACATCAGAAAAGTATTAAATCCAACGTCATTTGTTGTAAATAAAACATTTTTAGTGTATAATAGGTATATATTTTTTTTATTAGATTTCCTAAGTATTTGTGTTGTCCAGGGTAAATACTAAATAGTAGGAATGTATCTTTGTTTATTGATTTATTGTTTAATTATGATATTATAACAAACTTTGGTACAGATAATTCATATTTAGAAAATTAACACACAATTTTCATGGCCCACTAGAAAAACAGATTAAAATTTCTTTAAATTGACTTTATTGTCGGTACCGGATTGAAATAAATATCATCATTTTTTAAAAGCTAAAAATGAGCGGAAACCAAATATTAAAAAATATACAGGGTATCCCATTTAAAAAAACCCAACTTTAGTCTATAGCTCGAAAACGATAGTATCTAACCAAAAACTGACTACGCCACTGGATTCTACGGGAAAAACTTTATCGAAGTTAGTTTTCACCTTTTCGGTAAGTTGCCAGGCCATCCAGATACGAGGGATACCTGAAAACGCAAAATTTTCAATTTCACCCTTTATTAAACGAAGAGGGCTAGGAAAAAATTGTTTGTGGCTTATTTGGTTTCACAAGGAAGTAGCTCAGTGTTGCGAAAACCGCATCTCTCAATCTTCAGTAATAAGGGAGGTACCCAGCAAAACCATCGAAGTTCGGATTCAATTAAATTTTTATTTTATTTCACTTTTGTTTATACAGGATGTTTCGTTTTGACGTGACACATGTCAACTTTTTTAATTTAAATGGGACATCCTATATATTAATGCATGTTTCGATTCTACTGTTAATTTGCGAAAGTTTTGATAATAACATCTATATTTGAATTCTTTATCGTTTTTGAGTAAATTGAGTTTTTAGAATTTAAAAAAAAAAACATATTTTTTTAAAAAACATTTTTACCTATAAAACTTTAATGGAACTGACTAATATCTTAAACATACATTACTAAGGGTTCAATTCAACGAGTTTCCATGCTGGTCTTACCAATTAATATACAGGGTGTTAAAAATGGAGAGCAAAACAAACAGAATTAAATGTAAAAATATCCTGTTTTTCAAATGGAACACCCTGTATATTTTTATTTCATCTGATTCAGCGTTCAATTACCTATCATTACTCATATATATGTCCTATACCTAAAATGAACAGTTTCGATTTTATTAGCCGTTTTCTGATTTATCCCGGAATTTTGCCAGAAAACTAAAAAAATCAGAAACTAAAAAAATCAAGATAGGCTTAGGAAATAACCTAATGCAATTGTTGATTTAAGTTGACATTTGCTCTGTTTGTCGTTTTCGTCAAATTTTTGCTGCGAAATTTGTTAAAAATGGCATTATATAGTTTAGATGAACGTTTGAAATTATACAACTGTTTCATAAAAAATAATAAAAGTCCAGGGTTAGCCCTTAGAGAATATTCGAGCGAATATCCTAATAATCGAGTTCCCTCCAGGACTATATTTTTTCGAATAGTGCGTGATTTGGAAAATGGTGTCCTTAAAAACTCTAAGAAAAATCGTCCCAATTTTGTCCTCACTGGGGAAAAACAACTGGAGATTTTACTTTATTTCGAGGAAGATGATGAAAGATCCCAAAGAGATGCTGACAGAGACATTGCAGGTGTCAGTAGAGGAAGTATTCAAAAAACACTGCAGGTGAATGGTTATCATCCTTATAAATTTCTTTCAACTCAATTATTATCACAATTAGACTCAGAAATAAATAATGAAAAATTGACTTTTTGTTGTGATATTATGGACCGGCATCGGCAGTTCGAAAATGTGTTTTTTTCAAAAGTGCTTTGGACTGATGAGGCCTCATTTAATACGGTAATACTGGTCTCAAACTAATAAACATCTAATAAAAGCAATTAAAAAACAAGGCCGTCAAACCGTAAATGTGTGGTGAAGATAGATGAAAGATACTTGGAGCTGCTTAGGAATGAAATCATGCCCCTTATCAACGACTTGCCAGCAAATATTCGAGAAAATATCATTTTTCAGCAGGATAGCGCCCCTTACCACATAGTTGCACCGGTACTAAATTTCCTTAATCAACATTTTCCATTGTGGATAGGAAGACATGGTTTAATATCCTGGCCACCACCAAGCCCTGATTTAAGCCCTTTAGACTTCTTTTTGTGGGGTGCACTAAAAAATAAAGTTTATAAAAATAGATCTAATAATAGAAATAAGTTAAAAATAAAAATCAGGGAAGAGATCAATAATTTTAATGCATCTAATTCGGTAAGGAACGCTATTCGAAAAATGGAGGCTATTTACACTTCATGTATCACAATGGACGGTGGCCATATTGACATTTTTTTATAATCTGTTTTAATCATGTTTAATACTCAATTAGTTATTAGTTATACCGTGTGGTACAAGATATTTTTTTGTCTCTCCCTTATTTTCGTAAACATTAAATAATAAGAACATAAATTACATAATATTTAACTTTTATTTGTATTTTCTAACATTATTTATAGTCGCTATCTGTGTTAAGGAAATGAGAATAAGGCTTAGTTTACGACATTTTTATTTTAGCCCACTTCATCTGTTTACTTATATTAAAAAAAAATAGTCAAATCAGAAAACGGCTAATAAAATCGAAACTGTTCATTTTAGGTATAGGACATATATATGAGTAATAATAGGTAATTGAACGCTGAATCAGATGAAATATACAGGGTGTTCTATTTGAAAAACAAGACATTTTTATATTTAAAGTTCTGTTTGTTTTGCTCTCCATTTTTAACACCCTGTATATTAACTGGTAAGACCAGCATGGAAACTCGTTGAATTGAACCCTTAGCAATGTATGTTTAGGATATTAGTCAGTTCCATTAAAGGTTTATAGGTAAAAAATTTTTTTTTAAAAAATATGTTTTTTAAAAAAAAATTCTAAAAACTCATTTTACTGAAAAACGATAAAGAATTCAAATATAGATGTTATTATAAAAACTTTCGCAAATTAACAATAGAATCGAAACATGTTATAATATATAGGATGTCACATTTAAATTAAGAAAGTTGACATGTATCACGTCAAAACGAAACACCCTGTATAAACAAAGGTGAAATAAAATAAAAATTTAATTGAATCCAAACAACTTTTGTATTTAACTTTTTGTTGTAACTATGACCGTTTTCTAGATAAGGTACTGTATCACCATAAAATGGTCACCCTGTACATCATGTAGCTAGAAAATTGGTATTATTATGCTTATGATTAAAACTAAAATATATTTAAAGGCATAAAACCAAAATCTGAATTTAAAATCGATAAAAAATATAAAAAAAATACTGATGTTTTTGAAACAATCCAAAATTTGATAAATTTTTGCAATGCAATTTTTTTGTAAAATAAATCGGAAGAATTTTATTGATGCAATAATATCCTTTGACAGAAGTATAAAGTGAGGGTTTCTTTTACTACTCATTTATTCTTGTCTCGTCTCGTCTCGAGTGTCGAGATTGATTGGTGTCGTCACGAGATTAAGTCGAGACGACACGAGACGAGAGTACAAATTTTGTCTTGTCGCGGCATTGTTAATATTGTGAATACATAATTTTTTAAAAATTAGCGTTCTAAAGAAAAAAACTTTTTTATTGCCAAATCTTGTATCCCCCGAAAATTAGGCCAAGTGTCTTTAAAATTATGCAATACGATACACATTCCAAAATCATCGCCTGTATGCGTTTCATAAAATTTCTCAAATAACACTGGCCGAAAAAAAATTTTTTTGTTGTAACACAAATCAGAATGGACGTATCAAAATACGAAAATGACAAATAGAAAGTTGTAGCAAGTGGGGTTTTCTTGTTAGAGTTATAGAATCATATCGATAATTACGATACTTAAATATCTATAGAAAAAATGATTTCAGAAAATTCTTAACCCTGTTTTTTGACTATGTTTACAGTTTTCGCATATTAAACATAGCATACATCTAAGAGAAAAGCAAACGAGAAAAATATTAACTTAAAACACTAATTAAACGTTATTTTTTCCGTTTATGAGGTGTGCTATCTTCTCTCTTCAAAAACCAGCTGTAGTCACCCATCATGGCTGGATCCCATCGTCCTTGGTACCAAATTTCTATTGTTCTGATATCTTGCTGAAACCTTTCACCCTGCTCGTCACTAACAGCTACCAAATTTTTAGGAAAAAATGACAGATGGGAATGGAGGAAGTGAATTTTTAATGACATTCTGGCACCAAGCACTTTATCGGCATCTGAGAGTTCATTAACTAATTGTTCATAATTTTCATCCATATTGTCGCCTAAAAATTCTCTAACTACATTAACAAACGAATTCCATGCTCTGAGTTCCTGCCTGGTAAGCTTTTCCGTAAAATTGACATCGTCCAGCAATTTTTTGATTTGAAGCCCAATAAAAATGCCTTCTTTTAATTTGGCATCACTTAACTGGGGAAAGACTTGTCTTAGGTATTTAAATCCATCACCATCTTTATTCAAAGCCTTCACAAAGTTTTTCATCAGTCCAAGTTTAATGTGAAGAGAAGGCAAAAGGACATTTTTGGGATCAACAAGAGGTATAAAATTAACATTTTGGGATCCCGGTTGAAATTCGCTTCTTTCTGGCCAAATTTTTGTTACATAATGCTGATTTATTGCACCACTGTACCATAAACAAAGAAAACAGCAATAATTTGTTAATCCCCCCTGAAGTCCCACTAAAATCGCTATAACTTTTAAGTCCCCACACATCTGCCATTTATACCTATTGTAGTTTATTTTATCCAAAATCGTGCGCATATTTTCATAATTTTCTAATAACTGAATGGGCAACTGGTATAGAGGGTTTTAAATTTCCATTATGCAATAACACAGCTTTTAAGCTATATTTAGATGAGTCTATGAACAAGCGCCACTCACGGGGAGAATGTTCAATATCGAGTTCCTGCATTAAACTATCTATATCAGTACACGACGCACACAACGAATTTTCCATACTGTAGAATTCAGAAAACATAGCATTTCTTTTTCTGAAATTCATAATTTTTGTTTCTTTGGCCAATAGGTTCCATTCCTTAAGACGGGAACCCAGAAGTTCTGACTGTTGCTTGGATAACCCCAAATCACGTACTAAATCATTTAATTCACTTTGAACAATCAAATGTGGCTCGCCTGAACTGGAACCTGTGGTAAAAGTGGGATCGGTGCACTGTTCTTCTGAGTTACCTGATGATGCGTTATCTCCACTATCTGCCAAATCAATAGCTTGCCAATTTAAAAGCGCAATCGGCACTGGCAAATTTGCATTATGAGGAACAGGTCGTATGGCAGACTGCAAATTTGGATATTCTATATTGTGTTTTCTCTTTTTGGAATAACCTTCAGTCTTTGTCAGGCAAAAATAACAATCGTCAGAATGATTGGTGGGTTCTCGCGATACCATTGGAACTGCAAACGGGCTATTTTTTGCTCTTTCTCTTCATCCACTGCACAAATGATACACTACAACTAACACAGCACACATGGTGAGCCCATCTCTTATCTTGATTCTCAATTAACACACCAAAATATTTAAAGTAGGTTTTTTTACATTTTCGGAAAATGGCCTGGCTTGTGATTTCACCAGAAATTCTCCACAAATATAATAAAATTTGTCAAGAGAAATTTTGCAACTTCGGCGCGTTTGAACGGTTCTAATTAGGCTATTAAAAAATGGTACGTATTAGGGATTTCCGAATATTTTTTTTATTATTGGGAGAGTATTTCCACTGTGAAAATAATGAGCTGGCCTGTGTTAGAAAAATCTTGTCGGCCAGTGTAATTTATTGCCAGTCGAGAGAAAAAAAATTGCGGGGATTGATTTAATTTCCCAAAATAACTTTAAGATAGCGTCCAAATTATCGAGAAAGTTTGGCACAATATCCAGAAAAACCATTGTTATAATTGCAACTAGAAATTTTTGTACAGCAAAAGAGCAAAGGCTTTCCATGCAAAATTGACCGAATATCCGGGGAACACAAAGGAGAACAGACAGAGGATCATTATGTTGAATAAACGCTACGCCAAGGGCGTAATTGAAATTGACTTTCGAATATTGATGTGATTGAATTTCACGATTTCGTAATCAGTTACGTGTTTAACAAAGTAGCAAATAATATGGCGTGCTGTTATTAACTGATTACCATATTTAGATATTATTTAGAATGTCGTGTTTTAAGTGCTCCATAAAGATTTGGAAAAATTTATGGATACAATTTGTTTTAAAAAATTAAAGTCTGTGATATCGATTTTAACGTGTCTAGACTCTGTTGCATATGTAAAATTGTTTCAAAAATTTCAGCGATTTGGTTATCACCGATTTCCCTTCAACGGATTAGTACTGAGACAAAACAATGCTTATTGTTCGATTTGTAAAGGCTACGATAGTAAAGTGCGAGACACGAAAGAAAACTGGGGGGTCCTTAAAAATAAAGGTTCATAGTCTTAAGCAAACGGAAAAGTCAAATTTGTGTACGCAAATAAATGTTATGTTATTTTATTTGTTGTAATAGTTTGACGCTTCACCTATAAAGTGCGCCAGCTAAGCGGTACAGAAAATTAATCGAGGATTTAATAAATTTCGCACTGGTCCACTTTTAATTGGGATATGCCTAGAGTCCCCATTTGCGGCTAGAAGGTTCTAGCTATTTCCGTGGCGCCTATACATTTCGAGCATTTGTTTTCATTTCTATATAAATACGTTGCGTTGAATTTGAATTATTATTTCGAAGTAACGATGGCGAACAAAAGAAGAAAAACAATTCGAAGTGGTGCACGTGAAGTTATCGCGAGCGTTATAGAGGCCTGTACTAGAGAAGGTGAAAATAATAGTTTGACTATTCCAATTCAAAATCGAACAGAACGCGCTGCATTTTACACTGGTGTTTCGGAAAGTAGTGTAAGAAAAATTCAAAGAGAACATAATGATCGCTCATATTCTATTTCACCTTTAAAATCTCCTGGTAAAAAAAGACCCCGATTATCATACAAAGATAAATTGACGATGGTGATTTTCAAGTAATTCGACGAACAATAGAGGATTTTTATATAAACTTGAAGAAGGTTCTGACCTGCAAACCCCTACTTCGTGCTGTAAAGAACAAAATAGATTTCTCGTACGAGTATAAAACCTTAACCTTTGTTAACAATCAATTTTTTGTTTGGCGCAAGTGCCAAAATATATGAAAATTGCTCATTGAGAGACCAAATATTTTTCACTGGGGGGTGAAATATCTATCAACTGTAAGCCAATATATGCAAGAAGGACGCAATATTGTGTATCTAGACAAAACCTGGGTGGATAATGATATGACAGTGAACAAATGTTGGCAAAGTGAAAGTGTTACAGGTGTTGTTCATGAAATCCGCTCTAGTAGTCGCTTTATTATAGTTCATGCTGGTTCAGAAGCCGGATTTATTCCAGGTGCTGCTTTAGTTTTTCGCTCGGGACTAACAACTGGAGACTATCATGGACAGATAAATAGAGATAATTTTGAAAAGTGGTTGCTCGAGAAGCTTCTACATACATTCCTCCAAAATCAGTCGTAGTAATGAATAATGCGTCTTATTATTCTCACGTAGAAGATAAAGTGCCAACTAAATACTCTACAAAAGTTCATATGATATCGTGGCTTAAATCGAACAATCTTGTATGTGATCCAACATGGAGAAAATATCAATTATATGAAGTAATATCAGCCAACAAGCCTAGAGAAAAAAAGTATTCGGTTTTTTACGCAACCTCAGTCATACACCTTTAAGGCTGCCTCCATACATGTGTGACCTCAACCCTATTGAACTTGCATGAGCAAGAGTAAAAAAATATATTCGAGAGCGCAATACCGGTGAACTTTCAATTAAAGATTTAAATAAAATAACATTAAAAGCGATTGACTCAATCTCGGCTGAAAATTGAAAATCGTATATTAAACATGTTCGTTCTATTGAAGATAAATACTGAGAAGTAGATTGCAAAATTGAAACGGTTATTGATGATTTAGTTATCACACTGGGATCTTTAAGTAGTGACGACGAAACCTCACTATTTTCAGAGGAAGACAACGATTTAGAAGAAATCGAACCATCAGATCACAGCCGTGAACCTCAAAAATGGCTTAGTTTTTCTTATATATTTTGTAAAATTGTTCATAAAGTAGCTATCAGTAAACTGCTTCAAAATAATTAATTTTCTGTTCAATACCGGGTGTCTAAAAAAATATCTAATATTGCAATTAATATTTGAATAACTACAGAACTCATATTTTTTCAAAATTAACACATCAATGTAGTTATAATAGGAGAGCCAGCACTGATTCCAGTGAAGTTCGACTTTGGACTGTTCGAATATGCCAAATGTGACCGTTTGTCTACGTCTGTCATATTACTTTGTACAGGGGGCATCATTTTGAAGTACTATACAGGGCGTTTCCTAATTGCGTGCTAATGTTAAAGGGGGGTGATTTTTGAACCTTTTTAAGAAAAAAGTTTAATATGAACCTAAAAGTCTTAACTTTGGAGATACAGAGTTTTAAAAAAACATTTTTTGATGATGCTATTATAGATAAATAACTGTGTGAAATTTGATACATGTCTTTTATGCATAAAAGAGCATTTTTTATTAACAATCAATATTTGAAATTTCCACCAGTGGCGTGCATATGTAATTAATCTGGGTAAATCCGTATGCTCCTTAATGCATAGAAGACGTGTATCAAATTTTATGCAGTTATCATCTACAATAGCATCAGAATTGGGATGAAAAAAAATGTTTAGTTTCTAAAGTTTACTGTATCTCAAAAGTTAAGACTTTTAGGACATGAAAATACCCCCTTTAACATCAGCACGCAATTATAAAACGCCCTGTATAGTACTTCACAATGGCAGCCCCTGTATAAAGTAATATGACAAACATAGACAGACGGCCACTTTTGGCATACCCGAGTAGCCCAAAGTCGAACTGCATAAATTAAAATTTTGATAAATCTCGTTCACTGGATCTGATGCTGTCTGCCCTTGTGAAAGCTGGACTTGTAAATCGTGTATTACTATACTGGGTGGTCCAATAATAGTGGACGTAGGCAGTAGCTCGGGAACCGTTAATGACAGAACTCAAGAAAAATTATATTTATTGGTAAATGGATCAAGAAAACTCAAAATTAAGTCATTTTAAAATTCGGGAGTTCCCCGTTTTTGCAACACAAAAGAGATATAGAAGTGCGGTACACGAAAGAAAACAGACAAATATAGACAAAGGTTCATTAAGCATAGTTACATTTTTTAATCATCTGAAGTGCGTATAGTCAAAAAGAGTGCCATATTATTTAAAGAACGACGGGACATCACTGGTTTAAAGAGATTTCTTGGCCGACCTTCCTAAAGCGATTGACTCCGCCCGATTTTCTTTCATGTCCCGCACTTTAACAGTCGTTCGCTCGGCCGGAGTATACTTCTGTATCCGGAAATGTTTATTTACGTGCTGGCAAAGTTGTGAATGTTTAAGGGTTCAAGTGACTTTTAATTAATAAAGTGGAGTTTTCCTAATGGATTATCTTATTCGGTGCATTACGAAATCGAGGTGAGTACAAAATTCCTTGTGTTTGTTTGCTCTTTTTTTGTCTAAAACTACATAGAATCGGTGAAGCATTTTTTTTGTGTCCAAACTATTACCTTAGTTGTTTGCTATCAGGTCTCTATTCAGCGCATGTTGGTGACGTGTTAGTTATTTAGTCTGGGCAAAAAAAAGGGTAATATGGGCGAAAAAGAAGTTTCTATTGGAGATCTCTACAAGCTTATTCAAAACGTAAACGCTCAACTTGCCTCTAACGTTGATAGTGAGGTTGATGAAATGAAAAAACAAGTAGAAGATATCAAATTTGATAATTCTGACCTCAAAAATCGTCTTTTAAGAGCTAAAAGACTATTGAAGAGAGACAACATTTTAATTTTTGGCGTCTCTGAACAACGTGAAGAATCTCCCTGTGCCACTTTTGAACTTGTTGATAAAATATACATGTAAATCTGAAAATCACCTTCTCTAAATCTGAAATTTCGAATTGTTTTCGCCTAGGGCGGCGTTCTGAAAAGTGATGACCTATTCTGCTCGAGCTTGTTTCCCAGTTATGGAAACAACAAATATCGAGTAAGCGTAGAAATCTAAAGGGCAGTAATATATTTTTCAACGGCGACCTTACCACGGAGGATCGTGTAGAAAGATTTTTTTGGATGGTAAACTCAAAGAAACAAGAGACAATAATCATCAAGCGAGTCTTAGGAGCAATAAATTGGTAGCTGATGGCAGTGGAGGCTATTCAGGTGAAGTAGGTGAAGTGCTGCTTCACCAGGAAAAATAAACAAGCAAACATCTAACTATATTTATTATATATATCTTAAAATTTTAGTTTTTACATTCATTTATTTATCTAATTGGTAAAAAATAAACTGTACATCTCGAATAAATATTTTACTTGACCGTTGGCGGCATGTCTTTTTAAAACTTTCAATCGAACTTTATTACAACAACTATAACAGTGGCGCAAACCGCTTTGAATTTGCTGGAGGTGCTATGTTTAGTTTACGATTTTCCTACTATGTTGCCATGACAACGCGTATTCGATGACGTCGAGCCCAGCGCCATACAACGCTCTCGGTGAATCACAGGCGCAGTACCGGGTGGTCGAAATTGGTCTGTTTTAACAGAGAAAACCTATTTCCTGACTAGATAGAGCAAAACTGACTTAGGTGTCATGGGCTCGATTTCTGAGAAATGTTTAATGGCAAAAACCGCCTGCCGATATTTTCACTGCCAACTGAGATATAGGGCGTTTTTCAATTTTCGGCCATTTTGAAAATTGTCCATAACTTTTTTATTTTGCGGAATATTAACATTCTGCAAAGACATTCTAAAGGCACTTTTTTATGTGCAATCCAGTGGCGTACTCAGATTTTTTCTATAGTTGTCCGTTTTATCATAAATAGGCAAAACTTTTTTTTTTCAAATGGAAATCATAGTTGGCTATAAATTATAAAAAATGCTCGCGTTTAGCCCTTTTCAGTGATATAAAGTTGTAGGTACTTATTTTCAAAAATAACGAAAATATTAGGTGTTTTTGGTTTACATCGAAGTAGGCCTTGGAATAATGACGCGCGTTCAATATTTTGAATATATTGCTGTCAGATTACTGTAGTCTGGTGTAATTATTGCGTTTTGGTGTTATCTTTATAAAGTTGTGTTAAGTTGCTGACAAAATATGTTTGAGAATTATGAAAAGTATGATATGTTAAAATGTTACATATTATCTAACGAAGTTCCTGAAGCAGCTAGTGAATTATATTTTAATACATTTCCCGAGCGACGTCAACCGGATAACCGAATTTATCAAACATTAAAAAGTAATTTAGTAAATTACGGAAGTTTTAAAAAGTTAAGAACAAGACATTATGAACTAAAGGAAGAAAAGGAAATCCAGCAGCTAAATATAATTGGTGAGGTATTAGATCATCCTGGCACCTCCTCTCGAACATTGGCTAATATAACGAATGTTCCAAAGACCACCGTTTTAAAAATACTCAAAAAACATAAATTCAAACCGTACAGAACGAGAAGAGTTCATCAACTCCGTGAAGGGGACGCCGCTAGAAGATTGAGATTTTGTCAGTGGTATGAGCAAAAATTCATGGAGAATGAGAATTTTCCATTAAATATTATTTGGAGTGATGAATCCAGAGTAGATACTTCTGGTATATTTAATAGATATAATTCATATCACTGGTCCACTGAAAATCCACACGTAGTTGTGCAACAAGACCGGCAAGGTCGGTGTGGATTCAATATATGGGTGGGGATATTCCGAGGAAGATTTGTGGGACCTTATTTTTACGATGGAAATTTAACTGCAGATGATTATGTAAATATTTTGCGCACATATATTGTCCCTTTGTTGGAAGACATACCTTTAGCTGATGCCAGAAATATCTACTATCAACAAGATGGTTGTCCCCCGCACAATGCAAGGATCACAACTGATCTTTTAAACTTCGAATTTCGAGAAAATTGGATTGGTACGTGGGGCCCCATACCTTGGCCTGCTAGGTCCTGTGACTTAACTCCCTTAGATTTTTTTTTGTGGGGAAGATTGAAGGACTTGATATTTAAAGGAAGAACCTTTCACACAAAAGAAGAATTGCAAGAGGCCACTAGGCAAGCTTTTGCATCTATTAGCCCAGTTGAACTAATAAATAGTTGCAACTCGGTACGCAAAAGATGCTTAGTTTGTATTCAACAGGGAGGGGCTCAATTTGAACAACTTCTCTAAATATATTTATCAGAAACCTATCTAACTAAATACCTAGATTTTCATAATTATTTTTTATTTTCACTTGTAGCTGTAAATAGTAGTTTAGTTTGTTAATTTTGTTCAACTTTGCTATGTAAACAAAAAAAAATAAAAAAAATTAATAATAAATAATTAAAATAACGTTAGCTAGTGTTATTTAAAGTTGTGTTTAAGTTGCTAACAAACTATAAATCTTAAAAATACATAATTGAGATATTGTCATCACAAATCAAAGCCTATTCGATGTAAACCAAAAACACCTAATATTTTCGTTATTTTTGAAAATAAGTACCTACAACTTTATATCACTGAAAAGGGCTAAACGCGAGCATTTTTTATAATTTATAGCCAACTATGATTTCCATTTGAAAAAAAAAGTTTTGCCTATTTATGATAAAAAGGACAACTATAGAAAAAATCTGAGTATGCCACTGGATTGCACATAAAAAAGTGCCTTTAGAATGTCTTTGCAGAATGTTAATATTCCGCAAAATAAAAAAGTTATGGACAATTTTCAAAATGGCCGAAAATTGAAAAACGCCCTATATCTCAGTTGGCAGTGAAAATATCGGCAGGCGGTTTTTGCCATTAAACATTTCTCAGAAATCGAGCCCATGACACCTAAGTCAGTTTTGCTCTATCTAGTCAGGAAATAGGTTTTCTCTGTTAAAACAGACCAATTTCGACCACCCTGTACACTACACTCACTTACACGCAACCGGTGAGTTCCTTTGCAGTTAACTTGACTGTTTTGTGTTATATTTATTTAAGGTGTTGTTACAACTTCAAATTTGAAGTTAGTAAATATGATTGTTCAAGACTGGAACAAATTAAAAGACGTTTTTGAATTTATTACAAACTGTAACAAATCTGATGAAAAATCAATCCGCCTTGCAAAAGGATTTTTAGGTGAGATGAACGATTTTGAATTCACGTTTCTAGCATTAGTGTTTAATGAGGTTTTCTCAATCACGGACATGCTATTTGACGTTCTTCAAAAAAAATCGCTTGACATTCATTTTTGCATATCCAATATAAAACACTGCCGTGAGGCGCTCTGTACAAAAAGAAATGAACATTTTTTAATACTATGTTTGATCAAGCAAATTCTATTACAGAAATAAATCATTACAAACGTGAGCTTGCTAAGCTTTCACCTGAAGAAATTAGGGCTAAGTATAGAACCCTTTTTTATGAAATATTGGACCATATTTTAATGGAAATGACACTAAGATTTCAAGACTGTGAAAAACTTACATTTTCATGTTTATATGGGGAAATATTTTCAAAAAGTCAATGACTTAAAAATGAGCTTGGTCTTATTTTTGCCAATGAGAGTAATTGGAATATATCGCTGCAATTGCAAGTGAAAAAAATTAATGAAAATAAATATAATATTTTTACCGAAACATATAAATTGTTTTCCCTTATTTTGTCAATACCGTCTGCTTCAAATGCTTCAAATGTGTAAAAACTTATTTAAGAAATACAATATCTCAAGAAAGACTTACTTCTCTTGGCAATATTTCAATTCAAAAGGAATTTCTGGAGGAGATTAGGGCAACTCATCTATTTTATGAGGATGTTATAAATAAATTTGCTGCTATGAAGAGATAGGAGATTGATTTAGTATACAAAATTTAGGTAAGTCGTAAAAAAATATTCTACCCCCTCCACACAAAAAATTATTGCGATATTTTCTTGGTTCATTTGCACTTCACATACTTTTTCAACCGCGAGCCGCCACTGGCTGATGGTACAATATACCGGTACTCTGATTTTTGTGACCAAGTTCAACCTTCTTCAAGTGCTGCTGAAGAGAGCACCTCCATCGCGATCTGCCTTTGAAACTTCTACCCCCTCTGTTCTCCGCAAGGGCGGTCTAGTGAAATGTCTATAAAAACTACTTGGTATGAATCTAAGATGGCGGAACAAAATGGCAAATTTTACATATAATCGCGTTTTGGCCCTAGATGCCAAAAATATGTTTTATCAAGTCCGTCGGTCCGTCTGTCGGTTTGTATATCTGCCTGACAGTTCAGGGCATAGCTCAAAAACTACTCATCAGATAGACTTCAAATTTTAGTTAAAAATTAAGGCTCACATGGGGATGACCTGGTAATATTTTGGTTAAAATCCAATATGCCGGAACAAGATGGCGTCTTAATGAAACCTTAAAAAAATTATTACTTGAAAAACTAATTATCGAATTTGCATAAAAATCAAGTATTATGTTTCATATTCATTTCCGTCGGTCCACTTGTCGGTTTGTCTGTCTGTCGGTCAATTTGCAGCATAGCTTAAAAACTACTCATCAAATTAAGTTCAAATTTTTGAACAAAATTAAGGTTCATATGAGGATGACCTGGTAATATTTTGGTAAAAATTCAATATGCCGGAACAAGATGGCGGCCTAGTGAATTTTGTGCAAGCATTAAGTGTGATATAGAGATAAGCTGGTAGAGTTGTATTATGAATTCAGGATAGCGGAACAAAATGGCGGCCAAATAACATGTTAAAAAAATTAAGGTAAAATAATCTTCTTATTCAATTGACTGTAAATTATGCAGTAAAATTAAATATGCTATAAGGATAAACTGGCGCTAATTCATTATGACGTAACAAAATCGCGGTGTGCGTCAATGTAAAAACTTATCGAATTTGTTTAAAATTATGCCCAAAATTGAGTGTGGCATAGGCAGAAACAAAATGGTAAACTATTCGTAGGAATCCAATATATTGGAACAAAATAGCGTCAAAAAAAATTGTTTAAAAAGATAGTATATATGTAAATTTTTGTCATTATGTGTTTTACTGTTATTGTTGTTATTTACTTATTGCACGTTATGTTTATTATGTACAGGGTTTTTCCTTATAATTTGCTACCCCCTTAAATCTTTTATTTTAAAAGATATAAGAAACTGGTTAATACGAAAGTTGTAGGATTTCATCTGAAGATTTACACCACGCTAAAATCAAAAACAAACGACTATCGGAAAATATAGAAATCACCATGAACTTTGTTATTTTAAATGGAACACCCTGTATATTTTTAAATTTTTAGATGCGCCTCATTATCCTCTTTTCAAAAATATATAACATATCTGTATTTAGAATAGTAGTTTTTGAGCTATTCGTCTTCAAAATAACCCCCCATGAGGTGCTTAACTTAATTCATTGGATCTAGATAGCCGTGAGTGGCCGTGTGTGCAATTCAGTCATTATGTGAATCGCTCTAGCCATGAAATATCAAATGAAACCAAATTTATTATTTTTGAATAACAGTAATATCTTTTATTTACGTTTTACGTCAAATTAAAAATAATACCTAATAATAATGCTTTTCACTGAAGAAGAAAAACTCAGTTATACTACGCAAATCAAAATAACGCGTCAATACCGGGAACAAAATCCAGGGATACGAGTGCCATCTAGAAAGACAGTATCATATATACCTAGTAAAAACTGTTGTGGAAAGGAAAAACTTTTTCAGAAAGAAAAGATCAAATGCAAATTTAGAGGAAGAGTTTAATATTTTATTATATTTTGAAGGTAATTTTCTATTTATTTAATAAACATGAAATTAAAAAAAATATTTTGTAGAAAATCCGCACCGGTCAACTCCAGGCGTTTCACGACTCATATGGAAATTATGGAAAACAATTCATAGGATTTTGAAAAAATATGGTTATCATTCCTATAAAATTAGGCCAGTGCATTATTTAACAGAAAATAATATAAATGAACGACTTCAATTCTGTCAAGAAATGCTCAGGCGATTTCGAGAAGATGACCAATTTTTCAACAAACTTCTGTGGTCTGATGAAGTTACTTTCACTAAGGCCGGAATGTTTAACAGAAAAAACACATATTTTTGGGCAACCCGAAATCCACATGTAATTGAAAAAAGGAAGAAGCAAGGGCTTAAGCCGTTGCATGTATGGTGCGGCATATTAGGAGAGCAAATTATTATTGGGCCAATTATTTTTGAGGGTATTTTGACAGGCGAACGATAATTAGATTTTTTTAATAACGAAATTGAGCGCCTTTTAGAGACACTTCACATTGACACCAAGATGGCGCACCGCCACAATGTCCAACCGATTACCAATTTTTCAAAGAATCGCTGTGGTTTATGGATCGGGAGGCAAGGCCCAATTCGGTGGCCGGCCAATAGCCCCGCCCTCACACCCCTAGATATTTTTTTGTGGGGATACTTGAAAGATAAAATCTAGTTTAATAGGACTGATAATTTACAAAAAATTGAGCAAGAAATAGTAATTTTAAATACCGAATATCCTTTCTTTGTTAGCAATGCTATTGATAGAATGTTCCAAAATTGCTTAAACAATGGCGGTGGTCATGTAAATAACTTATAATACAGTTTTACAAATGTGTTTTCTTTGTTTATTCACTAGCATTTGTATTTGTTGTTTGTTAGTTACATATATTATATCATATCAGAATAAACTAGTTTTTTTATAACTTTTAATATTTAATTTGCTATAAATATATAAATTTAACTTACAACGTAAATAAAATATATTATTTTTATTCAAAAATAATAGGTAATTTTGGTTTCATTTGACATTTCACGGCTAGAGTGATTCACGAATGATAATGGCCGAATTGGATCCAGGGCCACTCACGGCTATCTAGATCCACTACGGTAAGTTAAGCACCTCATGTCACTTTGAAAAATTAATAGATTGATCGACTTACCTGTAAGGATGATCGATCGTAATTATTCGAGCTGTTGTCCGGAATGATTATTACGTAATGTAGTATGCATTGATTCATACGGCCAGCTCAAAGTACAAAGAAAAAAGTAAATGACTCACCCTACTTGCTTATCCATCTTACGTGTCGCTTCATTGCATTCGTCTTGTTAATTAGATCGTAGGGAGTAAAAAAGGGTAGGGAGGGTTGTAATAATCATTCCGGACAACAGCTCGAATAATTACGATCGATCATCCTTACAGGTAAGTCGATCAATCTATTAATTATTCTTTGCTGTTGTCCTACATGATTATTACGTAATGTAGATGTTCAAAGAAAAAATCGATCTAATTAACTTAAACGACTTATATTACGTATCATCTAATAGAAAACAAAATATTCTGAAAAATGTACTATTATTAATAAATAACTATAACTGTAAAGTTAACCTAATCTATAAAGATTTAATTTAAACGATTTGTAATAACTATTCATTCTAATATAAGATTTTTTTTTTTTTTTTTTTTACATACATGTATATATAATCTACTAATCTACATATAGGAATATACAATTGTTAACACATATATACAATATACAAATAATCACTAATTTCTATTTAACTTTTCGTTAAACTTTGTTCTATAATAGACCTAGCAAATTCACCTGGAGAGGACGTAACTGGTCTATTATAAAATTTTATAAATGTGTCAGACCGCTGTGACCAGCCAGCTGCATTGCGTATGACCTCTATATTAACCCCTGCTCGGAGAGCTGCAGATGTACTGGCATGTCTAGTGCTATGTGTGGCAAATTTTTCAGTATCTACTCCACTCTTCTGTAAAACATTTTTTACCCATCTACTTAAAGTTTGTGCACTAGCTGCGTGATGAGGTTTCTTCCATGTTATAAATAATTTATTTTCTTTATGAGGTCTTAATGGTAATGTTTTTTTTAATATAGTACGTTAAAGTTTTTGCCACACATAGACTAGGGCGATCTAAAAATATCGGGAAAACTAATAAGGGCTGTAGTCTTTTATAGCCAGATGTTTTAATTTTGTCTGGAATGCGTATTTCCAAAACGTTCTCACTCTCTTTTATATTTTCTAAACTTATTTTAGATATTGTTTGGATCCTATGTGCCGAAGTTAAAGCCAGTAGAGTAACTAGTTTATAAGTAATTAATTGTAGTGATAAATTTTCTAAGGGAAATAATGTCTCTAAATATTGCAATACGAGGTTTGGATCCCATGTGGCAACATATTTGGGTTGAGGGGGCTTAAGATTAAATGCCCCTTTAAAAAAACGTTTTATTATTCTTTGATCTTTTTCATCAGGAGAAAAGACTAACGACAGTGCAGCCCTATGAGTATTTAGTGAAGAGAATGATATTCCCGAATTCTGAATCTCTGAAAAATATTCTAATATTAAGTTAAGGTTATATTCATACGGATTGTGGTCATTTCTTCCGCAATAATCCCACCATTTTCTTAAACAGTTATTGTACTGTTTTAATGAGCTATCGGACAACGATGCTAATAAGGTTGGAATAACGGAGGTCGGAACTCCTAGTCTAGTAAATGACCACCGTATAGCTTCCCGGCTACCAGGGTAGTCATTTGCATTGTGTCCGTCACTGGTAATCTGAAAGGTGACAAGAGGAGACCGTTAAAAAATGGGAATTTTAATGGTTCATCAATCAATAATTTTTTAAATAGGGGGTATCAGAATTGGCTTGGCCAGTCTGGAACAATTAAGATACCCATTGCCTTTTCCTGGACAATTTTTTGTAATACTCTCCCTATAAGTGGAAATGGCGGAAATGCATAAAAAAATATTTTTTCCAATTTATCGTGAAAGCATCAACTCACATGGATTCTGGATCAGGATGCCAAGATATAAATACATCACATTTTTTATTTTGATAGCCAGCAAAAAGATCGATTTTTGGTGTACCAAATTGGATTGTTATCTGCTGAAAAACTAAGTTATTTAATTCGTATTCAGTGGAAACGTTTTTTATTCGCGACTCTGCATACGCTATGTTATTATTAGAAGAACTTATATACGCTGCATGAATAAAAATATTTCTGGATTCGCACCATTGCCACATGTTATGAGATATTTCGTTAAGATTTTTGAACTGAACACTGCCCATTTTATTTACAGTCGCAATAGCTGTGGTGTTATCGATTCTCAATAAAATATTTTCATTGCGAATATTTTTTGCAAAAGATTTTAAGGCATTAAATGCAGCCAAAAGCTCTAAATAATTAATATGAAATCGTTTTTCGTTCTCGTTCCAGAATCCATGCGTCTTATACCGCCCAAATTTTGCACCCCAGCCTGTATTGGAGGCATCAGAATAAATTTCAATGTTATATAATTTATTTTTAATAGATTCTTTGCTGTTTGGAATATTATCTAACCACCACTTAAAATCTATTTGTAAGTAATTCGGGATAATCATTTTCGCACTGTAGTCATTATTGTTAAGAGAGAGAGCGATATATTTTGCTCGTTCTAAATTTTTGAAATGCAGCCACCCATATTTTAAAGCTGGTTTGGTTGCTACTAATGTACCAACCAATCCCGCAGATTCTCTGATTTTACAATTTTTTTTATTTTGAAATACTTTCAGCTTTTTTAGAACTGTTTCTTTTCTTACCTCGGGCAAACTAATAGTCATATTAACATATTTATTGTAAAACCCAAGTACGTAATTTCTTGCTTAGGAAAAATTTCAGTTTTGTCCCAATTTAAAGTAAATCCTAATTTTGATAAAAGTGTGTAAACTTTTTTCGTGTTGTGGCTACATTCTAATTGATTTTTTGCAATAACTAAAAAATCGTCTAAATATGCCGAGCAAATTATATCTCTTTCTCTTAAATGTTTTAAAATTGGTCTGGTTATTTTAGTAAAAATATATGGTCCTAAGTTTAACCCAAATGGCAAACAATTAAATTCATACGTTTGATTTTCAAAGGAAAAACGTAAATATTTTCTAGATTTTTTTGTTATAGCTAATGAGAAATAGGCATCTTTTAAGTCAATTCTAGAGAAAAAACAACCGTCTGTAATTAATTTTAAAACTGTTCTGTAATCTTCTAACTTGAAATGGGGTGCTGTAATAAACTTGTTTAGATTTTTTAAATTTAAAATAAATCGGTATTTACCATTTTGTTTTTGAGTAAGAAAGAAAGATGACAAAAATTCACCCTTTTTAGAATTACATTTTGAGACAGCCCCCATTTCAACCAATTCAGCAATTGCTTTTCTATATTTATGTATTTCATGTTTATTTATTTGGACCTTACATCGAAATTTCTGCAAAGGCTTGCTATGAAATGGTATTAATATACCTCTAACCCAGTTCAAAATTACTGTATTTTTAGTTATCTTAATCCATTTGTTTACCTGATTACTAAGGTTTCCGATGGCATCTGATTTTAACGTCGAGGGACATATGTCTTCCTCTGTTTGTATTGGTATCTGTGTGGAAAGTTCTTGTAATTCTTGGTTACCTTTTTCCTTGTGGTGTTGCGTTGGGGCTGGTAGTTTAAATAACCTGCGTTTCTTCCTGATTGTCCTTGCAAATCCGATGGTCCCGGTTGTTGGTCAAGCGCTAAAAATTGTTTTTTGCTCCATCTCTGTTTGTTTCCAATGTAGCCATGATCTATTTTTAGTTCTTTTCCTGTTTTTATCAGTCTGAAGAGATTCTTGAAGCTTGCTGCCGAACAAATATTCATCAATAGGGCAGTCAGAGAGGGTCTTCCTTTTGTCTTCACGAAAGAAAGGTTTAACCAAAAAACGTCTGTGGTTTGATATCTGATGGAAATTTTCACATAAAATTTGTCCACTATCTGCTAAGGTTGTAAGTATTTTTTGGGGTCAATGTGGTTTTTGTCCTGTATTAAGTCTGAAATTATATATCCTAAGCCCGATAAAACACTTGCTATTTGGTTTTGCATTTGGATTAAAAAGTAATCCTGTTTCTTAGACTCTCTTGTTAAACAAATTTCAATTTCATTGTTTAAAATCGGAGGGGTAAGTTCTTTGCAGTTGTCAGGTGTAGGGTATTTCTTAATAAGTTCCTCTGTTTTACTCTTATCAACCCCTTTTGTGACATAATTACTCCAGCGTACGGAAACTTCCTCATGGACGGTCCCCCCCACATTTTTTTTAAGTGTCGGGTTTGTCCCTAATATTTCAAAAATTTCTTGGTCTACTGTCTGTAGCGTAGGGATATCACTATTATTTGCCACCATTATTGGTTGTCGATCCTCTGTAAAAAAACAGAAGAAAAAACATTACAGTAAGACAATAGTCAATTACCGTAAAGTATACTAAGTTTAAAAGTTTAAACCCTAATGGCAAATATTAGCATTAAGACATTCGTCAATTAGTGCTTATAAGTTTGGGATAATACTGTAAAAAAAAAAACAGAAGAAAAAACATTACAGTAAGACAATCGTCGATTACCGTAATATATACTAAGTTTAAACCCTAAGGTAAATATTAGCATTAAGACATTCGTCAATTAGTGCTTATCAGACATCGCAAATAAGTAAGAAATAATTCGATTACTTATTTTTGTACAAAAAAGCTATTTTTTAGGACTTACCCTTGTCCGAAGTGTCAGAAGAATCTGAACTTATTTTATTTTGAATAGTCCGTTCCATCTCTCGCAATTTGGCTAATATCTCGTCGTATTTTTCATTTTTCTTAACCCTTTTGGTTTTACGGCGTGAATCCAAAACCGAATGTCCTTCACTTTCACTTTCGGAGGACGATAAGATCCTCTTTCTAATCACTTTTGGCATTTTAAAGAGTTTTAAGAAATAGTTAGCACACGAAAATAAAATTTACTGCTTGCCGGCTCGCGCAAAAGAATAGAATGAAGCGACACGTAAGATGGATAAGCAAGTAGGGTGAGTCATTTGCTTTTTTCTTTGTACTTTGTGCTGGCCGTATGAATCAATGCATACTACATTACGTAATAATCATTCCGGACAACAGCGAAGAATAACTACTGTTCTAAATATAGACATGTTGTATATTTTTGAAAAACAAAAATAAAGACAATGAGGCGCATCTAAAAGTTCAAAAACATACAGGGTGTTCTATTTAAAATAACAAAATTCATGGTGATTTCTATATTTTCCGAGAGTCATTTGTTTTT
The DNA here is from genome assembly GCA_030620095.1 of Kuschelorhynchus macadamiae. Classification (NCBI taxonomy): domain Eukaryota; kingdom Metazoa; phylum Arthropoda; class Insecta; order Coleoptera; family Curculionidae; genus Kuschelorhynchus; species Kuschelorhynchus macadamiae. The sequence goes on from JAUTXW010002509.1 coordinate 320,874, forward strand.
GTTTTTGGAACTATGTAAATCTTCAGATGAAATCCTACAATTTTCGTATTAACCACTTTCTTGTATCTTTTGAAATAAAAGATTTAAAGGGGTGGCAAATTATAAGGAAAAACGCTGTGTAGCTTTTTTCTTATACTTATCCTTTAATTGGCTAGGCTGTTGGATATTGTATTTAAAATAAATAAATAAATAAACAAAATTATGGTATGACAAAAAGTTAGTTAAAATTTACCAAACACTAATTTATCGGCTATGCCTCGTTGGATAATTTTCATACTTCGTGCCATAAACTCTTACTTTTTGCGCTAGATACATAAATAACTATTTTCATTTTCCAGCTATTATGTAGCGAAATATATTACTTATCAAAGAGATACCCTGTATATATTTTCATGAAAATCTAGGTTACCTCACGCTACAGTTATATGTGGATTGTTTTGATCTGAATTTTCCTGGCCTACTTAGTTTACAACCCCTGCTGGCAAGTGAGGGTGCAAATAAGAAAGAATAGTGACTCGACAACTTCAAAAACGAGCGCTATTAGGATAAAGCTCCGCTGTCAATCAACAAGAGATTGTACGTTATGGAGGTACGGGACGGATTTGAAACCTCCCTAATGGAAACCGGGAAATCTCAACCATTAGCCATTAGTATTTCGTGGCAATTTATAATCTTCGCGTATGTATGCAGAGTCAAACAGATTTGTTTAGTGAATCTCGTTTCGTTAAGGATTTTTCAGCAAGGTTTTATTTTTTGTTAATATAATTTTCTTTCATCGAGTTCAATTAAGATAATTCTACAGGAAAATGCATTTCTAAATTGTAAATTATCTCCAGTAAAGAAGACACTTCAAAATGAATGAACGGGTTCTTTTCACCGCAGAATATTGTTTTAAAGAGATAAAAAAAACATTGTTAAATAAAATGCTCGCCAAAAAAATCGGGACGCTTAACTTTCAGCATCTTATTCATTTGCCTTATTTTCGTTACGAAAATAGTTATTTACCTAACTAGTGCGGAAAGTCATACTTTTCTGCACACGGCTGCAGTTTAACGTTTAACAACGTTTTTCCGCACGAGTTAGGTAAATTACGTACGTTTATGTATTAGCAAATGCAGTCTAGTGAGGAGGGTGAAATGAAGTATGTTAATTTTTTATTTATTAGAATTTATCACTTCGGATTAGATTTGATCACAAATTAGAAGTTTAATACATGTCAAATGTGACTTTCAGAATTCCTATGCTAGGAATTTTGATAATTAGTAGGGTCTCTTTGTCTTCAATGTTATCATTGAGCCTCCCGTGTACAGGGTGTCCCATTTTGGGTGCTTTTGCGGGGTATCTCAGTTATTTTTATGGATAGAAAGTTGCGGTTTTCGGTTTCCGCCTTCGGAATTAGTTTACAGGGTCAGGTCAAAAAGTTATCGGACCCTATTTTATTTTTTTAAATGAAACACCCTCTATATTTATAGATTATAAAATTCATCTTTTTTTATCTTTTCAAAAATATATAGTAGTATGCAGTTTTTCTTAGAAACGCGCAAATAAATGCCAATTTTTTGAAATTAAATGCATAATTTAATAGTAAGCCATGAATAACAATAATAAACAATTGAAAGTTATATATTGCCAACGAAGAATTGGATACCTGGCATATAAGTAAAGTGCGGGACACGAAAGAAAACCGGGCGGTCCTTAAAATAAAAGTTCATAGTCTTAAGCAAGCGGAAAAGTAAAATTTGTGTACGCAAATAAATTGTATGTTATTTTATATAATGTAATAGTTTGCCGCTTCACCTATAAAGTGCGCCAGCTAAGCGGTACGGAAGATAAATCGAGGATTTAGTAAATTTCGCACTGGTCCACTTGTAATTGTGATGTGCCTAGAGTTTCCATGCACTTGCGGCTAGAAGGTTCTAGCTATTTCCAGTGACGCTTATACCTTTCGAATATTTGTTTTCAATTCAATATAAATGCGTTGCGTTTAATTTTAATTATTATTTCGAAGTAACGATGGCGAGCAAAAGAGGAAAAACAATTCGAAGCGGTGCACGTGAAGTTATTGCGAGCGTTATAGAGACCTGTACTAGAGAAGCTGAAAATAATAGTTTGACTATTCCAATTCAAAATCGAATAGAATGGGCTACATTTTACACTGATGTTTCGAAAAGTAGTGAAAGAAAAATTCAAAGAGAACATAATGATCGCTCATGTTCTACTTTACCTTTAAAATCTCCTGGTGTAACAATCATTTTGAAAATGATTATTACAACGGTCAAGTTCTTAATTATCACCTATTTATTCACAAAATATCTGATATTTTGTTTCTTTTAAGACAGTCAAATATATAAAATACAAACCAATAATTATCGTAAATAATAAAGCAACGACGCGACAAGTCCCTAATGTTAATAAAATCCGAGATCGTTGTTTGGCGACACCTTACTGCACGCAACCCGTTATACCCTATGTTTTATTTCCAAATTATGTCAGGGGTTTCAAAGTCTCAGGTTATATCAGCTGATTTTATTTCGTTAGTGGTGATCGGTGGTGGTGTTCCGTAGCAAAGGGAGATGTTTTGAGACTTTTCGGGATGATAAAGTGATTTTTTTAATATTTTTTTTGCTATGTTAGGACTATAAAACCTTTGGACCGAACAAAGAGATCCTCTCTTACTACCTCTCTGCAGAATAATAATGAAGTGTTAGTTCTCATAGTTTTTTTGTGCCGCCATTTTACACGACGTGTAAGAAGTTCTACTGATCGGTGAATTCTTTGAAGCCTTAATTGGGATTGGAAAGCACTTCAAGACTATTCAAAGCCATAACATCAGGTAATTAGTCATTCAAAATTATTAGAAAATCTTGCTAGGGAGATGGTTCATGGAATAGTCGCCACGTGGGTTGGTATTCAGCACATTTCTCTATCTTTTCAGGCTTTTAACGTACTGCAAGAAGCTTTTATCCTACTACAAGGACCTTTTAACCTACAGCAGGAGCATATTTTAATTAATACCGCAATCACAATAAAATCAACATCACTCTTTTATTGTGGGAAGAACAGTGGCTTAGGCAGGTCAACTTAGGGACATCAGGCATGAAGTTGGAAACTTAGATTCTGGTTGGACTACCGTGGCGTAGCTGGAACGGGGCATTTGAGGTTTTCCTTGTTGGCTTGTGCTGTTTTGGGGCCTCCGTTGCAGTCTGCTCGTCTAGAGGACCACCTCCTTTTGGTTGAGCTTATAGGCTAACCGCTGCTGCGAAGCGTTGAGGAAAGTCTTCATTTAGGGAACCAACCCAACACCAAGTCTAAAGATAAGTACCTTTCCTTGTTTTAGCTTATAAAAGGTAGCTTTACTACTGGTGTTCTACTTACCCTGAGCGTACATTAGAAATTTGGTCTTTAGTTGCTAATTTTTCAATTATTTAGCCTTCTCGCACTATAATTACCTTTATAAAGTCACTTTAAGTCATTAACCAATTTAATTCTAAATAGTTTCTCATGAATTCATTTGCAAAAAACTTTTACTCTAATTTCGGTACCTATAACTCTCTAAAGTATTATCTTGTTGTATTTTATTTAATTAGTTGATTTTGAGTAAAGAATTCATTGCATCTTCTGGCTTATTTTATTAAATTTGAATTTTGTAAAACATTCTTATTGTTTTTTTTTTCAAATAATTGCTTTGTAAGTGCTCATAGCTTATAGGTAGTAAGATACTTTATGTTTTTTGTAGTATAAGTTATATTAGGTATGTTGAGTGTATATTGGGTACCCATGTCTTAGTGTCATAAGTGTTAAGTTTTTTGTAATGGGCAGTACTTCCTAAAATTACGTGTGATTTTCAGCCACCTGTTATAGTTTTATGATTGTTTGAATATATTTTGCATTACAGCCCATCTTCTTTTTGTCGGTGATTTTCAGCCAATATCGGTATATGATACTAATATTTGCATCTCTCATATGAGGTTTTTATAAAATAATATTTATTAAATCTGGTTTTTGCAACATTCATGCTATGCTCTTTCAACAATATTTGGTAATAAATATAAAACTCAATTAAGAAAATAAAATTTAATTCAAGGTTGTGTCCTTGCCCTCTCTCTTTCTTTTCAATTATCCATCTAATCATTTTACTTAATTTAAAATTTTAATACTTTAAATGTTCACTCCAATCTTCCCACTTAATCAGTTTTGCATAATTTAAATTTTAATAATCAAAAAATATTTAATTACTGGTAGTTCATTTAACTTTTATGGTAAATTTATGTATCAAAACTTTTCAGTACTTTTAAGATATTAAACTTAAAGATATAAATATTATTTCATTTGGCACATTTAATTTCATGAATAGTGTAGTTATTGTTTTACCTCGTATGTGGTGATTTGATTGTTACTGTTGATTGTGTTGAACAACATTTAATACCACTGCGATATTTATACTTACATTTTATATACAATTTACAATAAATTTCCTTGCATTAGTATTTCATTCTTTTATTTATAATCTGTCCATTGCAGGAATTAGAAGGTTTTGGGAAGCTACATTACAAGTTAACTTAAGTATTGTGTCTTAGCGTACATTAGTATCTATCTTGTTTTTTTCTTTTCTGCTCAACCATCTTTGGCCACTCTAGGTCTGGCGCCCACAATATTGTTTAAATTATTTGAACTCACCCCCTAACGCCTCCGAAATAAAAGAATCTGAGCACCGAGTAAAATAAAAAAAAAGGAAAAAAAAAAGAAGGTTGTACTGGTAAAAAAAGACCCCGATTATCATACAAAGATAAAATTGACCATGGTGATTTTCAACTAATTCGGCGAACAATAGAGGATTTTTATATCAACTTGAAGCAGGTTCCGACCTGCAAACCACTACTTCGGGCTGTAAAGAACAAAACAGATTTTCCGTACGGGTATAAAACCTTAAATCGTCTTTTACGATCAAATGGTTTTGTTTGACGCAAGTGCTAAAATAAACGAAAATTGCTCATTGAGAGACCAAATATTTTTCACTGGCGGGTGAAATATCTATCAACTGTAAGGCAATATAGGCAAGAAGGATGCAATATTGTGTATCTAGACGAAACCTGGGTAGATAATGATATGACAGTGAACAAATGCTGGCAAAATGCAAGTGTTACAGGTGTTGTTCTGGGAATCCACTCTAGTAGTCGCTTTATTATAGTTCATGCTGGTTCAGAAGCCGGATTTGTTCCAGGTGCTGCTTTAGTTTTTCGCTCAGGACTAACAACTGGAGACTATCATGGATAAATGAATAGAGATAATTTTGAAAAGTGGTTGCTCGAGAAGTTTCTACCTAACATCCCTCCCAAATCAGTCGTGGTAATGGATAATGCGTCTTATCATTCTCACGTAGAAGATAAAGTGCCAACTAAATACTCTACAAAAGCTCATATGATATCGTGGCTTAAATCGAACAATCTTGTATGTGATCCAACATGGAGAAAATATCAATTATATGAAGTAATATCAGCTAACAAGCCTAGAAAAAAAAGTATAAAATTAACGGTCTTTTACGTAACCTCGGTCATACACCACCTTTAAGGCTGCATCCATACATGTACCACCTCAACCCTATTGAACTTGCATGGGCAGGAGTAAAAAAATATATTCGAGAGCGCAACACCGGTGAACTTTCAATTAAAGATTTAAATAAAATAATATTAGAAGCGATTGACTCAATATCGGCTGAAATTGGAAATTGTATAAAAAACATTGTTCTCTAATTGGAGATAAATATTCTGATGCTAATATAGAAATAGACTGGAAATTGAACACGGTTAGCAATCAATTTTTGAAATTTTCAGTAGCGTGATTAAAGACGTGTATACAGAATTGGGATGAATGTTTTCATTTTAAACTTTGCCATCCTGTATCTCAAAAATGATTGATTCTCAATATCGGCTGGAAATTGGAAATTGTATGTTAAACATGGTATTGAAGATAAATACTGGGAAGTAGATGGCAAAATTGAAACGGTTATTGATGATTTAGTTATCACACTGGGATCTTCAAGTAGTGACGACGAAACCCCATCATTTTCAGAGGAAGACAACGATTTAGAAGGAATCGAACCATTAGAATCACAGCCGTCAACCTCAAAATATATTTTGTAAAATTGTTCATAAAGCAGCTGTCAATAAACTGCTTCCAAATAATTAATTTTCTGTTCCATAACGAGTGTTAAAAAATATCTAATATTGCAATTAATATTTGAAAATCTACAGAACTCAAATTTTTCCAAAATTAACAAATCAATGTAGTTATAGTAGGGGAGTCAGCACTGATTCCAGTGAACAAGATTTATAAAAATTTTAACTTATGCAGTTCGACTTTGGGCTATTCGGGTTTGTCTCTGTCTATCATATTACTTTGTACAAGGGGCGTCATTGTGAAGTACCATACGGAGCGTTTCCCAATTGCGTGCTAATGCCAAAGGGGGGTAATTCTTGGACCTTATTAAGAAAAAAGTTTAATATGAACCTAAAAGTCTTAACTTTGGAGATACAGGGTTTTAAAAAAACATTTTTTTTTAAATCCTAATTCTGATGCTATTATAGATAAATAACTGTTTGAAATTTGATACACGTCTTTTATGCATTTTTATTAGCAATCAATTTTTGAAATTTCTACCAGTAGCGTGCATGTGTAATTTACCTAGGTAAATCCGTATGCTGCGTAATGCATAGAAGACGTGTATCAAATTTCATGCAGTTATCTACAATAGCATCAGAAATGGGATGAAAAAAAATGTTTTCATTTTAAACTTTGCCATCCTGTATCTCAAAAATGAAGACTTTTAGGACATAAAAACATTCTCTTTAACATCAGCACGCAATTAGGAAACGTCCTGTATAGTACTTCACAACGACGGCTCCTGTATAAAGTAATATGACAAACGGAGACAGACGGCCACTTTTGGCATACCCGAGTAGCCCAAAGTTGAACTGCATAAATTAAAATTATGATAAATCTCGTTCACCTGATATGATGCTGGCTGCCCTTATAAAATCTGGACCTGTAAATCCTGTATCACTATACTGGCTGGTCCAATAATGGCGGAAGTAGGCAGTAGCCCAGGAACCGTTAATGACAGAACTCAAGAAAAAATATATTTATAGGTAAATCGATCAAAAAAAAATCAAAATTAAATCATTTTAAAATTCGAAAGTTCGCCGTTTTTGCAACACAAAAGAGATATAGATAGATAGATAGATAGATAAGATATAGGTACACGAAAGAAAACACACAAATATAGATAAAGGTTCATTAAGCATAGTTACATTTTTTAATTATCTGAAGTGCGTATAGTCAAAAAGAAGTGCCATATTATTTAAAGAACGACGGGACACCACTGGTTTAAAGAGATTTCTTGGCCGACCTTCCTAAACTGATTGACTCCGCCCGATTTTCTTTCGTGTCTCGCAATAACAGCTGTAATAACAGTAAGTTTGTAACAACAGTTTTATAGCTTAAAGTAACAATATAACAAACCTAAAAGAATAACATTATTAAGAAAAAAAAAAACAAATTTTTAAAGGTGATGTTTAAATTAACGACCATTTTCTCTAATGCAAAATTGGCACATGGTCTCATTCGCAGTTTTCAAAAGGCTAAATGAATTGCCTTGAATTAAAGTTCTACTATGCCCTCATCTCGTGTTTTGTATACTTCATTTTATATACAGCCTCATAAAAAGAAATCTAAATTTTAGAGATCTTGAGATCGTGGAGGCCATCTAACAGGTCCGTTGGTACCTATCCATCTTTGAGGAAAGTTATTATCAAGAAATTCCCTTAAGAGCCTAGAATTGTGACTTGGGGCACCATCTTGCTGTAGGTAAACAGCAATATATTGGGCTAATGGAATATTTTCAAGCAGTTCTGGAATAACTTCCTCAAGGATTTCTGGGTATCTACGTGTAGTAAGACCTCCTTCAAAAATCCTATAAATTATATGTTTGCCCAAAATAAAACATGACACCCCAACTCCAACCCTGTACGTGAACTATAAAGGGTGCCCAGAAGTTAATTTTATTTTAGATGTTGACATAGGGAAACTAAAATTCATATTTTTTGATACTTTGGAGTGTATGTCAGTTATTACAGAAGATAGAGGGATGCTGTTTTCGAGGCATTGTGCTAGATGCCTTAAAAAAAATTTGTACGGCCTTCTTCGTTTTTCTAACACAGGGCGAAATTGAAAACTTGCACTTTCTAAAACACCCTTCGTATCTTGGTTATAAAACAAACCAATGAAAAAATAAAAACGGATTATTATAGAGTTTTTACGCATAAAGCAATGAGTTTTTTTTCTATGGGCCTCACATATTGAGTGACAGATCAAACTATTTTTTTTTAACACATGTATATTTTAAAGCAGCTAAAAACACATCCTTTCACGCTTTTTGAAAACATATAACACTTAATATTCATTTTAAATAATAAACCCGTAACTTGAAATTATTTATAATATTACAATAATTTTAAAAGTTGGCTGTGGTTGTAGGTACGTGGTGGAAAACACAAGTTTTAATGACAACTATTATTGCTTTCATTTTGAATTTACGTCGGAATCTGATTGTTGTGCAGTGCTTTAAGTTAATATTTTATTGTTTAAATAATAGCTCATATTAGAATCTATGAAAATTATGATATGTTAGTTTGTTTATTTAATGTAATGAAAACCCAAACGGAACAACTGAATTGTATTTAAATAGATGAGTCCTAAGTGGTTAATTACTAGTTTTCTAAAACAATTTTAACGCTTTATTTTAATAGATACCCAGAAAGAAGACAGCCCATCTAAGATATTTTTTTAAAAGTCACAAAAAAGATTATGGAGCTGTTATACGTCGGTTCTAACAAAGAAAATCAAGAAACAGATTATGTTAATGTGTTGGCTTCTGTGGAGGCAGAGCCCTCGAATTAATGTCGCGTCGTGAAAAATTAAGTTGGTTTTTGCAAGGCAGAATTTAACTGTACAGCAAAAAACACTGAAAATCCATTTAATTGAGAAAGGTTTGAGTGAAAGGACTTTTGCCCACAGGCCTTTTATCCCAAAAACCTCAGTGCGCAATGTTAAAGTGAAATGACCAGAAAATCTGTGAATAATATAAAACGAGGAGGAGGATAATAACTTAGTAGAAATTTTGGGACAACTTTTTTTTAGCTGGAATATAATATATTCACAATTTTTTTTTCGACTTCTCTTCTATAATGTTCTCTTTCTTTGCAGAAATTCCCAATTTTACATTTTGACATATTTAAATACAAATTTTTGCTTTTTATAAAGCCTACTAAATACGGCAATAAAAAAACTCTTGCAAAAATTCTCAGTTTTCATTTATTTATTTATTTTCTACCTTTTTCTTAACTTTAATATTTATTTACACTTACTTAGGCGTAAATAAATATTTAATCTTAGATAGGACCTATAAGAGTAAAAACAAATTCTTTATAATCTGCTTTCTAATATTGCACAATAATTTTTTTAAATAATCGGTTGAAATTAACTATGATCACTTTTTAATTTTTTTGCTTCTGATGCCTTTTCACAGCATTTTGAGGAAACCGGATATTGACCAAAAGATTGCAATTTTTAACGACCGTCTTCAAATGGTTCTGATTCTGATTGTAAATTGACTACAAGTGGAGTCCCACAAGGTTCGGTCTTGGGACCTATAATTTTTTGTTATCCATTAATGATATCACCAACCTAAAAATTAATGGAAACATTTCTCTCTTTGCTGACGACATAAGCATAACATGAAGTGATTTTGATATAACGTCTTTACATTCTAATATTTCCAACGACCTTGTTATAATTGAGGCTTGGTTCGATTCCATTCTGCTTTGCTACAATGTGGATAAAACGGTGGCCTTATTTTATAAGGGGACTTTACAACCACTGCAGCTACTTAACAGCATATTAAATACGTTGAGTCGGTTAAATTCCTGGGTTTGAATATAAATAATAACCTAAAATGGTCTAAGCATATTGACATTTTAACTAAAAAAACAACATTATGTTTTTAAAGCTTATGCTTCCCTTAGAGCATTCCCTGTGCTAACAAAGAACAGTTTCTCAGTTTATTACCAAAACACAAGAGGCTTAAAAACTAAAACAGTAGATTTTTACCAAAGTGTTTGTGCGTCGCAATATGATTGTATTTGTGTTACTGAATAATGGCTGAAACCTGAAGTTCTGTCATCTGAGCTTTTCCCTTTTGAATATAATGTGTTTCGCTTGGACCGAGATCCGGTAGTTAGTGGTAAATGTATTGGTGGTAGTGTGTTGATTGCTACTCACATAGCTTACCTACAGAGAGAATCCTAAAATGGTGTAATGTTAATAGTGTTATAGAGGATTAATGGGTAGCCGTGACGTTGGAGGGCGGTAAGAAATTGTATATGGGAGTTGTTTACATACCTCCTTATGCTTCATCGAACAATTATTTAGCTTTTTGCTGTAAGTTAGAAAATATTATTTCAAAAAACACTCATAGCCAATTTTTAATAACAGGGGATTTTAATTTGCCTCTTTTGAAATAGTCAGCTTCTCAGAACGGTGTCGATTTGCTCCCCACTAATGTCACGGATCCCTGTAGTCAGTGTTTTTCCGATTTGTTTTTCTTAAATAATTTAAAACAATTTAATAATATCCCAAATGTAAATAACAGAATATTAGACCTTGTATTATCAAAATTTTTGAAAGTAAATGTTAGTAGATGTGATTCCTTTTTAGTGGCTGAGGATGCTCATCATGTGTCGCTGGATATTAATATCGATCTCACCTTGGCAAAAAATCTTCCTTGTGGTAGTTATCTAAGAGCAAAATTTAGGGAAGCAGACTTTTCTCTTATTAACAATAAAATAAACGATTATGATTGGAATTTCGTTTTTGGTTCTGGCGATATAGATGAGAATGTTCGTACACTTTACACAATATTAGAAAATATAATCGATAATAACGTGCCAAAAGTAGTCATAAAAAAATCTCAATATCCTGTTTGGTTCTCAAAAGATACAGTTAGATTAATTAAGAATAAGAATAAGGTTCATGGTAAGTGAAAGACCTACAAAAATGCAGGTGACTACGCTCGTTTCTCATATTTAAGAAAAGAAGTTGAAGCAAGTGTTAAAAAAGACTACAAAAAATACATTGATAAAACTGACGGTTGTATAAAAAGTGATACAAAATATTTTTGGTCTTTTGTAAGTAATAAAAGAAATAGCGAATTTTTACCAAATAGTTTATCATATAACGATTTACATGCTTCTACAAATAAAGACATATGTGAACTTTTTTCTAGATACATTAGCAGCGTCTTTGAACCATGTATGACCCCGTCTCAAGTTAACTATGTTCCCTCTTTAAATTGTTTCACCGTAAACCATATCTCAGAGCAAAGTATTAAAAGAGCGTTAGCTAATATTGATCCAAATAAAGGACTGGGCCCTGATGGTATCTCTGCAGTTTTTCTGAGGTCATGTCCATGTCTCTGTCAACCATTGTATATATTATATAACAAGTGCATTATGGTTGGTATCTACCCAAAGCTTTGGAAAGTTGCACAAATAGTACCTGTATTCAAATCAGGTGTAAACCACGATTATAGACCATTTTCATTGCTTAGTCACTTTGGAAAATTATTTGAAACACTTATTTATGAGCAGCTATTTTTCAATACAAAATGTATTAAAGACTGTAATCAACATGGTTTTTATAGAGGTCGCTATGTTCTTACAAATTTAATTCCTTTTACTCAAAATATATATGAAGCTATGGAGAGCGATCTGGAAACGTGCGCTGTATATACCGATTTTTCCAAGGCTTTCGATAAAGTCAATCACCCTACTCTTTTAATTAAGCTTTAAAATTTCGGAGTTTACGGCAACTTGCTTCGGCTTATGGAAAGTTATTTAAAGGACAGGTCACAATATGTAGCTCTGAACGGTGTTCGATCAAATTATGCAGTTGTTACCTCTGGGGTGCTCCAGGGGTCACATCTGGGTCCTTTACTATTTAGTATTTTCTTAAATGATATTGCGAGAGTGTTTTACTCACTCAAGTAACTGTTTGTACGCTGATGATCTTAAAATCTCTAAAACCATTAATAACGATGTTGACCTTAGAAATCTGCAAACCGACTTAAATTGCTTTTCGAACTACTGCAAAAAGAAAAGGCTTTTTATTAATCTAGATAAGTGTCAATGCATCATGTTTACTAGGAAAATATTGAAGCCTTACAGTAATTACAGTCTGTACATAAAAAATTCGAAAGTGAATTATAGCGACACGGTCAAAGATCTGAGTATAAGTTTGGATTTCAGGCTCACATTTGATAAACATATAGAACTAATTACACAAAAGGCGCTAAGAAATTTAGGTTTTTTACTGCGTATTACTACTGGGTTTTTAAAAGTATCCTCATTAATCATTCTGTTTAATACACTAGTTAGACCTCTACTTGAATACGCGACTACAGTTTAGAATCCTATGTATCAAACATATATAACTCGAATAGAATCTATGCAGAAAAAATTCGTTAATGCTTTAAATTATCGTTTTAATAGAGAGAGACATTTTTTTACGTATACCGATAATTTAAAATTTTATAATATGCAGTCATTGGAGAGTCGGCGAAAATGTTTTGATATATTTTTTGTTTATAAAATAATAAATAATTTAATCGATCATACTGCTTAAACAAAATTTCATTTAACGCTAATTCATATATTCTTAGCAATAGGCTGCTTTTCTATATACCCAGATCAAGCTCTAACTACTTTTTAAACTCACCATTTATGCGATGTACGCGAACGTTTAATAATTTTATCCAGAGCGACTGCGATTTGTTTAATTTACATGTCCTAGCTTTTAAGAGACATGTCAAAAATATTTTGAGTTAGGATTATTGAGTTTTTTGTTTTACTAATAATTTTTGTTCAACAAATTAAGTTTACCTTAGTTCTAGGTGTTTCTTAGCAATAAGTTATTTTAAGTTTAGTTATAGTTAGCTTGCTCAACCGCATTGTATAAAAACTAATAGGGCAGATCAAAATGCCTGTTGGATGGGCTTATAAATAAATAAATAAATAAATAAAAAACTTTCTACCGCCTGCCTTGCCATTCGATCGGTTTCAAAAGAATCGGACGTGTCTTCTGCTAGACTTATTTAAAAAAACCAAAGCCTACCTGTTTGAAAAACTTTTTTTCTGCTTTAATGATTTTTATAATGAATAAGTCTTAAATCTTTTTGGGTATCATGTTCCAGCTGCTAGCATAGAATTTGGAAATGATTTTATAGCAGAATGAATTGTCTGATAGTCCGTTAAAATTATTATTTTTGTTACGTATTAGGATAAAGTTATACATTTTCTTTTTTTTTTAATACACTGTAATTACTGTTTTAGTTCAGTACACTTTTGGTTTAACTTCACTTGTTGTGCTTGTATAACAATAACAAAATAGAGTTTAAGGTCGCGTAATTTTAATTTCAATGTCTATCACCAAATCAGGTAGAGATAGCATTGAAAAAAAAACTAAAGCTCTTTGGACTCAAGAGGAGCTATCCACAATTATCACTCTCAGATACTTCAGCAAATGCTTCTATATTTATCTAAGAGAAATTCTTCATTAACCCTTGTCAATTGTCCAATTTACAGCAATGGGCTGCCAATATAAATTTAAGGAATGGTATTTTAAAGTATGTCTTACGTATTACGAATACTGCATGGCAAACAAAGAACAATATTTCGAGAATAACTGTTCTATCATTTGATGGAGTAAAGGTTTCATCTTTATATGAGTATGTCCAAAAAGATGATGAGGTAATTAGACCACATACTTATATGCAAGTCATCATGGCATGAGGTTTCTTTGATAATTGGAAGCAACCAGTGTATAGATCAAAAAATGACTAAAGAACTCCCGGAAAATGTCATAGTTGAGTTACACAACATTAATTACAACGTAGTTGCGACTGTTTCTGATTGTGGAAGTGGTAATCAAGGACTATGGAAAGTGATGGGTATCACAATGGAGAATATTTTTTCTGAACACCCTTTTACCTAAAAAAGTAATAATTTACCCTATTCCTTCCTTATTTCTATCTATATTTAGTCTATTTTAAAAATACCTATGGTTCGTTTTAATATAAAAAAAATATGGAGACTACAAACACTCAAATTGGGAATGTGGTGTAGAGCGTATAGAATACGTTATTGGTATTTGAGGTAGGACACATCCGTTTTGCTTAGTTTCCTGGCTATACTAAGGACCTAAAATTAAAATGCAGGCAATTTCTTCTGGTGAATATGCTGCTGATAGTCGTAAAAAAGTTACGCGCCTTTAAAATTTGTGAATTTTCAATATATTTTGGTCAAATATATTGGCCAATTTAAATTTCGAAAATGTAATTTTGGACTTTGGTTCAAATAGTAATTATTATTAAATATCTTATTATCAAGAGTGATGAATTGTATGCATTTTTGATTTTTATACTCACAAAAACAAACATCATAGCTGAATATTTACAGGGGAGATGAAAATAAACAATGGCGTTCTACTGGACTTTTAGCTTTAAGTTGGCTGCATTTCTTTACTGAGAAAATTACTTAACCTCAAGTGTCTACGACTGCTCCCATACGCTTTTATAGTTTTGGATTCTTTAAATACGCAACTGTCATTTATACCTAATTACACTTCAGTTCATATTAAACTTATACTGTATATTATTACCAAGCAGTTACGATTTGGGGACACTCCGCCAGTTCTTTAAAATTTAATGCGTTGTGTCGTAGCATGCGGAGAGTTGCGATACTTGAATCGCTACTATAATTCTTCCATCATAACCATAACCCTTTGTTTCGTTTTTATTTTTTGTTTCCCTAAAATACCGTTTTAGGTTGTTTCGTTCAGGTATCACATAAATTAATTTTCTATAAAATGTGGCTGAGTAACGAAAGCTACTTTTTTTTCTTATGGTATGTGAAGCTATTGTGAACCATTTTAACTTGTTACTCGTAGGCGATAATACAACACAAACACAACTAATTAATAGCGGTAGACCGAATTACAATGACTTTAGAAGGACAGTGGCAACAAATAACAATGTTTGTGCAAGCGATTAATGAAAGTTGTCTGCCAAGTGAATTTAGTAATGTAATATGTACTGATGAAGGCCTACAAAATAAAGTTTCTTTTATGCTAATCTTAGAGAGCTTCTACCTCAAATTGAGGTGCTGAATGAAGTAAAACATACACTAAAACATGAGACAATATTGTCTTTTACAGCAAAATAAAACCAAAATATAATAATGTCCATTATTTAGTAACTTTTCTTGGAGTAAACTTAAACTTAAAACATTTACGTTTATAGTCATTTACACATTCATCACAAACACTCTATAAGTACAAGCAAAAAACAGGTGAACCAGGCTTAAATACATTTCTTCATATGGCGAATGGCTGAGAACTTCTTGTTTGAATCAATATTCATTTTAATGATCACAAAAATTAATAAAATGAGGCACTAAAACAACAAACTTCATAAGAAACCCATGTAGGCGAAAAGTAAACAAAAGGATTTTAGCAGCAATATGGCCGAACCATTATTGTATTGTTGCCATTTATATCCTTATAAAATCACCGACCGAATCTCGTACCAGCGCACAGTGATTCGATCTGTACATGTTAGACGACGAAAAATATTTTACAAGTTGAATTCATTATTTTTATTTAAATATGAGATATAATGTATTTAATAAGTCGTTATTTAGCATTTTGATAAGAAATACTGAATATAGGATTATACAGGGTGTCCCAATAGTGTATGCTCGGTTGATATGTTAATAACGGCTAGTCATAGATACAAAAATTAAATAGAAAAGTTGTACAGCAACATAAGCTGCACAACCTAAAATTATTTTCATTTATACAGGATGTCTAAAAAATTTGTACTAAATCAAAATTGCTGTTTTTATGGTGCACCCTGTTTATGTTTTCTAATTTGAATTCTACGAAATTGTCAACACGTTTAATTATTATTTTGTTCAATAATGTACAACACAGAAAAATAAAAATACATAATTTTCAAAAATACCCTATACAGGGTGTCCCGAAATTACATTGTCATACTTATAGGGTATCCTTCATCGAAAAAATACTAGTTTGTCATATAAACAGGATTGTTTTATTTGTGTTTTTAATAACTCTCATAATAAGCCAGATTTTTGAACAAGAATCGGTATCTGAGGTTGTTTCACAAAAGTGAACATTTTATGTTATAGGTAATGACTTTATCTTGTGGAGGACAGTACCTATTATGGCCTATTATGGGAGCTATTAAAATAAAATAAAAAAAATCCTTGATATCCTGTATTTCAAACACAAAGCTTTTTCGGACCTATGTTTACATGATAAACTAGTAATTTCGATGTAGAATACGCTATTTAAGAATGACAGTCTGATTTTGGAACATACACATATACACATGTTTTTATACACATAACAAAAGTTTCATAATGTCAATTATTGTTCAAAACAATAAACTATTCGAATAAACTACAGAAATATCTATAACTAGGTATCTATTTAAAAAATTAAAAATCGTCAACACTTCCGTCGATTGAGCTTTCAGAGCTGTCTGGTTCAAAAGAATTTTCATTTACTTCTGACTCTCTGATTGGAGTCTTACTAAAAAGGGCAATACATTTTCAGGGAACGTTCTTAAACTCGCAATAGGTTCTTCACGGTACGAACCAATCAAAGGGTCAGAAGTAATGAGTAGCATATTAAAAAGGTCTGTATTTGTATTTAATCTAGATGTTTTTCGTGTATGTGCCAATCGAAAACGTCTGCAATCTTTATTGCGAGCCTCTTGGGCTTCCTCAGACAGTTGTCCGATTGGCACAATACACTCCCTAATAACATCTACTGCATGTGTCAATATTTTATGAATACTTACAGGCATTGAATACCAATTATATAAACTTATGTACATTTTCTTAGTCTCTAACAAAAAAATATTGAATAATTCTAAATTTAAGCCATATCCCGAGGACAAGCAACACAATATAACATAAAAACGCTCAATAAAACCCTGTTCGATACCGGTTATTTCGGCACTTTGAGCAGCATGTTTGAAAAATCGTCTAGCCGTATTGCCATCATTTCTGGTACCAAACCCAGGTTTGGGCTTATCCACTATAAGACCCATTTCAGCTTTGAATCGCGCTTGAATGTTTTTTTTCCTGTTTGCAACAGATAATTTGTCGTTTTCATTCCGGATAGCCCATTTTTTTACTTCTAATCTATATGATATATGCAAAAAACATTCAAGCGCTTTTATCCATGCATGTAAAGTGAATAACCCATACTGGTAAACTTCGGTCTTAGGTATTTTAAGCTGCATGGAGTTCATTTCACTGGGTTTGGCACCACAAATATAGCAAGACTGCGTTGATTTTTGGGACGCCAAGTAATTTGCAATTTTGCCATCAATCATCGTAAAGATAAAAGTGTAGTTAACTCTAATGATCTTATTGAACATACTCATCTCAAATATTTCTAAGTTGCTAATTTGATCCCGAACTAAATCAAATTCGCGCATTGACATTTCCTCGGTTTCTTTATGGAAAATAAACTTTATTGGGCGACATAAACGGGTTGAAGACGGTTGCTTATTTTGCCACAGAACTTCTCCATTCGATGATAATAAACGAATCGGAACAAAAGAAATTACGAATAAAAATTCGTCCGTGTTACCCTCTTCGGTAAATTTTTGTTTATAAGTACTGTGGCCAGAGCTACCGTCTCCACCCCATTTACAAATTAGAGATAGTGTACTTCCGTCAGATACCTAATCGATAATGGTTGAAGCTATTGCTTTTAGTAGACGTTGGAAAGTGTGATTAGCCAACGCTTGTAAATTAATACTGGCGCTAACTTCATCTACATCAATTACATTATTTGAAGGAATACATTCACTTTTCATTTTTCTTAGGCAGTATAGCGATGGGTACAAATTGTGTCCTTTTTCTAAAGCTTTTTTTCTTAATACTTTATATTTATTATGGGTTAATCCTAAGTCGATATATAAGCCAAGTGCTTCTTCGCCAGAATAAGTTTGCAATGATTTAGCTTTTTCTATCAGTTTTTGAATTTCTTTTGCTTTATTATTGGATTCAGAAGCCGTTTTTAGGAGGACTGCTGAAGTTCTGCCATTAGCTCGTGCAGACATTTGTGCTGCGTATTTTAATTCAGCTAAAGACCTCGATTCAACGAGATCGCGCACCTTGGTACGTTTGGTCCGTTCGCTACAGTTTTCGAATGATTTTTGTGGTCTCCCTGGGCCACCAATATGTTCATTATTTTCATCAGAATTATTGTCTTCATTTATATTTTTGAAAATAAAATAGTTTGCCAACCAATCTTGATATTTGATTAAAAATCTAAAAAAACGAATATTTTGTTTTTTTATGTATGAAGCAGATTATTTTTAGACACACTGCATTATAACGATTTTTTTCTTTTAGGATGGGAGTGTGCTATAGTAATGTCAATATTTCGGAACGAAATGTGAGAAAGTTGAAAAAAATAATATAAATTTGATAAGTTCACCTTTCTTTTCTGCAGCCAGCCGACTTCCATTTTTTCTCAATTTTCGAAGAAAACAACTTTATTTGGGTTTTTAAACCACTTGATATATCCGTTGAAATATTTTGTAAATTAAAAGCTTCTAAAAGGAACTGATATAAGCGGTTGTTTTTTTCATTTTTTGGATGAGAACACCAAACATCCAAATAAGCCATACGAGAAACTCGGTAATCACCTTCTGAAAAAAAATGTTTTCAGTATGATGTAAGGCCGCCCGTGCGAACATTAAGAATTATGTCAAAAGAAAGCTAAATAATGTAGTTTTAACATATCAAAAAATAACAGGGGTACCTCGGGATACTCATACTTAGATTTGTTAATAAAATTGAGAATTTAGGTAAGTAAATGTTTTTATCCGCAAAAACTATGTTTATATTTCACCCTGTATAAATTGATCAATAATTATCAATCAATGTCAAAAAAGTAGCTCCTACCTTCAAAAATATTGGCCATTCCTTCAACTTGCAAAACTTAGTTTCTCCGTAGAAATATAATGAATCCAGATAACACAAATGTAAACAATATACTATCTAATTATCGCTCAATTTATTTCCTCACATTATAACTAAATGCTCGAGGAGAATGTTGACAGATGTCAATAACAAACATGATTATGTTGTTATTGGATACCTACCAATAGCTGAGCGTGTCAAAGGTTGCTAGATTAACCAATTCTTTTTTGCCGTGTAACATATATGGATCGAATCACTGTGCAGCGCCTCCTATCTCCGGAACCTCAAGTACAAGAGGTAATAGTTTACTTGTAAATATTTACTGTAATTTTTAACTGTAACTTTGAATAATTACTATTATGTAAGGGAAAAGAAATGAATGACCTTGGAGTCAATTCCTTAAGTAGTAAGTAAAGTAAGTAAAGTATTACTCGCAGTAACAAATACATATATAATACTTAAAAACCTGTAACCCAAAGTGTTTATTGATACATAGTAGGATTATTAGTAATAAATACGCAAAAGCTCTTAAAGAGTAGTAGTGGAAACAGTTGTAGCTACTTTAGTGCTAGCTAGGTTGGTTTTATTCTACTGAACAACATTAAAATTGACAAGGAACCTTTGAAATCTTTACTAGCAAATACCAGGTAAGAAATTAATTCATGTCACCCAAACCCAAAGGCAAAACGTGAGATTAGTAAGACAATTATTTTGAAACACAATAGCGGCAGCTCTAAAAGATTATTTGCCAGGTAATTACACAAATAAAGCAGAACAGGTTGGAGATTTTCTTCAACTGGTCAATAATCGGTTCAACATACTGAGTTGATATACACCTTCAAGCACCATTAGAGCTTCAGGATAAAGTTTTAAATGAAATGATAACCATTGTTAATGGTATGTTATGTACTGGGAAGAAAAGTCTTCAAATCTTCCAGAAGGGTATAATAATGTCCATCCGATCATTATAAAACTTGTTTTCTCAGGTGAGTAGGTATACTTACTATTTTACTAAAAGCTTTGCAACCTTCTAACATCAGAACAGGAGGAGGACTTTATGACCACCCATCCCCTTTAGACGCAATTTATAGAATCAGGATGGTACGACTTGAAAAAACCCAGGATTGATGCAAATACTGATAATTCTTCAGCGCTGAAAGAAGAACAATATTTAATTGCAAATGCATTTAAACAAGCAAAACTCGACAATATTAGATTAGAAGATTTAGGAGATTCTTCCGAAGATACTACAAGGGCTAGTATAGAATCAGAAAGCAGTACTTCCAGTAATAGTATTAAGTCGGGCAATCCAAGTAAAGAAGAATCAGACAAAGACGGCTTAACATATATCGCTGGATATTTGGCTAAAAAGCACAAAGAAAAATATCCAACCTTGGGCCCATACACACCTATGAATCCAAAGAAGCCACAGAGTTTCCTAGCTATAGTATTCCATCTTGGGTGCAAAAGCTATCATTTGGTGGCTTGATCCAGCTGTCAGAAGAATGGAATAATTGATAAATACTTCTTAAAACTTTACAAAGATACATTTTCTGATATCAAAGAAGTGGTCCAGAACACAACTTATTACATATCTGCCAGAGTGGAAGATGTGCCAAAAGACCCAGTTAGGTCTTTCTGCTGACAAAGAATATTTGTCCGCATTAAATATTTGAATATCAAGAGGGAAGAGTCAAAATCCATAAAGAGGAAAAAAAATATGTTTTTTTAATACTGAATTTTACACAGTTCATTTTAAAAACATGTTTGCTATACTACCATCTTTTGAAAGACCCTGTAAACTTGTAATTTCAAAATGTGCACATTTTTGTTTTCTATAACTTTTGTTCAAGGTTCTAGATGTTAAAATAATTGAGTTTTTGTACTTTGACCACACTGTATCCCACTAAATTTAAATCGACATCGCTGATCCATTTGTTTCGTGGCTGTCTCTCTTTGGGACAAACAAATGAAGTGACTAACGATATTCCTGTGAATAAATTCACGGGATTAATTTGAAGTGCTTTGAAATTGATTTTGTTTACTTTAATTATCAGCGAAATAAATTATTATTATAATTAATATTTGTATAATATTTGCATGGAAATAATTTAAAATTATTTTGTAATTAATCAAATACACATAATATACACCTTGTTAAATTTAAACTGACGTTGGAGATCCATTATTGTAGTGGCTGTGTGAAATTACTAACGAAATTTCGGGGAATAAATTAAAGGGATTAATTTGGACTGCTCTGATATTATTTCTGTTCATTTGGAGTCTATCATCTCGTTTTCTCTATGCATTTTGTATGAAATTTGGGTAAACTTTAGCACGTTGTATCCCTAAAACTAGTCATATGATTCAGTTGTGTCTATGAAGACTTTTAATCAGGAGGTCGAGATCTATCTATCTATCAATACTGGAAAAAAAAACTTATGTCTTAATACCCATTTAGAAAATCGGCCTTTAAAGCTTTTTTAATATTTTTTGAGGACATACAGAACAAATCAATGTTATCGCAGTGAACATTTGCAGAGTTTAACATTCTTAATATAGGAGAGTTTGTACAGCTATTAGTGTGAGCCATAGGAGGTACAAACGAACGAGTGTTTCTTAGATTTCTTTGAGGAACTGCTATTGGAATTTGGGATAAAAGATCAGTTGAATCGACTTGGCAACAAATAATTTTTTTCAGAAAAACGATATCATTTATAAGCCTGCGATCTGCCAGGCTTAAGAGTTTAAATTCTTTACGTAAATAATTGTAATCTGTGGCCATGTTGTTCTTAAATGCCAAAGATTTTAAAAACTTGTTCTGTACGCACTTCATTCTTTGAATATAGACATCATACATGGGATTCCAATCAGAGGATGCGAAATTCAGTAGACTTAAAACATAGGCATGATAGAGGGTCAGTAAAGTACTATTATTTTGAAACGCTTTCGATTGCCTATTTATGTATCCCAACATTCTAAACGCATTATTAACAATATTGTCAATTTGTTTATCAAAAAGCATCTTATCATCGAAGATAATGGCTAGATCTCTTGCTTGGCCCTCTCTACGAAGCTGGTTTCAATTTAAACTACAATTGAAAACCACTTTTTGGTGATTACTATAATTGAAAAACATTTTCCAGTGTTTAAATATAGACTATTTGTAGAACAATATTGTTCAATCCTAGCGAGATCTGATTGCAATTGCTGACAATCGACGCTGTTTTGTATTACTTTATAAATCTTCAGGTCACCCGCATAAAATAAATAATTCGAAAATTTGAGGCATTTGCTGATATCATTTATATAAATGATAAAGAGTAAGAGTCCCAGATGACTCCCTTGGGGTACCTCAGATGTCGAGATAAATGAATCAGAGGAGGATCCCGCAACCGCAACGGAGTGCTCCCGATCGGTTAAATAAGACCTGAACCATTTGAGGATTATGCTGTCTTAACTAGGTAAAAAATATGTTTATAGACTAACTTTTTAAACACCTTTGCAAACGTACAAAGTTTGCAGATCGGTCTATAATTTTTTATGTTACTCCTATCACCAGACTTATGGATGGGCACAACAATGGCCCTTTTCCATACAGTAGGAAAATGGCCCTCGTTGAGCGATTGATTAAATAATTTTAAAAGTGGTTGGCATAAACCATTGGCGCATTTATTGACAAATATAGCCGGAATGCCATCAGAACCAGCTCCCTTTTTAGGATCCAGTTCTCTAAGCACAGAAAGAACCTCCGACTCACACAATTGAAGTCGACTGAAAGTCGCATTTCCTGAAAAATTCTCTGACGTTATTAGGTTGTTAGTTTTTGGCTCAAATCCAGATTTAAAAAAAAAGTTGCAAAAAGGTTACAAACATCATTATTATTACTAGCTGTACAGTTTTCAAAATACACTTCCAAAGGTATATCTGTTTTTCCGCGTTTAGCAGATACAAATTGCCGTGCCCAGACCTGTACCAATACAGATTTTACAGATATTGTAGATACTATTTGTAAATTTATTTCGACTTAGTGAATTAGGTCTCTAGGAGAAACAACACCGTCTCTACTAGAAAGCTTGGAAGCGGGCATCGATGAGTCATCATAAGTAGTTTTTCCCGCAATGAACAGCTGGAGTTGTGACATCGCGGCGACCATATTGTTAGACACTGTCATGTCAATATTCACTTTTCGAAGTTTGTTTACATTGATTAATCGTAAAATAAGTTCGTTTTTCCTGGTTTTTCAAGTGAATTTTTAGTTTTTGTTACATGTAATTATACTTACGAATAACTACAAGTGTATATTGTCGATTTCTAATAAATAAAGCTTGATTTTTACTTAAATAATCATAATAGATATATGTGTATTTTGGCTATGATTCCTTTTTTGCTTTTTAGATTATTATAGCAACGAAGTCAGTTATCAAGTTCTCAACAATAATTCAAGTAGATTCAAACAGTGTGAAAGACGTGGTTTTGATGAGGAACTTCCTATAATCAAAGGGAATGCTCTTGCAAGTATAAGAAAGATCGTATTTAGAAGGTTGAGGTAAGCGTTATTTATACATTTTAGGCACATATTCATATTGCAAAAAATATTTACGGTGTTAAAACAGTATTTGTCAATTTGTCAATTTGTTACTTGCATATTAAACTTGATGAATGACATTGAGGAATCTATGTGCACATGCTCTAGAGGTCAATTGTTGTATCATCATATGGCTACATTGCTAATATTTGCATACCACAATATATCCGTAACAAATGGCGTAAAAACCATGCCATTGTTTGGCAGAACACGGTACACAGAAGAAAAAATTTCTAAAATATACCAAAATACAGTAGACCAATCACAAAATGAAACCTGGTTAGTCGCTGTATGTATATATCTAAATAATATGTTAAAAAGTTATTTCATCATATGAAATGATATTTTTGTAAACTCACCAGTAAAAAAATATTAAAAGGGCGATTTATTTAAGTGTTTACAAAAATTTAAACTGGTTTTATTGTATAAAAATTATGAATATTTTTTTGACAAACATAGGACAATTATTAATTACTACCTATGGCAATATCTGAATATTGTCACTGGCTATTTCCGATCTGACATTTGCAGGCTAATAAGTTTTTTTTTATCCTTTTCAGTAAGAAACACTTTAGATGGCATAAAGACCATATAATGGGGGCAAGAACACAAAACTAATCTGAATATTTGAAAAAAAAAACCGAAATGCCACCGTTACTCCCACAGCATTGTGGCTTGAGAAGCGTGAATTTATTAGAGGGAGTACTGATGGCCTAAGGGAGAAGATTATACATATATTATTTTTTTTATTTAAGTAGATACATATTGTTTTTAAATGTCAAATATTATTTGTTAATAATATAATATAATAAAATATTTAAATAAACCTTTATCTTGTCTTTAATTATAAAAAAATACTTTTATTTTAGTCAGTTATTTAAATCTAATATAAGCTATGCGCATAGGTAATAAATTCAAGCCTTTCCCACTAGTTTATGTAAGGCACAAAGTAATTTTATAAATCAGCATTGTATTTTCTTTGTCTAATAATATATTACATAAGTGCTGAAAGTGCTTTTTTGTCAGTTTCATATGTAGCTGCATGACAACAAATTTGGTCTCACAAATTTACACTTCAATTCCAATTTGTAAAATTAGTTGAAAAGAGAAACAACCAGTTTTTTAATGAATTTTCTAGTTTTACTGAAACACTTTTTCTTTCCTGACATGGGGTGTTCTGATTGTAAAGCTCAGATTGTGGAAGTGGGATTTGTTTCAATAGGAGTGCAGATGTATAAACGTATATATAATAATAATAATAATGCATTTATTGTTTTACCAATCATTTTCATGAAATTAATACAGTCTTTGAATAGTACTATTTTGGCAAACAATGGGCCTTGGTAAAGCAGACATCCAGGTACAAGACCTGAATACTGTTCAAGCCCTAATTTATATAAAACAATTACAAATATAATGCAATGTTTATATACGGTGTGATAAATATGTTTTCTTTTTTTAATTTTGATGCAGATATAATCTGAAATTTTGCAAATCTACTTCTGAAAAGGAAATGTAAGAAAAGAGGAGGGAGGACTAAGAGAAGGAAGAGAAAAAAAACAATGCAAGAGGGAAAACAATTGATATAATCAAGATAAACATCAAACCTTTTATGATTACCTTTCACAAGGAAGTTAGCAAAACGTGTATGAGGCTGATCTAATCGAGTTGAAATATATATCTTTTCATGAGACTTTTCATTACTTTTACAACCTGTGCTTTCCACTAAAATTAAATAATAACTGCAAACAGTTATGATATGCTATGAATGCTTTTGTTGGAGTAAAACCTCTGTTTACTGCATGAAGCCACTTCTTTCGACTTTCCTCGTCCTTTGGAAACCCAAAAAACCTTAGGCCCTTTCAGATAATTTCCATTGCAATTAGGTACACAACAAATAAAGTGCATTGTCCTAAATTAAAATATTTCTTTGAAAATCCAATTTTTATAAGAATTCAAGTGTTAACTTCACAACCACAAATTTCTATTTTGACAAAAGTTTTACAGCATCAGTCTCAAAACTAACAGAACACAAATATGTACAGAAGTAGTTAAAAACTACTAATGTTCTAATTTACTTGTAAAAACAAATGAAAAAAACACGCAGTAAACGAATTTACAGATAGCAGTTAATTACAAAAATTAACTGACTAATTTCCAGGCATTCTAGTGGAGACGGTGTTGGGATAAACCACTCTAAAAAAAAAGAGCAACTCTACCTCAGTGGCGCGGTGGAAACGAGTGCTTTTTATCAGTAGTAAAACTTCTTTTTTGCTCCTAGCCGGAGAACCGATCATTATTGGCGATTTTAGAAACATAAGAAGTAACTTTTTTCTCGCTAAATCTTTTCTGTCAGTGTCACTTGCCCTTGTTCATTATTAATGAACGCAAAATAAAACCGCCAGATAATTTAAATATGACACCACCTGTCACTTTTTTGTTACAAACAAAATAATGGTAGGACCTATTTATTTTTACAAGCGCTGGTAGTGAAAAAAAAATGTATAATACACGGTAGCGTAGATCTTTGATAACTTAGTGACATTATATCCCCCCATATGTTCGGGATGCTTGGTCAATAAAGGTTATCTTCTCTACCTTAACTAATAATATACTATTATAAAGCCCTCCTTCCATAATCCAATATTAATTAAATCACAACGTACCGAAACCATACCCAAGATACGTGATATATCGTATTCGTTAACTCACCCCCAACTTTAACCCCTGTTCTAAACAAATTAAGTAATAAAACATTTATCGTGAATATAGTTTTTTTCTGTAGGGTTTTCGAGAAAAAAGCAAAAAACTGCCAAATCGCATGTGGGGGTGAGTTTAAGGGATGAAGCTCCCACTTGCTGCTTGGGAACTCTTTTGATTTTGAAAGTACACCCCTAGACAAGTTTAATTCTCAAGTGGCAAAACTTTATAATTTTTTTTTCTATTTATGATAATATGAATGGACTATATATAAAAAATACTGAAATGGATGATTTTCAAATATCTCTCATGTTCTATTTGTGGGTTTCACTTCCAGATTAGTGCTTAAAGTTGAGTCTATCTCTTGATAGCATAATTTCATGCACAAAACAGAATCACTATACACTTCTATCGCGATTTAAAATCAAATTCACAAGGAAATAAAAAACGCTTAATCTATCATTGTCCATTCCACAATCATATATCAAATATGTAAATGTCATTTCTGTTTAGTTTGATATTTTCATGACATGTTCAACGCTCATAGCGCCGAGGTAAAAGCTGATGAAAAGTTCATTGTAACACGCAACAAATCACGGTGTTAACATAAGTGTTATTTTTATTTTTGTAAATGATATTCCAGAAATTTGATTGTTATGAATTGAAAAATTAAACCTATAAGTAGTTAAGACGTAAAATATGACCTCAAACATCAAAACCCATCTCCTTTTAATTATTCACCTCTTAAGAAAAAATTCTCGCTGGAACTAATACTCTTTTGATACATTTCTTTTCAATCCGAAAACAACTTTTCGTATTAGGGCTTCGCTCTCTCTTGAATTTTTATTACAAAAAGCTTTCAAGAGAGGCGGGCAATCTTAATTAAAATTTAATCTTTTCGATATAGCAACACCAACTTTTGCATATTTTTCGCTGACTAAATATTTTAACGATTTCTGTAGTAGTTAGTCAGAAACAAACTTACCAACTTTTTTAACGGAATTTTGACTTAAGATAAATAAATATTTTTTAAAATTAATTTTATTCATTATGCTTTGACACGAAATGGAATCGCAAAAAACGGGCTGGCTATTACCACGACTGGCATTAAATGGACGTCGGCTGTATCTCGGGAACCGTTAACGACAGAACTTCAAGAAAAAAATATTTATGGGTAAATCGGGCAAGAAAAATCGCTGTAAATATTTATAAGTATAGCTAATATAGAACAAAATCTTTCACGGCTGTGGTCAATTAAGAAATCATGGTTCTTGGGATTAGACCGTGTCAAAATGGAATCACTTTCCGACGTTTCGCCTTCGATTGCTCAAGGCATCTTCAGGGATCTTTACTTCACGAGATCAGAATACTGAAAGAGCTCGGAGAGACCCAGGTTTGCTATTTATAGTCGACCTATGTTTACCGGAGCGTGACTCGGTTTAACGATCGGTTTCCACGTATGATGAAGACTGAAGCCCGTATCTCTATTAAAATTGTTAGGATACTTATAAATTTCAATAGATTCTCTAATTTTCCGTTTATATAATCCCGAAATCAATGCAAGAACTTTGGTATTTATGATATGTCCAGTAGAATGTTGGTGTTCAAATACAGCAGATTGTACAATTTGTTTCTTTCTGACACACCGTTCATGTTCCTTAAGCCTAGTAGATCGTGCAGTTTCTCCAATATAGACATCACCACAGGAACAAGAAATTGCATATACTTCTTCCGTTTGGAAAGGAATAATGTCATTTGGCGATCGCAAACATTGTCCAATTTTCTTGTGTGTGTTGAAGATTGTACGTATGTTGGACCGGCGAAGTAACCTTGCAATCTTGTCTGTGGTTCCGTGTATAAATGGAAGAACTACACTTCCTATCGGCAATTCCTTATGAGTATCATAATCTGGAGTAGGATTATTCTGTTTTCTAACTAATCGTCTAATATCCTCACTGCAAATTCCATTCCCTCTTAAAGCTTGAGTCAGCTTCTCTGTTTCCGATTGCAAAGAATTTTGACTGATTGCTTTTGTGCTGGATGACGATGGGAATTTGCACTTAAGTACCTGTTCGTATGCGTTGGTTTTTTATATACAGAGTGTCCCAAGGAACCATCCCCTTTCCTTTGTACAAAAACATCTAGAAAGGGAATCGTGAATTCTGATTCAATTTCCACTGTAAATTTTATATTATCATTTTGTTGATTCAGATAATCAAGAAATCTAGGAAAACCATTACAAAAGTGTAGTCTACATATCTGAACCATGATTTTGGTTTTAATGTAGACGACTCTAAGGCTTCCTCCTCAAAAGCTTCCATGAAAATATTGGCTACCACTGGTGACAGTGGAGATCCCATGGCTGCTCCTGAGGTTTGCTCATAGAAAGTTCCTTGAAAGACAAAATACGTTGATGTAAGACATGCTTCAATTAGATCTAAAAGTGAGTTGTCAATACTATTATGGTAAAATAAGTCTGGTATTATGGAAATTGAATAATTTATAGGCACATTCGTATACAGTGTGTCCCAGATTCGCTTCTCTATACAGGAATCTCGGCTCCTATTATACCTACAGCAATGGTTAAATGGGGAAAATTTTAGAGGAATCTTATTGCATTCGATATCCGGCTTCAGATTTACGATCGATCGATTGTTTTTGGAAATATCGGGGAAAAACCGAAAATGGCGGATTTCGTTTTTGGCCATTATATCCAGAACGGTAAATTTGACAGCTACCAAAATCTGACATTATTCGGACACATTTTTAAGACAAACCAGATGGCGTATACGACACGTCTTCATTGTTTTTTGTTAACCCGCAACCCGCCTCGACTTTCATTTTTCTTATGGCCGCCATATTGGATTTTTCGATTTTTGGAAAGAGCCTAAAATTTCTAGTCTAGTGATATCCTACAAGTGAATCATTTCAGGAAATCGACTTATTGCACCATTTTTGTTTGACTACAACCTAAACGGGCAGGGGTACCTAGAGCTTTTGCGAAACCAGGTTGTACCAGCCTTACGAGCTATTCTAACGGAAGATGAATTAAGAAGAACTTGGTTTCAACAAGACGGATGTCCGGCTCACAATACCGTTTAAGTCAGGAACTTCTTAAGAGAGCAGCTTGACGAAAGAATAATTTCTTTAAATGGTCCAATATCTTGGCCTCCTAGATCCTCTGACCTATCGCCCTTGGATTTCTACCTCTGGGGTTTGATCCCTCCGTGACCATAGAAATCCTGAGACAAAGAGCTCTGGACACATTTAGAAATATTAACCGAAATACACTTACCAGGGTTGTACGAAAAACAGTCACCAATTGTCAAAAATGTCTCGATGCAAATGGACGCCATTTTGCAGATTTATAAATTAATGTTACCCACTTACTAAGTAGTTAAAGCTCATTTAGATTTTCTTAAGTCGTTATTTACGTTCATGTTGTATTGAAAATTCAATGCGTTCAATACATTACTTACTTATTAATGTAATCTTGTGACAAATAAATCATGGCCTCCTTTAAAAACATTGAAACCTAACTTTACGAAGTGTAATATTTCGATGATACTAAAATCTTTAATGCACTTGTGAGATATCACTAGACTGGAAATTTTAGGCACTTTCCAAAAATTGAAAAATCTAATATGGCGGTCACAAGAAAAATGAATGTTGAGGCGTGTTGCGGGTTAACAAAAAACAGTGAAGACGTGTCGTATACGCCATCTTATTTGTCTTAAAAATGTGTCCAAATAATGTCACATTTTGACAGCTGTCTTTAAAACTTTCCCCATTTAACCTTTGCTGTAGGTATAATAGGAGCCGAGATCCCTATAAAGAGAAGCGAATCTGGGACACACTGTATAGCGATTCTACGTCGAAACTGACTAAGATATCTTTGGGATCTAATAGGATTGATTTTAGTTTTTCTACAAAATGCGTTGTTTTTAATGTATGAATGTGTTTTTCCTGTAAAATTATTAAGAATATTTGAAAGATATTTACCAGTTTTGTAAGTAGGAGATCCTATTGCACTGCGATAGGTCGAAGTGGTATATTAACCTTGTGTATTTTAGGTAGTCCGTAGAACCGCGGGATCCTGGTGCTGCTTGGCCTTAACATCTTCTCCTCCTCTGCTGGTAGGTTGGATGCGTTTTTAAGGTTGGTTATCCATCTCTCAATTTTGTTGGTAGGGCCAGCTTGAATTACTCTGTAGATTTTGTGGTCCAAAAGTAGTTGTATTTTCTTCAGGTAATCTGTTTTGTCCATGACGACAGTGGCATTTCCCTTGTCCGCTGGAAGGACCAAAATGTCTGTATTGTTGTCTAATGTTTTTATCGCCCTTCTTTCCGCAGCTGATAGATTCGACTTCGGCGGGTTAGAATTTCTGATGATCTTCGCTGTTTCATACCTTATTGCATCAGCTTCTTTTGCTGGACGTCTTCTAATTGTCGCTTCAACAGAGGACACTATGTCTTCTAAGGGTATGTCCTACGGTGTAATAGCGAAGTTTTGACCTTTAGAGATGACGAATTGTGCTGCTTCAGTGTTCCGATCTCGTGAAGTAAAGATCCCTGAAGATGCCTCGTGCAATCGAAGGCGAAACGTCGGAAAGTAATTCCATTTTGACACGATCTAATCCCAAGAACTATGATTCTCAAAAAAAAACAAATGGTTTTCTATGACTTTCATATTACAGTTTATTTGATAGTTATGAAGCGCATTGAATAGTCAAATTAAAAAATCTAGGTTCATATCTAAATTAAGATAGTTGATGATGGTCTCTCGAATCCGAAACGTCGAATTGAAAAATTAACTTTGCCGTTTTATAGAGGAGAAAAAGTGACAACTGCAAAGTGGAAATTATTTTCGTCTCGCATTTCAGTTAATCCTAAAATTTTAGGAAAATCAAAAACTGTAAAATATGCGAAAAATGTCAAATTTTTGGTCTTCGAAATAACCCATTTTACAGTTTAAACTATTTCGTTTTGACGTCTAAATAAATTTTAATTAGTATTGAAAACGTTTGAATCTTCCGCTTTGTTTTGTTTTTTGTCCATGGCAACTGTGATTTCGTAAACCCAAATCTGATATTATCGGGATTTTTAAACGTAAATATTTCAAAAACTACTGATCCAAACATAGACGTAGTATACATTTTTGAAATCAGAAAAATATTCTCTATCGAAATATAATATAATATATAGGGTGTCTCATTTAAAATATACCAAGTTTATGTTTTTTAGAACCTTTGCGATGTTTATTTGTTTCGATAAAAGTTATTTCCTGGCGGTTTAGGATAATCCATAAAATTTTTGTATTTAACATTTTTTTCTACCTCTTATACAAACAAACAAAAGTATGCTTTACTGTCGCAGAAAAATTGTTACAATTTTATGGAGAAAACGAAATTTACCTTAAAACAAGAAAAAACAAAAACAATGAAAAAACGATAGGTCAATGCAAATACATAAATTGTAAATATAAAATTCGTTATATTCGTAACATTGCCACAAAGCGGTTAATGCATCCACGTGTCTTAAACTCTATTTTATTATCGTTATACAAGCAAAATAAGTGAAGTTAAACCAAAAGTGTACTGAACTAATATAGTAATTAAACTGTATTAGAAAAAAAAGAAAATGTACAACTTTAATCTAATATGTAACAAAAACAATTCACTGGCCGACAAAAAAAATTTTTTTTGTTGTAACACAAATCAGAATAACATAATCTAATAGAGTGGACCTATTCAAATACGAAAATGACAAAGAGAAAGTTGTAGCACGAAGGCTTTTCTTGTTAGAGTTAGAATGTTACGATACTTAATATCTACAGAAAAAATGATTTCAGAAAATTCTTAACCTGTTTATTGACTATGTTTACAGTTTTCGCCTATTAAACATTCCATACGTCTAAGAGAAAAGCAAACGAGAAAAATATTAACTTAAAACACTAATTAAACTTTATTTTTTCCGTTTATGGGGTGCCCTATCTTCTCTCTTCAAAAACCAACATTAGTCACCCATCATGGCTGGATCCCATCGTCCTTGGTACCGAATTTCCATTGTTCTGATATCTTGGTGAAACCTTTCACCCTGCTCGTCACTAACAGCTCCCAAATTTTTAGGAAAAAACGACAGGATGGGAATGGAGGAAGTGAATTTTTAATGACATTCTGGCACCAAGCGCTTTATAGGCATCTAAGAGTTCATTAACTAATTGTTCATAATTTTCATCCATATTGTTGCCTAAAAAATCTCTTACTACATTAACAAATGAATTCCATGCTCTGAGTTCCTGCCTGGTAAGTTTTTTAGTAAAATTGACATCGTCCAGCAATTTTCTGATTTGGGGTCCAATAAAAATGCTTTCTTTTCATTTGGCATCACTTAACTGGGGAAAGTCTTGTCTTAGGTATTTAAAACCATCACCATCTTTATTCAAAGCCTTCACAAAGTTTTTCATCAGCCCAAGTTTAATGTGAAGAGGAGGCAAAAGGACATTTTTGGGACCAACGAGAGGAATAAATTTAAGATTTTGAGATCCCGGTTGAAATTCGCTTCTTTCTGGCCAAATTTTTGTTACATAATGCACTATTGCACGACTGTCCCATAAACAAAGAAAACAGCAATATTTTGTAAATCCCCCTGAAGTCCCACTAAAATCGCTATAACTTTTAAGTCCCCACATATCTGCCATTTATACCTATTGTAGTTTATTTTATCCAAAATCGTGCGCATATTTTCACAATTGTCTTTCATTTCAACTGAATGGGCAACTGGTACAGAGGGTTTTAAATTTCCATTATGCAATAACACAGCTTTTAAGCTATATTTAGAAGGGTCTATGAATAAGCGCCACTCACGGGGAAAATGTTCAATATCAAGTTCCTGCATTAA
This sequence comes from Kuschelorhynchus macadamiae, assembly GCA_030620095.1. NCBI lineage: Eukaryota > Metazoa > Arthropoda > Insecta > Coleoptera > Curculionidae > Kuschelorhynchus > Kuschelorhynchus macadamiae. The sequence continues at coordinate 354,200 of JAUTXW010002509.1, forward strand.
ACTGTCTATATCAGTACAACGAATTTTCCATACTGTAGAATTCAGAAAACATAGCATTTCTTTTTCTGAAATGCGTAATTTTTGTTTCTTTGGCCAGTAGGTTCCATTCCTTAAAACGGGAACCCAGAAGTTCTGACTGTTGCTTGGATAACCCCAAATCACGTACTAAATCATTTAATTCACTTTCTCTCTCCGAAATCAATAGCTTGCCAATTTAAAGGCGCAATCGGCACTGGCAAATTTGCATTATGAGCAACAGGTCGTATGGCAGATTGCAAGTTTGGATATTCTATATTGTGCTTTCCCTTTTTGGAATAACCTTCAGTCTTTGTCAGGCAAACATAACAACCGTCAGAATGATTGGTGGGCTCTCGCCATAACATCGGAACTGCAAAAGGCATACTTTTTCTCTCTCCCTTCATCCACTGAACCAATGATACACTAGCACACTAACAATTAACACACAAAATATTTAAAGAGGCTTTGTTTAACGGAAAATTTGATTTCAGAAATTCTCCACAAATATAACAAAATTTGTCAGGAGAAATTTTGCAACTTAGGCGCGCTTGACTCGACATTCTCGTATTCACATACACTTGCTTATCGATACACAGAGAACCACTCAATTCGAAACTCAACAGAAGAGTGATGTTTAACGTTTATTTTATGTCTAATGTTGTAAACAACCAAGTCTAGGTAATTTTTCCGTTGTAAAATTCACCCATTTTAGTCGCCCCACAATAAAACTGTTTACCTGCCAATATAAAAGGTTCTAATTAGGCTATTAAAAAATGGTACGTATTAGGGCTTTCCGAAAATTTTTTGTATCATTGGGAGGGTATTTCCATTGTGAAAATAATGAGCTGGCCTGTGTTAGAAAAATCTTGTCGGCCAGTGAATTAATGATAACAGACAGTTCACTCCTTATAAAATATTTTCAAATGCCCTGCAGCAACATGATTTAAGTAAACAAGCAAATAAAAACATTTTATTGAGACATATACATTATAAAAATCCATAACGCAGTAAAAAGGTCTTTCAATGAGGTACGCTTTGGTTTTTTTTCGGAAAAATGGATAGGGATTGTTTTTAAATGTTCTGGGAGACGATTGTAAAGTTTCATAGCGTTGTAAATAATTGATTTTTTTGTTAATTCATGGGAAGGAATATGTCATGCCTAGAGTTTCTGGTAGGACCTACGTGTTGTGGCCTTTCTGGGAATGTGCTTATATGTTTTCTTATCAAACAGATAGTTTCTAAAATAAATAATGCAGGAAGTCTTAATATTTCATGTTTTCTGAAACAGTATTGGCAGTGGAAAATACTAAGAAATTGATCGGTGGTGCAGCAGCCCCAAAAGGGAAGACCATAGCGGAGATGGCATTCGAATAGAGAGAAACAAGCAAGTATGGCAGAGGACACGTCCGATTTTAAAACTGATCGAATGGCAAAGCAGGCGGTAGAAAGTTTTTTAGTTGAGGTGTCAACATGCTTAGACCATTTTAGGTTGTTATATCTAAATATTGTGAAACACCTTGTACATATCAGTAGCTATTATTTCGAAAAGGGCATTCGCTACATCTTGAGAATTAACGTAGATATGAATTTTCGAAAAAAAGCCTAGTTTTTTCGGTTTTTTCTCCTGTTCTAATTATCTGAGCCAGTCGTATAACCATATCTATTGTTCGTAATTTTTATGTCTACAATTCATCTGTTTACACCATTAAGATTACTTCATTAGTTTCGCTTTTGTAAGCCAAAAACAAAAGAAAAAGCGATTTTTTGCATTAAAATGTTCATGATAAATATAAACAAGTGATAGTTGAGAGTGGAAGACATGATGGAATATCTCAGTTAGCACTAATGTAGCTACAACTGTTTCCACTACTACTATTTAAGAATTTTTACGTATTTAATACTAATAATTCTAATATATATCAACAAACACTTTGGGTTACACGTTTTTAGGTATTATATATGTATTTGTTACTGTGAATAACACTTTACAGTAATTTTCCATGTAAAGTAATTATATAATAACTACTGCCAAGCGACTACTTCAGGAATTGACTTCGAGGTCGTCATTTCTTCTCCGTGATATAATAGTAATTATTCAAAGTTACTGTTTCAAATCTGTTTACTAAATTACAACAAAGTATGAGTACCTTCTTGAACTACTGCATTATGTTCAAATCCACTCCTATAACGTATTACTATAAAGTAAAACGAGTCGTTCCAGAGTAGAAAAAGATATCGTCTACTGCTACTTTAAACTGGCTATTACCAGTCGTTATTCTTCTGTAGCAACTTAGAAGTAAGAATTGCAGTAATTATTTACTACAAGTAAACTATTACCTCTTGTACTTGAGGTTCCCTAGATAGGTACGAGATTCGGTCACCGATTTTATAAGGACACTGGCAACAACAGAGTAAAATCTCTATTTATTTGCCTATCTATATAGGCTTTTAAGAATTTAAATCAGAAAGAGCCTGCTATTTTCTAACAAATCTAAACTTGACAAGAATATCTTGCAGCAGAATATTTTAATATTTCTACCGGAATATAATTCTGCTAAAAATGCTTTAGGATCAGTATTTATTTCCAAATAAAAAGGTTTCGAGCTCGGTTTTAAGTGTTTAGGGGAACGAAAAAGAAGTAGTCCCTTTCCGGTGTACATACTTCAGAAAGTGTAATCAGAGAACAAAACCTAGAGGCATCGTTTTTAGGGACCTAAATTATTTCTTTCAAATTTGCAGGAAAAAGGACGCGGGGACTCTTTACCTGGTTTTACCAGATTTTTCGGTCGTAAATCCTACATTCTTTCTGAAGAAGGAACGGAGTTCTTGACACATAACAGTTTTACATTTGGGGCAAGTTGAGGTAGAAAAAAATCTAAAAATACGAATTTTTTTTGTCAACTTGCACGTATATTTTTTATACTTAGTCATGGGTGCAGTTACTATATTTTCAAGTATAGTGAATGAAAATACATTCAATCAGGTTTTACATATTTTTTACTACGATCCAAGAAAATCGACAGAGCAAAGTCGGGACAGATCACGCACCATTCTTTAAAAATTAAAAAAAATACAAATTAACTAGCAGGAGGTCAGCAAAATCAAGATTAATTGGGAAACTAATCAATTTTTTAAAAACGTAAATTGAAAAGTGGCAATATAAAAGATATACCGTAAAACGGGGATACTTTGTGACAGTTTTTGTGGTTTTTTTCAAGTTTTGAACATTTCTTTGTCAGATAAAATTCTAAAAAAAATATCATTTACATCCGTTCTTTAGCTGCAAAATGGCAATTTTGCAAAGTCAGTGCTGCGGGTACAATAAAAGTATCTCAGTCATAAATCATGTTAAACTTTAAAACTTATGATATTATAAAATGGCAATTTTATCAGGTAGTCTTTGAAAAGTAAATCTTCCCCTTTTTTCTTGTTATACAATTAAAATCTGCTTTAGTTGAGAGTAATCTATCACGCCCAAATCCTCAACTTGCGGAAAATGAAATTCTTTAATATTTGGTTTAATTGCTCTTAAAAAGCTACAGTAAAATTGTAATTATCAGTTGGAAATATTTCTACACAGCGTCCGATATAGTATCGATTACTTTCTTTTTTAACCCCAAATTGAGAAGTGCATTGCACCAATAGGAAGTCGCCGACATTAGGAGATATGTCCATATTCTTAGGTTGAACATCAGCTTCTTCCAAGGCTTCTTCCCTGGTAAAAGTATTTTCTTCTTCCATTTCCTCGTTGGTTTCCTCTCCTAAAACAGTCACTTCTGGTTGTTCATCTTCTTCAGTATCGTTGCTATCGTGCAAAAAAATTGCGATGAATTAGACTCATTTTCAAACTCTCTAGGTTTTTTCTTTTTAAATAGATTCTGGTAACTATTAGCTCGCTGTTGTCTTCTTCTTTATCCGCTCTGACGTCAACAGAGGTTGTGGGAGTATAATTTTTATTACTTATATCTTGGCAACCAATGCTTTTCCCAGAAGGTACATTTAGCAGTTTACGTTTTTTCCGCTGAACAGCAACCGTAATAACGGATCTAGTTTGACTCAGATATTCCAAATTCCTATAAACCCTTGCTCCCAACGGTCTCTTATATGTTCGAGGCATCGTGGCACATTTAGGACACAGTCCGAAAGTAAAAAAGCAAAATTAAACCATAAATAATTGGTACTAAAACAAGGCAAAATATATAGGGGTAACATTGTGACATGTCACAAGTTTACTCTGTTTTGTTTATTCTTAAAAAAAAATGTGTAAAATTAACTAATCGTAAATGTATTTATGTATATATCATGCCAAGTACACAAGCAATTAGAAATACTTACGACTCTTACTGAAGAATTTTAAAATTCGGCTACATATTAGAAAGTTTGCGGCCTTTCGTAAAAATTATAAAAACGAGACGCTCTCTCCACATCACTTTGCTCGTAACTAATTACGCTGGTGCCGCGCGGTGCTTGTAGCACAAGAGTCTGGGGAACAGATTTGTGATCGCTCCGAAAAAGGTCGATCATACTTTTGTAGTCAGGGTGCCAGTGGTAGGTTTTCCTGATATGTGCATTGTCATGCACCATGCGAGGGAAATAGACGTTTTCACTACATTTCACAAAGAAAGAGTTAAATAAGTGTTCTATATATCTTATAATACTTTTAACAATTAGTATAATAAAAGAATAATAAAAGCACGAAATGAATGGAAATAATTAAATTTAAAAGTAGTAGATTAATGTATGTTTATTAATAATTTTAACAATTAACATAATAAAAATAGGAAATGAAAAGACACAAATTTAAAAGTAGTAGAATAATGTGTATTTATAAATAATCTTAACAATAATAACGGTTGAGGATTTTAAAGTGTTAGAAGGCGATATCGGAAAATTGGTTTGGAATTTTTTTATAAAAAGATATATATAAGAGTGAGGCAGAGACACAGATTTTAACTTCGTTCATTAATAACTAAATACAGCATCATCCCCCGAATTAGGGCAAAATGTGTGTCTGCAAAGTAAGAATTTGCTGAGATATTTTTAGTTAATGATCAAAAGAGCGTTTTGGATAATCAATTTATTTGTATTATTCCAAAATACTACACACGAATAGTCACTGTATCAAACAGGTTATCTAAAAACGTCACAAACATGTGAAACAAGATCGACGAAGGAGAGCAACCGACAAACACTGCATTTTTACACTCATTGATGGTGTTGCAAAACCTCTTCAAGCAGCCATTATTAACGAATATTATCGTCATAATGGAATAAACCCGATTGATAGGCGGTCCAGGCACGATCTCCGGTTAAAAATATTATTGAAAATGTTGGGAGTAGGCTAAAATGCACATTTAAAACAATTAAAAATCAACCATAAATCATCCCAGATCTAATACGTGCAGAGAAAATGAAAAAGTATTCAACATAAATTTATTATCTCTAGTATGTCTGGCCGCTATCAGAAATTATTGATAGTTCGGGGTGAACATATTAGCTTTTATTTTTCCTAGCTTGTATATTTGTAACCATCGTTTTATAAATTACTGTTTCAATTTTCGCATGATAATATGTTTTTCATTTTGATATTTCCTGTATACATCCTGTAAATGTTTGCCCCATGACCCCTTCTAGGAATAGCCTTTATAAAAAATTATAACTTTTTCTTCCAGAGCCAGTTTTTATTTTAACGAATATTTTTTACACAACCTCTATAAACACTCTAAAAATTTTAAGCTACAAAAATATGGCTTTTTTATTTTCTTTGATTAAAAAATACACTTTATTCGATTTAACTGTGTCTACCTCTTGTAAGTATGAACCAACTGAAAACTAAAAAAAATCGTACCCTTTGTATTAAGTTAACGGCAACTGAACTTCTTTAACGTCTATAGTAACTTAGAAAACACGACCATATTTCTTAAAATAGAGTATACATATAGTAATAGTTACAATACAGAGTTCATGGACCTGAAAAAAAGAAATTTTACTCTTCAAAAAAATACATATCTAGGCACCCCAGCTAGACTATAATTTCCTCAACAAACTAACTTCTCTAAATTTTAGAAATTATAAAATAAGTTATTAGAAAATTAAATTATAATTTGAGCCACCCCCTTAATACGTAACAAAAGGATTCCTTCTATATTTTGTTTTTTAAATTAAATCATGATGATCGTACTTAGTTTAGGTTTTTTAACTCACCTCTATGGTATAAACTATGCCTTCAATTATTGTACATTTGAAAAAATTATTGTGCGATCAAACCTTTTCACCAGTCGATCTTGTTTCTCCTAGAAATAATGTTAATTGTACCTAAGTGTTTGTAATGGGAAACTGAAAGCGTTTTAGGTATAATAATAATACGCACCTCTACATGGTTAATCACTTCCGTCAAAACTAGTTTATAAAAGCAAATCTAATTTAATTTAGTACTTAACAGTGTTTTGTGTTCTAAGATCTAATTGACAACAGATTTAAAAATGAAACACTAAAATATAAGTATTCTCTGTACTCTACACGGTCGAACGTCACAGGAGCGTTACATGCGTTGTCGATGCCAATCGTGTGAACTCGGAGCTCTTACAAATCTGTTCCCGAGACTCTTGTGCTTGTAGCGGGCGAGCTATGTGCTTCCACCTGCTGGCCGAAAAATTTGGCTTTGCGCACGGAATTTAAAACGTCTTGGGTCATTTGTTTTGAATTTCACGCTGTCACAAAGTTTCCCATTTGTCAGAAAGTATCCCCGTTTTACGGTATTCTAAAAAAGTATAGTAAAAAAACCTGCATTTGGCAACAAACTGCCTAAGAATTAAAAAGTTATTAATAACTGCCAAGAAACTTCATTTTTTTTCCACGTAACATGCAGTAATCTATGAACGGACTGCAAGAGGAACCGTGAAACCATCTGCGGCATTTCAGGCATTGTATCCAATCTGGATTTGACTTGTTCTCGTTATAGCACTTCAAACAACCAACACATTCAGCATTTCCATTCAAACTTTCCAGATCAGTTGAATCATTCACTGAAAATGTTTCATCATTTTCTGATGTTGAAGACTCTTCTGAATATAATCGCCGTTTAACAGCTTTCAGAGTAATTTCTCTAGAAAATATTCTTATTGCATCAAGTGTTATTGGAGAACTTTTTGAAGGACAGGGAATAACGCGTTGATTATGTAGTTTATGCATTGGATTAATATTGATGGACGTTGTTGTTGATTGGTGCTTTTGCTTTTGTTGTTGCATTTTGTTTGCTGTAAGCTGCTCTTTTTTCTGTTTCCCTTTTTTCTTCGATATTACTGGGAGTGGTTAAATTTTGGGCGGACTGCTTTCTTCTTTTGGAATCCGAACAATTGTTGGAACTGGAGAGATGCCATCCAAAATCTTAGAAAGTGTCCAATCAGAACTAGTTGCCGCTACTTCAAGTGCTGTTGGCGAAGATTGTGAAGGGCCAAGAATAGTAGGTTGTATTACTTCACCAAGCTCATGCCTTGGTTCAGGTTCTGAGTTGATGTTGGTAGCTGAATTCATCGGCACAGATAAAAGAAATGCATAATCTGGTGTAACAGATGGTTTAAGTGGATAAATTCATGTCGCTCGAAAAGCTAAGGCTTCGGTCTCACTAGTAGCAGCGCGTGCCCAAGCATCAGCAAGTAAGTTTTCGAAATATCGTCGCTCAATTCGTTTGTTTTTATTTGTCTTTATAAATTCATCGCAAGTTCTTTTAAAATACCTTTTCAATAGCTTTCAACAACCAGTCTTTCCCTGCTATGTTCTTATGCCTTGTAACGTTACACTTTTACGGTAACAAAATAAGATAAATTTATAAGTCTAATTATGATGTCGCTATGGTGCTATATTTATATTTTGCCATTCACCAAGATGTCAGGGACTAAATTTTGGGAGTTATCTAGATCGTTTGATTTGAAATATTATTTTACGATTCCTATTTTTCATTACTATTTAAAATAAGTACTTAATATTGTACGCAACCGACAACTTGGTGTCTCATATATATATATGTTTCAATTTTACAGATGCTGAGGGTCTGGTTGTTGAAGTTTTCTTTAATACTCACCATATAAAAGGACCATATTTTTATAAGAATTTCATATTAGATGTTCATTAACACATGACTGTTTAATTATCTTACCTTAATATATTTTTGTTCAGAAACAAGTCCATTATAAAAAAACGTGGTTGGGCATGACTTGTTGTATTACAAATTAAACCAGATATTTCCACATATCTCCATTGTAGCCTGGTAACGCTAAATAAATTAGAAACATTTTATATACCACCAATTTGGTTTAATAATACGTTATTGTCTTTCAAAATCACGTTCAGTTCATTAAATGACTTGCCTTTTGATTAAATATAGTTTAAAAAATGTCACCTTAATTGTTGATTTTCGGTAAACACATGTCAGAGATTCATTAAACAAGGGTTTGTGTTATTTAAGAATTCCTTTTCATGTTTGGTTTAAAAAGAATATTGTTTATTTTCGTTTTACAATTTGGGTTAACTCAGATGACAACAGAACTAATAAAGTTTGACGTTTTACTGCGGCGAGTCTAACATCTCTTTTTTATGTACTCCTAAAACCCAAATAATTCCGCCGACCACTTCAGTTTCGTTATTTATTAAAAACCTACAATTTTTAAGAAATATAGAAAATATCTAACATAAATTATTCGAAAATAATTCAATATATATAAAGATTTATTGAAATATTTACTGTATTCCGAGTTGCCTATCCTTTAAAATATCGTTTATTTTTATCAAATCAATAAGGTGGAAAGAGACAAAATATAGGAACATTAAGATCAAGTTTTGCGTAGAGAACTTCCAACATGTTAGTTTTTTTTAGCCAAATTCCTACCTTTTTTTAAAAATTTTTTCTTTGATAAACCTCTTGGCTAAAATCGTTTCGGAACGATTTAGTTTTGACTGTGTTCGTAAAAATTCAATTAAACGGCTGATCCTGTTCAAAGGTTGTTTTAAAATTTGTCAGCCAGGTAATTAACAGTTTTAATTTATTTTGGCAAGATTTATTTATTTTAATTTTTACAAATTTTACAATTAGGCTACAATGGATTTTTTTCTCTTTCTTACAGCTCAGCGGTCATTTTACCACCTTGCATTTTATCACTATTACATTTTCATTGAAATGTGAAAGCCTATATTTCACTTTTGTGGTAGTTTTGAACCCAATAGTTTTCACATTAAGAACTTTTGGGTGAAGCCAAAACAAAAAACAAAACCTTTTTGACATCGCAAGGGTTGTGGTTCCGACAGGACCCGTTTAAAAGGTTTTTGAAAACTGAAGTAGTATTCTACTTACCGAACGTTGGCACACACAAGATCCACTTTTACCGAAGAGGTTTTGAACATACTAGAGGCCAAATCTAGTATGCAGCCCAACAACCAGGCCCAAGTTTGAGTTATCACCTCCTGCTTACCTGCTACCTACTTGGTGAGATTTTTAACTTAAATTTATAAATTCCTCGTACCATTTATTTTTAAATTTCATTTTCGAATTCTTATACTTATTTCTATCTGTAAATATAATTTATACCACATTCTTCCATTTCCTTTAAACACTGGTAAATATTTTTAAGTATAATTTGAAATAAAGGGAAATAATAATTGTATATGGTTTTTTACTGTTTGTCTCAGCATTTTTACTAACACACGGGTAAAGGGTGTATGAAGGATGTAATGTAGATTCTCTTTTTTTGCGTGTGTTGGCGCTCTTCCATTTTATATATATTTTTTGACTTTCCTTCTTCATACACTAAATGAAACGGATTGAAAAGTTTTGAACTCCCCCAAAGCCGAACCACCGTACAAGCCAGCCTACGGCTCGTAATTGCAAACTCTTAAAATTGCAATTACGTAACAAATCTTTATAACGTGACTAATAATAACACCGGAGTTTACGTTATAGCCTATTGAACCGTTTCTCTATGCCCACTGACTTGGCTAGATTATAAGCCACAATTCGAACTGTAGTCCTCGTTGGTGCAAATCCTGAAAGCTGAAGCTTTTTATTATGCAAGGAAAGCTCTTTCTCTGCGTCTTCTCCTGAAAGTGATTTCCCATCCATTCTACCCTGCTTGAAATTATTTTTTGCCATTCGAAATCTGAGCGTACGTTCAGGTATCTTATTCTCTCTGGCTGCTTGTCTAATTGGTAGCATGCACTCTTACTACTTCTACTGTATTTTTCAAATCCTCTTGGGTCCATGTACCCCTAGCGCTCTTTCTGGGTCCATAGAAGGTCGTTATCTTCGTCTGAAAACAAATTCGAACATATAGGTACCTAGATTTCATCATGCGTCATCAATCACCCAAAGTGAGGGACAGATGACGCACCCAAACAAAGGTTGACGAAGTAAACAGAGCCAATAAACGCATTCTTAATATAAACTAACTTTGCCAGAATATTTATTTTTGACATATTCAATCATTAATGAGTTTCAGAAAAATTTAACCTAGCTTAGTGACAGGCTTTATAGTACTTACCAATTAACAAAATGGCAAATTTCACTTAATTTCTTTTTATTTTTCCCTGAAAAAAAGCTAAATGGATGTAACGGTCAACAGGTGCAACTGACCTTCACCACTAACTAATTGCTCACGTTTACACTGGTATTTTAGCACTGCGTCATCTATCCCGCTGAGTCATCTGTCATCTAAATGTTCTTTCCCGGGATTTATGACTTTACTTTTCTTAGGAATAGTGAAGTGTAGTCTTATTTATCTCCGTTCTTAAGCAAAGTCTTTATACATAGTCTACAACAAAGAGATACGTCGAAGATATTTGTTTAATTTAGTCGGGAAATGATCGGGATTTTAGAGCGTTCCTGGATTATATCAACAATCTACCCAACAACGTAAAGTTCACATCCGAAATGGAAAATGAAGGTAGGCTGCCTTTTCTAGATTTGCTTTTAGTACAGAAACAGAACAGAATTAAATTTGTAATATACCGGTAAACCTACTTCAACAGATAACATCGATAATTTTCATCAAATATAAATTTTGAACTCTCTCACTGTGCATAATTGTGAAATTCTTTTAACAACGGATTAAATATTATACGAAGCTTAGCTCTTTAACAATGGTTTTCCAATGAAAACTTTTTACAAGACCTACTATAAGTTTGTTAATAAATATAACCTTTCTCTCAACATAATACATAATAACGAGAACAGAGCCCGGAACATCAGATCAATGACATTTTTTGGTGACTGCTGTACCCAATTTGCAAAATTCTTTAAAACTTTTGATACAACAATTGCGTTTAAGTCTGTAACCAACTTGAAAACACATTCGGTTAAACTAAAAAACAAAACAGATCTTCTATCTAATTCTGGTGTTTATTCTTTACAAAATTCTGAATGTCCTGCCACCTACGTAGGCCAGTCGGGTAGAAAGATTTCCACCAGATTACAGGAACATCATTCTTTATTTAATAAATATAAAAACACTGATGTTTCCAACACCAAGTCTTCTTTTGCAAATCATTTTGTCAAATTGTCTTCAAACCGTAATTTCTCCATCCCTGAAAATTCTGAATTATTACACCAAAGTGATAAGAGCAAAAAATTAGACTTACTTGAGAAACTGGACATAATCAAAGCCAAGAAGAGCCCCATTTTTAATTGCGTTGACGATGTTTTTAATGTTTAACCGCATTTCGTTTTAACTTGCTTATAACCACATTTGGTTTTGACTTGCTTAAGCCCACTAGTAGTGGACCCCTGGCGTTGCTGCTCGGCAATTGCCAGCACGATTTGATAGGATGTCCGGATGACGAGCTCTAAGCTCCCAAAACATCCCGATTCTTTCAAATAACTTTTTTAATTTTTGAAATTCTTCTTGACTTCCAGTAGATGCTCCCTGAGAGTACTACTGGTCTCGCGAGATGACATTTTCTTTCAAGCTATTCCCTTATCCCTCCCACTCCCTCCACATGGCGGCCATTACGCTAATATTCTACGTAGAACTGCGGCAGACGAACCGGATAGAATGCAGGAACAACTAGGCCTCACACGTTCACAGCGTCTGCTCCCTTTCTAGCGGGGTCGTTAGTTTCCACTCTGAAGTGTTGAGTCTCCCCGAAATAAAGCAGCAAAACCGAACACGTGAAACCACTTATGTTAATAACACAGAGGTCTGCTTTCGACGAGACGAACCGGAAGACTGCACATTTGGTTTTCAATAACATCGATTAATACAAATAGCGGTTAGATTGTTATTTGTCAATTTGTCCTTAAGTTATAATTGTCTCTCTTCTTCTTTTTAAGATTGTCGACCTCAACAACTAAGACTATCCAGCCGTGGTTTCTTCTTATATCTGGACAAACTGCCAGCTCGTCTTTCCTTAGCAAATTTCTGTTCTTCTGATATAACAGTCAACGCCCCCTAAAGTATTTTTCTGAACTGTTCTGGCCTTCGTTCTTATCACCGTTGTCAGTGTTGTCTACTTAACGCCTATTATGTTTTTAAATCTGTAACGTTTTGTTTTATATACATTTACTTTATTTTTATTTGGTGACGGTAAGTATAAATGTTTGTAAACTTTTATTATTTTCGTGGTTAAAATTAGTTCTTTTTAGGTCTGATGATGGAGGTTGGGCGAAACATGTCACCTTAGACATATTAAACTTAGTCTAATCAAATATATTTGAGACATTTGACTTTGATTTTAATTTTTTATTGATAACGTTTTTAATTTATATTCGTACCAATATTTTACCAGTTTTCTAAATAAACTTAACAAAAAACAAACAAATATACAAAATAATATTCTAAAGTAAAATAATAATTCTAATTACACCGACTTACGATTAGACGACTGACTGTTGTTACTTGAAAAAATTGTCTATTTTTACATGCTTTTTCAATTTTGTATTTTGTTTACCGCAGCTTTTTTTCAAGCTGCTCCCGATTGGTACATGTAATTCATTTTATTACAACTACAACGCTGAACACTCACAAAACAAAATATAAAATCAGTATCACTGCAATTATACTCTGTTAATCTAGCACCCAACACAGAACACAAACAATTAGCACCCAAAGCCAGTACCGCACCTACAACATTTGGGGCCCTAGGCACACTTAAGATTACGGGCCACTATCTGCTCTATCCCCTAAAAGCATTGCAGCTAGTGCCGGATTCATTATTTTCGCCCAAACGTATTTAAGGGCCCCAAGATCGTGTGAAAAAATGACGACCAAAAAAAAGTCCTCTCTTCCATATAGCAGAAACTTATCCCCTCCTTTAATAAAATAATAAATAAAAATTACCTACATACTGATAAAATGAAACAAGGAAAATTATATAAGTGATTTTTTTACAGCGTGGCGGCGGCGGGCCCTCTCTGCGATGGGCCGTAGGTCCGGGCTTCACGGGCCTGATGGGTAATGGGGCCCTGCCCAAAGCAAATAACAAATAACTTAAAATAAACTATCAGTTTAGTAATTATTTTGCATCTTCGCACCCTATTCCAGATAGAAATATTGTTCGATTGATCTTTACCGCCGAAAAGTGCTACGCTACGACAGAAATGAACCTGCTGACGAAGGTTGACAAGGCTGTTTGCCTGTTTGGTGAGAGTTAAGGTCTAAACACATGACATACCATAGTGTTTGTCGCTTATTGATAAATGTCGTGTAGTTTTCTAAATGTAATTTACTCAATTAAATGTGCGGTTTTATAAATCGATAGTTTTTAGTTCTATCACGAGTTCTAATGTTTTTTCTGTAGACTTCAACCAGGCCGCCAAGCCCTTAAAGGCTCGGGCCCTGGAGCAATCGCACCATTTGCACCATTGTAGTTACCCCACTGACCTATACCGCTCTCAAAATACAAGAGTTCTAACCACACTACACCACAACTTATTACGTTCTGGACGCGCGTTTCGCTAACCAAGTTAGCATCATCAGCAGATGATATAAACTAAAGTAACTTATCCTAACCGAGACTATTTATAGGTAAATGTGGTCACACTTGGTTGCACCCGACTGCACCGTTGTCAAGTAAACAATAGAGGGGACTAGGGAATAGGCCCTCTGTCTTTATTTAGTGCTTTCTTACCACATTTAACTATTTCTATACTCTCAAATGCATCCAATAATCTATTATTAGATACATTTTTAATCAACTTAAGATTATTTATTCCTATTCGGTGATTGTTTTCCAAAGCATGTTGGGCAACGCTTGACTTTTCTGTTCTTCCGTATCTTAAATGTGCCATGTGTTCTTTAAAACGAATGTTTATGGAGCGTTTAGTTTGCCCAACATATTTTAGATCACAATCATTACAGCTAATTTCATAGATGCCACTCCGCTCCCTCAAGTCGACTTTGTCTTTGGGGTTTCCAAGGAGATTTTTTAAACTATTCTCCGTTTTGTAGGCTACTCTAAAACCTACGTTTTTAAATACTTTTTCTAGACCTCTCGTATATCTGGGATCATATGGGATTACTATGAATTTATTGGAAGCCTCAGGTATTTGAAGAGTAGTGGCATCTTTTAACATTTTCTTATGCTTATGTCTATTTACTAGTTTATGTACAAAATTATCATTATATCCATTACTTTTAGCTATATTTTTAATCCGATTCATTTCATTGTTAAAACGTTCTTTACTTAGTGGAAAATTGACTAACCTGTGAGTTAAGAAATGGAATGCTGCCATTTTGTGTTGACGGCAATGAAATGAGTCAGATGTTATATATCTATCAGTATTAGTAAATTTCCTATAAATATCAAATTCTAATTTATCGTTATTTCTAATAACTAACGTGTCGAGAAAAGGTAATTGCCCATTGTTCTCCTTTTCGTACGTAAAATTAATGGAAGGATATTTATTGTTTAATGTTTCTAAGAAAGTGTCCAAATTTTCTGTTTTAGTATCAAAAATAGCAAATATATCGTCTACGTATCTATACCATACCCTTGGGAAATACTTGAGTTCTTTTTTGAATTGGGTTTCTAATCTGCCCATAAACAAATTTGCAAGGAACGGAGATAAGCAATTGCCCATCGCAGTTCCCTCTAGTTGTTTATAATATTTATTGTTGTACTGAAAAAAATTTTGATTCATACATAATTTTGTGAGAAGTAAATACTCATCAATAATTTCTTTCTTCAAATTATTGATTTCAAGTAGTTCATTTAGGTACTCTAAAGCTAGTGGTATGGGTACACTAGGAAATAATGAGCTTACATCAAAAGATATTAAAATTTCACCTTCTTTTAAGTGAACATTCTTAATTTTATCTAAGAATTCTAACGAGTTAGTAACCTCAAAGTTATCATACGAGATATTTAATTTGCCGAATTCTTCTACTAACCATTTTGAAATATTGTATGTTGGTGATCCAACAGCTGAAACAATAGGTCTCATGGACTTCCCAGGTTTATGAATTTTGGGAAGGCAATACAGTTTAGATAACTGTGGGTTACTATGTGTTAGTTTGAATTTTAGTTTATCGGACACAAGGTTTTTACACTGTTTTAAAGTACTTTTTACTTCTGTTATCATTTTTGATAACGGGTTTTTCTCAATTAAATCATAAGGACCAGTTTGAATCAAATTGTCTACTCTTTCAAAATAATCTGTTTTGTCTAGTATAACAACCTTATTTCCTTTGTCAGCTTTTAAATAAAAACATTCCTTTTTCTTCAGTCCCTGGATAACTTCAGTGTTTTTACGAGAAACATATTTGGACTTGTTGTTAACAACGTTTTTTGAGATTTGATTTCTGCAGGCCTCTCTAATGAATCCCTTAGTTGACTCTGGCACGTATTGAATGGAACTTTCGATATTCCCTATAATAGTTGGTAAACTATTTTTTACTGGAGGCTCTGCAAAATTCAAACCTTTATTCAAAAGGGCTATTTCTCTATTATCAAAAGACTGAGAAGAAAGATTTTCTACAATGTTCTCGACTTCCGAAGAAATTTGTTTTTGTGGTTTCAACTTTCTCAGTTTGTTTTTAAGTGAACACATTTTCTTCAAAAATTTGGCATCGATAACTACGAACATTTTTCTTTGGAAATATAACCACTGTTCAAATTCTAAATTACTAAGCTTATAAGTGAGTTTTTTAAATAATCCGTATGCTTCAATTTCAAGCATACTTCGTTTGCTATACAGATTTTTAATTTCTAAATCTAGCCACTTTTGTTTGGCAAAAGATTCAACCTTCCCAGTAACGGGTGATTGTTTAGGGATCTTGACTGAAATGAATTTAGGGAAAACTGAAAAAGACTTGCATGATTTTAGAAACCAAATATCTGCTGCTATTAACCTAATCTTAGTACAGTACTTACAATAAAAATTTTGTTCCGTTGACCGTGAAGCCATGTTAAGTCCTAACACTGGAACCTGTGGTGGAAGATAGATCAAAATACAAGAGTTCTAACCACACTACACCACAACTTGTTACGTTCTGGACGCGCGTTTCGCTAACCAAGTTAGCATCATCAGCAGATGATCATCATCTGCTGATGATGCTAACTTGGTTAGCGAAACGCGCGTCCAGAACGTAACAAGTTGTGGTGTAGTGTGGTTAGAACTCTTGTATTTTGATCTATCTTCCACCACAGGTTCCAGTGTTAGGACTTAACATGGCTTCACGGTCAACGGAACAAAACCTTTATTGTAAGTACTGTACTAAGATTAGGTTAATAGCAGCAGATATTTGGTTTCTAAAATCATGCAAGTCTTTTTCAGTTTTCCCTAAATTCATTTCAGTCAAGATCCCTAAACAATCACCCGTTACTGGGAAGGTTGAATCTTTTGCCAAACAAAAGTGGCTAGATTTAGAAATTAAAAATCTGTATAGCAAACGAAGTATGCTTGAAATTGAAGCATACGGATTATTTAAAAAACTCACTTATAAGCTTAGTAATTTAGAATTTGAACAGTGGTTATATTTCCAAAGAAAAATGTTCGTAGTTATCGATGCCAAATTTTTGAAGAAAATGTGTTCACTTAAAAACAAACTGAGAAAGTTGAAACCACAAAAACAAATTTCTTCGGAAGTCGAGAACATTGTAGAAAATCTTTCTTCTCAATCTTTTGATAATAGAGAAATAGCCCTTTTGAATAAAGGTTTGAATTTTGCAGAGCCTCCAGTAAAAAATAGTTTACCAACTATTATAGGGAATATCGAAAGTTCCATTCAATACGTGCCAGAGTCAACTAAGGGATTCATTAGAGAGGCCTGCAGAAATCAAATCTCAAAAAACGTTGTTAACAACAAGTCAAAATATGTTTCTCGTAAAAACACTGAAGTTATCCAGGGACTGAAGAAAAAGGAATGTTTTTATTTAAAAGCTGACAAAGGAAATAAGGTTGTTATACTAGACAAAACAGATTATTTTGAAAGAGTAAACAATTTGATTCAAACTGGTCCTTATGATTTAATTGAGAAAAACCCGTTATCAAAAATGATAACAGAAGTAAAAAGTACTTTAAAACAGTGTAAAAACCTTGTGTCCGATAAACTAAAATTCAAACTAACACATAGTAACCCACAGTTATCTAAACTGTATTGCCTTCCCAAAATTCATAAACCTGGGAAGTCCATGAGACCTATTGTTTCAGCTGTTGGATCACCAACGTACAATATTTCAAAATGGTTAGTAGAAGAATTCGGCAAATTAAATATCTCGTATGATAACTTTGAGGTTACTAACTCGTTAGAATTCTTAGATAAAATTAAGAATGTTCACTTAAAAGAAGGTGAAATTTTAATATCTTTTGATGTAAGCTCATTGTTTCCTAGTGTACCCATACCACTAGCTTTAGAGTACCTAAAGGAACTACTTGAAATCAATAATTTGAAGAAAGAAATTATTGATGAGTATTTACTTCTCACAAAATTATGTATGAATCAAAATTTTTTTCAGTACAACAATAAATATTATAAACAACTAGAGGGAACTGCGATGGGCAATTGCTTATCTCCGTTCCTTGCAAATTTGTTTATGGGCAGATTAGAAACCCAATTCAAAAAAGAACTCAAGTATTTCCCAAGGGTATGGTATAGATACGTAGACGATATATTTGCTATTTTTGATACTAAAACAGAAAATTTGGACACTTTCTTAGAAACATTAAACAATAAATATCCTTCCATTAATTTTACGTACGAAAAGGAGAACAATGGGCAATTACCTTTTCTCGACACGTTAGTTATTAGAAATAACGATAAATTAGAATTTGATATTTATAGGAAATTTACTAATACTGATAGATATATAACATCTGACTCATTTCATTGCCGTCAACACAAAATGGCAGCATTCCATTTCTTAACTCACAGGTTAGTCAATTTTCCACTAAGTAAAGAACGTTTTAACAATGAAATGAATCGAATTAAAAATATAGCTAAAAGTAATGGATATAATGATAATTTTGTACATAAACTAGTAAATAGACATAAGCATAAAAAAATGTTAAAAGATGCCACTACTCTTCAAATACCTGAGGCTTCCAATAAATTCATAGTAATCCCATATGATCCCAGATATACGAGAGGTCTAGAAAAAGTATTTAAAAACGTAGGTTTTAGAGTAGCCTACAAAACGGAGAATAGTTTAAAAAATCTCCTTGGAAACCCCAAAGACAAAGTCGACTTGAGGGAGCGGAGTGGCATCTATGAAATTAGCTGTAATGATTGTGATCTAAAATATGTTGGGCAAACTAAACGCTCCATAAACATTCGTTTTAAAGAACACATGGCACATTTAAGATACGGAAGAACAGAAAAGTCAAGCGTTGCCCAACATGCTTTGGAAAACAATCACCGAATAGGAATAAATAATCTTAAGTTGATTAAAAATGTATCTAATAATAGATTATTGGATGCATTTGAGAGTATAGAAATAGTTAAATGTGGTAAGAAAGCACTAAATAAAGACAGAGGGCCTATTCCCTATAGTCCCCTCTATTGTTTACTTGACAACGGTGCAGTCGGGTGCAACCAAGTGTGACCACATTTACCTATAAATAGTCTCGGTTAGGATAAGTTACTTTAGTTTATATCATCTGCTGATGATGCTAACTTGGTTAGCGAAACGCGCGTCCAGAACGTAACAAGTTGTGGTGTAGTGTGGTTAGAACTCTTGTATTTTGATCTATCTTCCACCACAGGTTCCAGTGTTAGGACTATACCGCTCTCGATTTTTGGAAATAATTTAAAATAAATTCATAAGTAATTTTTTCACTGATTTTTGTTAAAGCCACCATTTTGTTCCGTCATATCGAATTCGTACCAGTTTATTCGTATATAATAGTAATAATAATAATAATAATAACGTTTATTATTTACCACATGTATTCATATATAAAAACAAAATTAAAAATCACAAAGGTAAGGCAAATAAGAGCACGCATTTCAGACTTCTGAAGTCCAGATTCTGTTCTACCAATGCGGCTACAAACTAATATTAAGACATTTTGGCAAGTAGCTAGTTAATAAAAATACAACAATAAATGCTACAATATTAAAAAATGAAGACACGAAAGGAAAGAAGGGAGAAAGAAAAGGAAAGAAGAACAAGAAGGAAGAGTAAGGCTTAGAGTAATTTAAATGCTATTGAGAATTAAGTAACTGAGTAGTAATGTTTCTTTTAAGACTTTGTAATAACGTAGAAATTTGTAACAAATCTGGAGGCGACGAATTTATATTTAAAGCAATATTATAGGAGAAGCATCTCTTAAATATTTCAGTTTTATGGCGCGGAATCGTTAAGGTATTCCTGCGTAAATTCAAATGATGTACGTCCGTGCGAAAAGTGATTCTGTTATACAGATAAGGAGGTGATTTAAATTTAAGTAATTTATAATAAAAGCAAAGGGCATGGAGCTTACGTCGGTTATACATATTTAGCCATGAAATTTCTTTAAGTTTGTGGGTTACCCTGTCTCTCCTCTTAATACCAAAGATAAATCGAATACAGCTGTTCTGCACTTTTTCAACTCTTCGTAAGTCATAACTATCCAAACATGGACCACATATATGATCGCAATGATTGAAATGTGATAATATTAATGAATCACAGAGCTTCTTTTTAGTGGATTGATGAGAGCAGTATGTTTTTTTAAAAATGTGAGAAATATGAGAACTAAATCGAAGATGTGAATCTATAACAAGACCTAAACTTTTTGCTCTTTCAACTACATTTAAACGTTGATTTTCTATGCTTATAGCCATATCTGGCTTTATTTCATTAAACATATTTTTATTACCAAATAAGAGATCAACCGACTTAGACGGATTCAAATTTAACATGTGTTTAGAGGATATTTTAAGCAATTGCTCTAAATCGAAGTTAATTTTAATAATGGCTTGATTATAGTCAGAAGGTTTAAAAGATAAATACAGCTGGGTATCGTCGGCGTACAGATAGTACTGACAGTATTTAAAGTGTGCATGGAAAGCGCATGTATAGATACTAAATAAAAGAGGTCCTAAAATGCTGGCTTGAAGAACCCCAGAATCAACTTTAAGAAAATCTGAATAATTTTGATCAATTTTTACACGTTGAAATCTATTGGAGAGTAATAATTTAATAATATTTGACGCATTTACCGAAAACCCAAATAGTGTAACATAGAAATTAATATTTTATAGTTAAAAAAATCGAATGCTTTACTAAAATCCAGTAAAATTAATGCTGTGATTTCATTATTGTCTCGAGCGAAAAAGATATCGTCAGTAACATCCGCCATTGCCGTCGCGCAACTATGTTTAGGGCGAAATCCGGATTGTTTCGTTGGTAAAATATTATTTAGATTAATATGTGTGCGTATTTGAGTGCACTCTTTCTAAAATTTTAGAAAACGTTGAAAGTATGCTTATTGAACGAAATTGTGTTAAATCCTTCAGAGAACTAACTTTGGGAAGGGGTGTGACAATAACTTTTTTCCAAATGTCAGGAAAATATTCATGAAGAAAACATTCATTGACAATGTGTGTCATAAAAACAATACTATGGGGGCAGCACAGGGAGATTAAAGTTATATTAATATCATCTGTGCCCGCAGCTTTACTTTTAATTTTCGTTATAATTTGAAGAATATCATTGTCCGTTACAGTATTAAAAGTTAACAAGGAATTCAGATTATTTTTAGTGTTATTTAAGTAAAAATTTAGTAGATCGTTATTTACCGAATTATTTGTTTTGGTTGAATTTACAAAAAATTAATTAAACTTATTTGTATCTTTAAAAACCTGCGGAATTTCCTTTGTGTTTACTGGCCTCAGTTTATTAAGCTCTTTCCACTTATCTTTTATGGAACTATTTTGAAAGGTATGCCTATAATAAGCTATTTTCTCTAATGTAATTGATTTATTTGTTAAATTCCTTAACTGTTTATAATAATCCCATTTGCTAGGCAGTTTACTAGATTTAAAATCAGGAAAGGCTTTATCTCTTAATTTCTGCACGCGCTTAATATTTTCTGTGATCCATGGCTGGAGAGGTTGCGTTCAGTAAGGTGCTTAATAGATGCATGCTTATTAAATAAGACCAATATACTATTATTTAAAAAGTTTATCTTTTCGTCAATATTTTCAATATTATATATCTCATTAAATGTTATTGCTTCCAGGTCCCTTTGAAACAAATTTATATCAATATTTTTAGTGATCTAGATAGTATTTTATTAGGTGATTTAGGGTCGCAAGAATAGTTAATCTGACAGAAAACTGAGCAATGGTCAGAAAACTGGCAATCAACACCTTTATTCAAAATTTTATCAAAATTCGTGAAAATAAGATCAATTAAAGACTGAGTTCTATGGTAATTCTAGTCGGCTCTAAAATAATTTGTTCTAAATTAAAGGGTTCCACAGTTTGCAAAAGCTGCCTTGTCAAAGAGCTTTCATAGTTTAAGTTATCCGTGTTAAAATCGCCTATGCAAAAAATGTTTTCATATGAGGAGGAAATATTAATTAACGTGTCTTCGAATGTATTTAAAAAAGAGGCAATTTCAGAATTTGGAGGTCTATAAATAGTGCCAATAATAATTGCGTACTTTTTAAAAAAAATCTTTATTCAGATACTTTCTAAAAAATCAAACTTTTCGGTCAGAATAACATCATATTTGAGATCGTCCTTGATATAAACAGCCACACCTCCCCCTCGACGCTACTGTCTGTCATTTCTTTCTAAATTATAGGTTTGTAAATTAATTGCTTCATTAGAGATATCTGAACGTAACCAGCTCTCTGTGACACCTATGAACTCGAAGTTTTTGTTTTCGTAATACTCCTTAAAACTGTCGAAATGTGAAATTATCGAACGAACATTGATGTGGGTTATACTAAAAGACATTTAAAAGCTCTCATCACAGAAGAAGAAAAGGTAAAGGATTTAGAGAAGAACAATATAAATGAAGGAATGTAGAATTTATACAATATATAAAAAATGAAAAAAAATATATCCACTGAAACCTACAGCTACCTGCATAAGATTTTAAAAATAAACCTACAATATCTTTGTTGTACGAGAACCAAAAAAAAATCCTAGTACATTCTAACCAAAAAAAAAATATCATCAAATAGGCATCAATTATTAGTAAAATGAGTCTAATATAATGATATTAAGTAAAATACGTAATTTTATCCAGCAAAGCAGAATATAAGTGTCTTGAGGAAAACACGCAATTATGAATTAGATGTCCACAACATGTACTCAAATGAAAAAAAAAATTATAAATCATAACATCCTAACAAAAAATCAGTGAACCAAGGATTTGTAAACAAAATAACATAAGTTATAATATTCTACGTGTTCCCAAATCATTTATGGTTTTACCACAATAAATAATAAAGTACTTTGTATATATACCTAAATACGAAGGGTATTGAGACATAAACATCATACCTTGTGAAACCCCCTTTGTAAAAATAATCCTATAATTTATTTAAAACATCTAGATCGTATTTACTTTTTGTGAAGAATTCGAAATCAGTTGAACAACAAAAACTTTTTACGTTAATTTTTTATTCTTACCACAGTTTTACTAGTGTATCTCTATATCACACTTAAAGCTTGCACAAAATATGAAATTAATCTAACAAGTCGTTTTTTCAGGCTGTTTTTTTGACTATTTTACTATATTATTGGATTAATACCAATGTTTCCAGTTCATTTCTATCTAGCAATTGATTTTTGTGTCAAATTTGAGCTAATTTGGATAATCAGTTTTTTAGAGACAATTTTTTTTATACATTTCATCAGATCGCCATTTTATTCCGCCACACTGGATATTTACCAAACTATTATTAAAACATCCCTATAAGACTAATTTTTGACCAATATTTAAAGTCAATCGGGTAAGTGGTTTTTTAGCTATGCCCCCAATTGACAGACCGACAGGCCGATAGACATGTTTTTGGGCATTTAGATACGCTAAAACTTGAAGCTTTGTAAAGCCTTAACAGGGGATTTTTTTCACGATTACAAACATTTTATCTTTTCGCCATTTTGTTCCGCCATCTTTAATTCGTACCACAATTTTTCCAGTTCATCTTGTAACGGAATAGACTATACCAATAGAACAGAGTATATAAATTCTTAAATTATTTTTTAGAATCTGAGCAAATTAATAAATATTATTTATCTCAAACGCTATCTGCTAGATTGTGTAGACCGATTTTCGTATGGATAAACCTTCTCAAGTGTTATCGTCAATGCCTCCCTTTCGAGAGTGCATGGTCCCATATGGACCTGTGGCGTAGAAAGCTTTCATTTAAGTCAAAGCTAATAATAATTGAAACATTTTATTTGGTTCGATTGAATTATAATAAATTTTCAACTGACTATGTTTAAAATACAATTATTATTATATATAATATTTTATAATAGAAAGCGTATTAAAAATTCCATGTTTTTTCTTGGAAAGCATGGATCCTCGTTCAGAAAAGATTGGCTAAGAGGGTTTTTCTCTGCCTTTCTTTTTTTTCGCCATGGCCTTTTTGAGCCAGAACGCTGATAAGTTAATTTAAGTTTTAGACATTTATATAGAAGGTACTTTTATCCTATTTAGACGGAAATGTAATTATTTACATACATAAAGTAGAACTCCAGGCGTATTTATTAATTAAGAGTTCAGGGTGAGCCAACCAGGGGCAGTTCTTGTCAATTTAGGTGCCAAACTTTTTTCTGATTTCTACAACAAGAGTCTGTCTGTGTCAGAGTTCTGTTTGTTACAGTTAATTTCAAATTCTTTTTTTGTGATGGTTTATGGGACTTTACGTATACAGTGGGTTATTAAAGTTGAGGGATTATGAATGATATTTTATTTTCATTCTATGATTTATTTGGGGAGTAACCTATTTATCAAGAGTTAAATTTATGATTTATTTAAAGATTTTTCTTTTCTTTTCTTTGGTATAATGAAGATTTATCAAACATAAAAAAAATAATTTAGATAGACTATTCTGGATATATCGCGATAGTAAAGACATTAACGTCTACATAGAATATCTAAACCTTAAGAAACTGTACAAAAAACAAATCAAGACTTGCAAACAGCAATTTTTTAAAACCAAAATAAACAATTCTGCTAATAGAACTAAAACTATATGGACTATTCTCAATGATAAATTAAATAAACATAACAATAAACAAAGTGAAATTAAACTCTTTATCAACAATGAGACTGTTTCGGATGCTAAGGACGTGGCGAATGAGTTTGTAGCATACTTCAGTACTGTGTCTGCCAAAAAACTTCAAGAGCGATATGGATGTTCCTCCTATCACTGTACAATTCCACCATTTGTTTTTAATAGTAT
Organism: Kuschelorhynchus macadamiae; assembly: GCA_030620095.1. NCBI lineage: Eukaryota > Metazoa > Arthropoda > Insecta > Coleoptera > Curculionidae > Kuschelorhynchus > Kuschelorhynchus macadamiae. The sequence goes on from JAUTXW010002509.1 coordinate 379,056, forward strand.
AGTGGTTAGTCCTGTAAGCAGTGATGAAATTATCCAGATTGTCAAACAGTTAAAAAACAAGAACTCTGCAGGTTTTGATGACCTTAACGTAAAAATAATTAAAAATATTATAAATCATATTTTACAACCCCTCACTTTCCTGATTAACCATAGCCTTTCTGAAGGTGTTTTTCCTAAAGTACTTAAAACTGTGAATGTAGTACCTATTCATAAGAAAAGTGCTCGTGATAACATTGATAATTTCCGTCCAATATCCTTACTTAGTGTATTTTCAAAAATATTTGAACGTCTAGTTTATAACAAAATCATAAATTTTATTGACAGATATAATTTGCTAAATTCCGCACAACATGGCTTCCTATCGGGCAAATCTATAGGATCGGCCTCGTATCAGTGTCTAAACCAGATTTACGAGAGTATAGATGTAGGTAAACTGGTGGTCACGATATTTTTTGACCTGTCAATAGCGTTTGACACAATAAATAAATACTTCCTCACTAGTCAATTATATAATATGGGAATTCGCGGAACACTTCTACAGTGGATTGAATCATACTTGTCTGAAAGGGAGATTGTAGTTAAGTACGGCGGTGTAAAGTCTAGGGCGTGTCCAGTAAATATTGGTGTACCGCAGGGCTCAGTTTTGGGTCCACTGCTTTTTATTCTATATGCAAATGATCTGCCGCTTTATATTAATCAGGGAAATGTGACTATGTATGCTGATGATACTACTATTGTGGTTGAAGCCGAAAATGTGGACGACTTGAGTGGAAAGATCTTGAATGTCTGTAAAAGTATGAAAGCGTGGTGCCAAAGAAATAGACTAATATTAAATATAGACGAAACTGTGTATATGAATATGATTAATAGAAAGTCGTACCCGGCTGATCTTGAGGAACGGCTTAATATTAAGTCTGCTGGTAGCAATAGATTCTTAGGTACAATTATTGATTCGCGGCTCTCGCTCAATGACCATGTAGACTATGTTTGTGGTAAGCTTAACTCTGCGTATTTTGCTATTCTGAGTTTAAAGAATACCCTTGACTTCTGTCGGTGTATTACTCCCTGGCATTTAGTCATATGTCAAATAATATTATTTGTTGGGGCAATGCAGGTATTCAGAGCAACCGGGTTTTTGTTAATCAAATAAGAATTTTGCGTCTCATATTTGGTTTAGATATGCGCGAGAGCTGCAGAGACGTTTTTTTGCAAAGGAGAATTCTCACGTTTCCTAGTATGTACATTCTCAGGTGTCTCGTGTTTGTAAACAATAACAGATCCATGGTTGGTGAGTTTCTTATGATCCCCCCTCATAGAACATCGTTCTTTAAGAAATCTCCTTTGTACAATTGTATTAATTTGTACAACGGCTTACCATTGGAGATACGCATGTTGCGTGGCAAAAAATTTACTGCTGGGGTGAAATCCCTTTTACTGACTAAGTGTTGCTATTCTATCAAAGAGTTTATTGGACATTAGCATAAATACGATTATTGTGCTTTTTTCTCCTGCTGCCTGGTTACTTTGTTTTTTAGATTGGCTTCTTCAATATTTATTTTATTTATAGCCTTCTTTTTGTGTTTACTTGTTTGTTATGTTAAATATTAGTACTTTGTTTACTTTACTGTTATTTTATTTTATGTAATTTTATTTTATGTTTTTTTATCTCGACATTGTATTAAAATTTTGACGAATACAGTAACGTTTGTTTATGCATACAGTATATGATTTTTATATTTTATATAATTCTTGATTTTTTTTTTAATCTGTTTATTGTAAATTTATTAACGACCCAATGTACAAATTTGTATATTTTTGGTAATATATTATTCTATTCTTCTATTCTATTCTTTTGCTCTAAGTTTGGGGAAATTTTTAAGTAAATTCCGTCAATTTCTAGAATTAAATATTTTCTTTTGTTTTTAATTGTAAGTATTATTTTTGTACAGTAATTCACATCCTTATTTTTGTTAATAGATCTTTAAGTTGTTTTTAAAAACCAAATCTTTTTTTTAAATAAACCACCTGCTAGCTACAATAAATATATTCAAGAAGATACCATCATTGTTGCAGTTTCCTGTTGTCCGAGTTATAAGTGGCCGCTGAATTGGTGCGATAAAATGTTTAATTAAATTTATACTAACTATTATATTTGATAACATTGTAATTTATAATTTACGAAGAAGCCTACAGAGTGCCTTTGATTTTACTTATCATATCTTAGTTCATTTCAGTTATGTGATAGAGTTGCTCGCTATCTGTCAAATAAATAAATAAATAAATAATTTTAAATATTATAATTCACCGCTCTATAACCCGGTTACAATCTCTATATTACACTTAATACTTGCACAAAATTTAAAATCAATCTAATAAGTAGTTTTTTCAGGCTGATTTTTTAATTTTAGTAGTTTTTTATTTTTTTAACATTTTACTTGGCAGCTAATTTGTTCCGCCATATTGGATTTTTACCAAAATAAAGGTAATCATTTCGTACCCTTATAAACCCTGATTTCTGACCAAAAGATAAGTAGTTATGCCGCGTACAGGTAGACTAACAGACCGAAGAAATCGGGAAAATATGCTTTTTTTGTATCTAGGGACCCTAAACTGCGCAAATCTGTAAAAACTTGAGAGGGTGATAACAAAATTTCTTGATATTAATCAACCCTCCACAAATATTTCTCTGTATGGTTATATACAAGTTGATTACTGTATTAATTGACTTCTTTTATTTTTTGTCGTCAAATTGCAAGGCCTATTGGGAAATTCAGCACAGGCCTCAATCAGTAGGGGCTAACAAATCACAATATTTGTGGAAACAGGAATGGAATAATCCTATTTCAGTTTCATGGTTTATTGAAAAATTTGCATCTGTAGTATTTTCTATTTCCGTTTTTAAAATTATGGCAGCTTCTGAATCTGGAACGAATATTTAGGATGGATATCTACTTTGTGATTTTTCCTTTTTTTTTTTAGTTGAGTCTAAACTTAACTATTTCTTTGTATTTAGTAATTCAAATTACGGCTAACAATGTCAAAATATAATAATAATAATCTCCTTAGTGTATGAAAAACGAGACACAATTATAAGCTTGTAATAAAAAAAATAACTATGACGATTCTAAGAAAATCAAACGTTAGATTTGAAAGTGGACCATATTAAAAAAATTATCTAAAGGGTGTTTTTTTAGAGTATTACCAAAGACTATATACAAAAATTGGAAAATTCCTCACAGTTCAGAAAATCGATAAATTTCCTTTACCCGGAACTTCCCTCGTTATCATTTATTTTTTTCGTTTGTTAAGAATAGTGAAGTGTGGTTTCACCGGAAATGACTCCAGTTTTTCGTTTTTTAAATGGAACACTCTGTATGTTATTACATTCCTGAGACAATTTTGAATCAGAATGTGACATTTTAAAACTTTTTACGACTACTTGATTTTTTTATAGCTATTTTTAAAATTGCATCTTGGCCATGACCGCACGCAAATTATTTGGGGTTTAGTCTGGTAGCTAGGAACAAGAAAAGTTGATAAAATCAAATTTTTGTGGCTAACTTTCTTCAAATGGACACTTTTTGAAAAGAGGATTTTTCTGTGAATTTAACGGTACTACCTTTTTTGCGATTGTACTAAAAATAAGCTCAAAAATTAAATATTACTAAGAAAAATACTCGATTATCTATTATTTACTTTTATCAAGTGTGCCATGGATATCCACGCTGGATATTAAGAAGGGTTTTTAATTGTGACAGTTGGTTGATCAAGATTACTTGCGTTGGATCTATCTATGCGGCATGTCACGTAAAATCTGCCCAGCCTATCTCTGTTGACGAAAAGAATGCATGCCTATGCGTCTAACGCTCCGAATAGCATATTTTATACAGTTTTCTGCAGCTCCTCTTTAGATATCGTCAACAAATTTAGGCGTGCAAATCTGTATCTTTGGCTTACAAATAGTTCAGAGTATTAAACAAAAATATAACTTCAACTAACTTCAATAACGCTGTAAAATGTAAAAGCACAATATTCGAGTTCACTGTAGTTGTTCAAAGTGCATTCGTCCTTGTTGACGACACATTTCCGCTCGTTCAATTGCTTCTCTCTACACGTTGTGCAGCATTTGAGGCGTAATACTTCTAAACACACGTATAGCTGGCGCATTACCTTTCTGGAATGACGTCACGCTGGTTTCAAATAACGTATTTCTTATATTATTTATATTTCAGCGATGATTCCTAACCTAAACGTATGCAGTGACGTAGATAGGAGGGGTGCGTTCAGCACTGGCTAAAGCGAATTTAAAATTGGCATTTTCTGTACAGAAAGCGCTGCAACTTGTCGAAAATGGCTTGCAAAAAATTAACACTCTCATTGCCATAAAAAAACCCTCATTTTGCACACTTAATACAAAAATAACTATTATAACTTCAAAAACTAAAATTATTTTGCAAATAAGACTTTACTAATATAAATTCTTTCATCTTAGTCTTATTCTTTGTTTGCAATGTAATAAATTGACGCCAGTTACCCATTTTCATCAAAATTATTTTAATTTAATTCTCAATTACAGACAATACTGAAAAAATATTAAGAAAAGGGGAATAACGAACGATGAATCCTTTACCTCCAGAATGTTTCAAAAACAAAAAGAGGTAAAAACAAAAATCACAGATTACTTAAAGAACAAAATAAGAGATATGATCTATTGCGTGTATGCTAAAAATGAATATGTTACAATGCAGACTTTGCTTTAAAAACTAAAAGAGAGAAATTAATGTATAACTAACTAACTTTAAAAATAAAAACTACTCCCCTTCACTGTCTTCAGAATCAGAACTAAATTCTTCATCGTCACTGCTGTCTTCGTCGGTACTAATTACAAGTGGCGCAATGTCTGAAGCATCACATATCTGTATTGTCTTCCAAGCTTCTTGGATTACCCTTTCTGTGTGGCTGACATAATTTTTCCAATGCTCTGAAGATACTTCATTTATCGCTTTTTCCCACATGGCCAAAACTTCCGATGGTGTCCCCTTCAGACTAGCAATGTATTGGTCGTATTTCCTCTTACACTCAGACCATACCATTTCAATAGCATTAAATTGACAATGGTATGGAGGAAGTCTTAGTATTTTGTGGCCCAAAGGTTTCACATATTCGTCAAGGTAGAATGTTTTTTCAATGTTACAATTTTTTTCTACAATGCTCCATATTTCATCCTTCATGGCCCTCTCTGGGAAGTCAATGTTCTTTTCTTTTAACCATCCAATCAATCTCTGCTTTGTCCATGATTTTCTTGGAATATCCTCTAAAAGGCCGGAATGATAGCTTGCGTTGTCCATCACTATCAAACTTTTTGGAGGAAGATTTGGTACCAGCTGATTTTTAAACCAATTTTCAAAATTTTGCTTGTTCATATTGTCATGATAATCTCCGCTTTTTAGTCCACTTTTAAATATTAAACTGGCCCCCTTAATAAATCCTTCCTTTGATCCAGCGTGAACTACAATATATCGATGACCTTCACTAGCTTTTTTAGAACTTGTAGACATAGTGTTATCCTGCCAGCTGTTTCTAAACGAACCTTTACTAAAAATCCAAGTCTCATCAATAAATACGGTGGTATAAGCATCTTGTCCTAGATTTTGATTTTTGACATATTCCCTCAAGAAATTGATTCTCTTGTGGACGATGTGGGGCAAATCCATCAGGTATTTTCTATTATTTGATTTCTTCCACTTAAAACCAATACTTTTTACGTATTTTCTTAGCGAGGTGATGGAAAAATTAAAATATTCATTTATCTCTTTTAGTTTTTTAAGCAAAGTCTGCATTGTAACATATTCATTTTTCGCATACATGCAGTAGATCTTATCTCTTATTTTGTTCTTTAAGTAATCTGTAATTTTTGTTTTTACCTCTTTTTGCTTTTGAGACATTCTGGAGGTAAAGGATTCATCGCTCGTTATTCCTCTTTTCTTAATATTTATGATTGTTGTATGGCTAAGTTTTGTTGCATTTGAAGCTCGTTCAATTATATTATTAGTTTGCGGAAGGATTCCATTTTTAGCTTGCTCTTTTTCCAATTGAAAAAAAGCCAAGATATTCAAAACTATTAGCTGTGATTGCTGATTATATCTTCGCGGCATCTTGCAAAAGTTTAAAAAGAATCACAACAAATCAATGTCAATTTTGACGAATATATTCTGAAAGACACATAACCAAAACCGGCATTGACTGTTGTAAAGAAACGACAATGAGTTTTTTCAAAATGTTTTTGTCACTGTCAGTTAACATAAATCAAACAAAAATAACCAAAAATGACGTCATTCCAGAAAGGTAATGCGCCAACTATACAATCCTTTTTTCTAAGATTTCAAGGGAGGCTGGGGCTGTTACATAGACTCTTTCTTTAACATATCTCCAAATAAAGAAATCGAGAACAGTGAGATCCGGTGAACGGGCGGGACACCGTATTGGGACATTGGTTGCAATAACTTTAATATTAAAATGTTCAATTAAATAATTAAGAACTTCTCTGGTATTGCAAGACGGTGCTCTATCTTGTTGGAAGTAAATTCGGCGTAAAACTTCTAAAGGTAGATCATTAAGATGTTGCTCAAATTCATTTTGGAGAAAGCCTATGTACCTAATGGCTGTTAATTGGCCTTGAAATAAAATTGGCTCAACTATTCTGTTACCAATGACACCAGCCCAGACAATGACACCAAATTTTTCTTGAAAATTTCCTACTCTCATTTCATACGATTTTGTTGGACCCAGTAACGAGTGGTTTGCTTGTTAAACATACCATTATTAGTAAATCTGGATTCTTCATAAAATAAGATAAAGTTGATAAAATTTATGTTAATTTTACAATTACAAATCACAAAACAATACCCGTCTATCGAGATCGTCAGGATACAAATGTTAGTGTAACTAGTAGGGGAGAGTGGGGGAATATCGACTACTTAAGCGCAACTAAGTTTTTTAAATAAAAGTATTAGTACAAATGTATCTAAAACCGTAAAATGGCTTCGTTACTTCATTTGCTAAAATTTTTCTATTGGTTTTGCAAATAAAAAAATGTTTTTTTTTCCTTAAAATGCATTTTTGTAAACAGGTAAAAAAATCGGGTAATTTCGACCGATGGGATAATATCGACCACAAGGTAGGGTAAAATCGACCGAGTAGTAATATTTTGGAATTTATTTTATTTCAACATTTTAACACTAATATTACATTGAGCAAAAGTCACAAATATATACTGAAGCTTTTTCTGCACTAGTACAGTCAGCATGAGCCCAGGTTGCACAAGAACGGCACCGCCACCAAACCTCATTGTATCCAAATTGTTCACAAATAGGACAGATTTCATCAATTTCTCTTTCCTGTTCAACCTGAGTTTCCACTTTACCCATAATTTTTTTTGTGACCTTCCTTAATCTTTTCATTTCCCTTTTCTCTGTCTGCAATTTTTCTTGTAATCTTTTTTAATTTTTCATTTTCTTCCTTTTTTTGTTTTTTCAATGTCTTATTTTCGAGCTCTTCTTTTAATGGGGTAGATGTTAATATTTGAGAATGTTGCCTTTTTCGCTGTGAAGTTCTTGGTTGAAACATTGGAAGTGGACATAGGTCTTGGAAAGAAGTATTTTCTGTTTTTTCTTTAATTTTTAAGGTTTTATCACCATCATCACTTAGGCTATCTTCCACAACTTCTTCCAAACTGAATTCAGAATCAGTCTTCCTGGAACAGTTCCACTTAATCCACTTGGCCCTGGTTCTGGAGAAGGAGTCTTTTGTCTGGGTTCAACAAGTTCTAAGATATTCTGAGATGTATCTCCCTGCAATGGTAAATCTGCTGGAGCCCAGAGGCTGTGTCCTGTGAGATGTGTGGGGGGGAAGTGATAGTAAATGAATGCCAGAATTTCTACAAAAAGTGTAGGAAGCCAAAGAAGAATGAGTTGAATGGTTATCCAGTACTAGAAGAATAGGTTGCTCTGGAGAAGCATTAGCAAATTTCGCAAAATGTTGCAACCATTCGGTAAACAATTCTTCGGTAATCCATCCAGATTTTGAACATTTGTATATCGCGCCTGCCGGTCCATTTTTTTCCAAACCATCTTTCATTCTCATTCTCTTAAAAATAAACATGTGCGGGATATATTGCCCAGACGCACTAAAACAGCATACAATTTTAGTGTTTTGACCCCTTTCTCCGCTTGTTATCACGCCGACTTGTTTCTCTCCCTTTCTTCCCAATATACGACTCGGATTGTGGACATTGGAAATACCCGTTTCGTCAACGTTATAAATGCGATGAACTTCAAAATGGTATTTTTCAAAAAGCATTTCAAGATTATTAAAAAAAAATCCATTTCGCCTTTGTTAAATGCGGTAACTCTGCTTAGGCTAGTAGCTTCCGGTTTACGAAAACTAAGCTGCGGATAACGTCGCATAAATGAGTAGATCCAATCCTTGCCACACATCCCGCTCTCCTTATTAAAAGGATGTGTAATTTTATTTGTCTCTGCATATTTAAAAACCAATGTTCTTATGCTTTGAGCTGTCAATCCATAAAATAATTTGGACAATTTTAAAATGGTTTCAACAATTTCTTTTTCCTGATTTTCGGAAAAGACAGGTTTTCTTCCCAACGTAAGTTTTTTTGGTTGAAATCTACCTTTTAGTCTATCTTGAAGAGTACCATATGGGATATTAAACATTTGTGCGGCGCCCCTAATGGATAATGTCTTTTCTTCCACGGCCTTTATTGCTCTTTTCATAGACTCCTCCGTCCACGAAGAACGTCCAGTTTTTCGAACATATGTTCGCGGCATCTGAAATGAAATGCTGACATGTACCTTATGCTTGCATTTATTGCGCACTTTCTTTAGAATAGATAATGATTAGACCACAAATATTAAGTAGGGTAATATCGATCACTGCAGGGTAATATCGACCAGCATGATCGATTTTACCCGAACCGGTAAACTTAACCCTAAATTTGTTTTTACTAAAAATATGTATTAAAAGTGCACCAAATTGGACCTAAATTACGGAAGAATATCCGCAGTATCCTATTAAGATAAAATGCAGAACATTTAGAATGTATAAGGATTTCCCTACCTTAATAATAGCAGCACAGTTTTATTAAAAACAGATTAAACACGAGTACAACTATCAACATGGATACACGGAAACGTTATGGCTTCAAATTAATCGCATAAATCAGGCACATACGAAGCCATCTATTGGTCATTTGATGTATTAAGCCCATATGGCGCCAAGTTTAGAAGATTTGAAAGTGGTCGATTTTTCCCGACGGTCGATATTCCCCCACTCTCCCCTACTTAAAAGCTCGATATCCGTGTTTCTTTAGTATTTTTCTAGCTGATTCATGACTCAAACCCAGTTCGTGAATAATTTTTCTTAAAGAAACAGTTTTACCAACTTCAACCATAGCAAGAACGTGAATCACCATTTCTTCATTCATAATAAATCTGCCTTCCGCCACTTGATTTCCTTCTTGAAGCCTAAAACTATTCTCAAAATATGAAAAATACTGATTGGACTGGTTGTTGCCGATCGGGGTATCTCTGAGCATACAACTCAGCAGCATTCCTTGAATTTTTATGACATTTTTCAAATATTAATAACATATTGACTTTTTAACTTTGAGTATACATTATTTTGACTTTTGAAAACAAGAATAATACTGAAAATCAAGAAAAATAAGGAAATCCTATGTCTACTCAGAAAGAATAGGTAAGTGTCACTGTCAAAACAAAAAATCCTACTTAATATCAAGCATGGCTCTCCATGGCACGTTTGATAAAAGTAAATAATTGATATCGAGTATTTTGGGCTTATTTTTAATCCAATTAGCAAAAAAATCCTCTTTTCAAAAAGTACGTGCGGGAAATTTTAAGAAGGGGAAGCAATTTTTAGAAACTTTCCTATTTGTAATGTAATTCGATTCTTCGATTATTTTTTACAAATTCGTCAATGAAGTCATCATAAAAACGTCGATGCTCCGACATATTTTGTAGAAATTTATTTTCAATGGACAACAGCGATGTATGCGAAAGTCTCTCCTGCCCCGTTGAATTCCTCACGAAATTTTTTATACGTTTAAGTGTTAAAAAATTGCGTTCTACTGATGAACTTTGGCAGGTATTGTCAATACTAATTCACAAAATTTCGACACTTCGGTGTGGGCATCTTCCAGCTCCTTGTCTTTTAAAAATTGCATTAGTTCCTTAGCGTAATTTTTTGCGCTAATGTCATCAGTTTCGTAAATCACTTTTAGTTCAGATGGCAGTAACACTCGGTCGAAGAACTGGCCATAATGAAGAAGAAGAGATTTAAACGCATCTTCTGGAAAAATTTTTCCTTTAAATGCATCAAAATTGCAGAGCTCGAAGAATTTAAAATCATTTAAACCGTTAAATCTATAGTTTATTTGTTGCTGAATTTGATCGATTATTTCATAAAAGAGGCGTCTGCGTCTGTACGATGTTAGAACATCTTCCACCTTGTCTGTTCGAAGACGCTTGGCTTGTGGCTCTGCATTTAACGTCATCGTTTTCTCCCAAAATAGGTCAAAGTCATTTTTTGGCTTAACATGGACTTAAAATCATCTACTTTTTTAAGCAAAAAGCAATATCATTTGTTTTAGTTTGTAATATATTAAAAATATTTCTGAAAATATGTTCAACAAATAATTAAAATTAAAATCTCGTTTCAAACAGTCCAAAAACCCCCTCGAACTATTTATTGCTTCTGAGTCCCACGTTTTATTATTTTGTATTATATTCTCAAATAGTTCAATCAAAGATTCACGATTTTCAGATACTGTTAACACAAGTCTTCCATTATAGTTCCACCTAGTAGGAGCTACTTTGGGCAATCGTTTGTGGACAATGGAGTCCAAAGCTCGTGTACGTTTTGTTGACTTGGAAAAAAAAAGCAGCCATGCCACTTAAAGTAACGAAAAATACTTTACATTCTTTAATGTGATTGATGGACTGGGACAAAACTAGATTTAATTTATGAGCAAAACAATGGACAAACACAGCACTTGGGAAAGTTTCTCGAACTTTAGCTTGCAGACCCTCTAATTGTCCTGCTATTACTGCTTACTTAAAACCTAAAATCGCTCTTGAATACTTCCGTCTGTTTTAACGTAGCGTATTACTATAGATAATTGGCTAAAATTAGTGATATCAGTTGTTTCGCCAATCTCCTGCTTAAGTCTTTTTAGAATAATGGTTGCAAAAGCGGAAATTAAATCATTCTGGATTCGATTCGACGTTCCGCGAAAAATGCTAGACTGCTCTAAATGATTTTTTAAGGAATCATCATATTTAGCCATTAAACTAAGTAAATCTTGAAAATTTCCTCTATTTGAAGAATCCTTTGTTTCGTCATGACCTCTAAATCCCAATTCGTACTGTCCTAGAAAAGAAACAACATCGATAAGTCTTCTTAATATGTGCCTATTTTTATCGACTAGTTCATTGTGTCGGCGGTGACTAATTTCCAACTGTTTATTACGGGCGTGTTCAATTCTGGTTTTGCCGAAGACTTTTTCTTTTATGGCTTCCAGTAAATGCGCTTTGGACATAATGTGTCTTTTTAAAGCTTTATGGAAATTGTTTAAATCGGAAAAACCAGTTTTGATAGATAGTTGAGATAGCCGTTCAAACAAAGAACCTACTACAACGATAGCTTTCGCCCCCACTTAAAGCATGCGATTGAAATGCAAAAATTACAAACAGCTGGTGGAAAGTTCAATAACCTCTGGCTCGATTCACATGAAATCAAGCATACATGACTTGACTGCAGAGAAGCTAGCGGCCCGCGTAGGTTCTATTCCATTTTTTATTGTCGCTTGAGTCAGAGTCAAGGCCGCATTTATTATCGGCTTGATAATTAAGATAATATTTTAGCATTTTTAATATAAACTAAATAAATAAATAGATAAATAAATAAATAAATATGGCCTTTAATAAACATATAAAAACAAACAAGAACATTACATTAAAACTGCCAGGAATCATCCCTGTGCTGGCGAAGTCTAGCAAATAAATGCTACTCTACTTAACCAGCAGAGAGACTATCCTGTGCTATGGAATGCGTAGGAAAATAAGATACATAATTCAAGGTTATAAAGTGTGCGAGGGCGACGAAATTAAAATTAAAGAAGTACGGAAGGAATATAAAATAGCTAAGGTGTTTCTTTAGGAAGATTAAAATGAGCTTAAGCTACGACATAAAAGTCCTGCAAGCCTTTTGCCTATCTAAAATAAAGTGTTTTAATTTAAATTTAAACTTATTAAAATTGAAAAGTCTGAATTCTCTGGGCAATAAATTCAAAAGGGAAATTGAAATGTATGAAAAAGATCTTTTAAACAACGTTGTTCGAAAATGAGGTATTGTGTATTTATCCTTAAATCTTACATTAACTGAATGCTGTGAATTCACGAGTTTGAAATATGTTATTCAAAGAACAAGTGGTTTTGGGATCATTAATAAGTTTAAAAACAAAATTTCCCAGATGATGTATCCATCGATTTTCCATACGTAACCAATTTAATTCATTTATTTTATGATAAATTTGTTCTCTTCTAGATATATCAAAAATTAAAACGACAACATGAATTTTGTATGACCTGTATTTTATTTTTGTCCAGAGAATTCAGACAGGGAAAATAAATAAAATTACTATAATTAAATTGTGAAAGAATTAGGGATTCTGTGAGCAATTTTCTTAGATGAAAATTAAGAATATGACGTTTAGCAAATAATATTTTTAATTTAAAAAACGCCTTTCGTCTAAGTACCTGCACGTGACTGCTGAAACGCAAATTAAAGTCGAAAATTATACCCAAATTCCGAGCCTCTTCAACAAAGTTTAATACATTATTATCGATGGAGATATTCAGGCTTGAAGCTAAAAAGTTGCATATGTCCCTATTACCAAATATCATCACGTTAGATTTTTTTGAATTTAAATTTAGATTATGTTCTTTAGACAAAGTATTAATTACATTTAAATCATTATTTATTATATTATTAGCCACTTCAAACTCTTCGGGTCTAAAGGAAAAATAAATCTGGTGTCATCTGCGTATGCTATTATCTTACAATTATTAAGAGACGTTAAAATGTCAGAAGTATAAATGCTGAAAAGAAGAGGTCACAGGACAGACCCTTGGGGTACACCAGACAATATAGAAAGCTCTTGTGACTCAGAGTTATTATAAGAGATTTTCTGCGATCTGCATGATAGATAGGATTTAATTAATTTTACTGAGACATTATCAAAGCCGAAATATTTCAATTTGGCTAAGAGCAAGTTATGGTTGATAGTGTCAAAGGCTTTTGAATAGTCAAGTAACACGAGCACAGTGACAAGACCCTGATCAGTATTTACAAAAATTCGTTTATATAATATTTTTTCTAAGATTTTAGAAACCGCAGGCAATATGCTTATGATTCTTAAATCAAAAAAAGTTTGAATTTTTCCATTTATCAGGAAAATAAGAATTTTCTATGCAACAGTTAATAATATGAAGCAATATAATATCAATATACGGACTACAATATCTCAACATTCTAAGTGAAATATTATCAGAACCAATGCTATCTTTTTTTAGAGAATGTGGAATTATATTAACTTCTTCAACATTACTTAATTTGAACGAAAACTGAGTACTTCTTGAGGAGTAACTATTGCTATAAAAATTTATTTTATTATTACAATTATCGGATACATATTGAAAGAATTTTGAAAAATAAGAATTAATAGAATTGGGGTCTGAAAGATTAGCTAGTAACTCTGCCCGACCTTGTTTATTACAATGTATATTGAGATTACGCAAAGCAGATCAAGTTCTACGATGCGCACGCCTAGCAGCAACTGAATTAAGATAGTTTTGTTTTTCATGTCTTATCATAGACACGGAAAGATTTCTAAGTTGTTTATAATTATTCCAATCGACTTGAGAATGAGATGTTTTATATTTTTGTAAAGCTTTATTTTTATCTTTAATTAACATTTTTAAATTAGGAGTTAACCACTCTGCCTTTGATTTTGTAACTTTGTGACTTACTATCGGAGCGTGTTTATCAAATAAGAGTATAATAAAATTATTAAAAATAGTAATTTTTTCATTTATGTTATTATTGGTTTCCTATTTCAAAAATTACATTTTAGAAGACGTTTTGTAATTTTTTTTTGGGGAAGCACTACTTCCCTTGCTTCCATGGACTACACGCCCCTGGTTCCTAGCTATCAGACTAATCACCAAAACTTAGCGATTGTATTATTCTGTCATCGTTTCAGGTCCTTAGATTAATTTGCGTCCGGTCATGGTCACCTAGATGCAATTTTAAAAATGGCTATAAAAATCAAGTAGGCGTAAAAAGTCTTTAATGATTCAGAATTGTCTTAGTAATCCAAAAATGTAAAAATATACAGAGTGTTCCATTTAAAAAATCGAAACTGGAGTCTTTTCCGGAGAAAGCGGAAAGTGAAAAATATGCGAAAACTTTTTATACCATTTACCTATACCAAATTTCGTTTTTTTTACATCAAATACTTTAAAAGTTATGGATTGGCTAATAGATTCGTTGACACCCGGTATATGTGTTACATATATTGTCTTCTCAAACATTTTTATTTAGTGATATTTTGTTGCATCATATTGGATGACTACCAATATTTTACCAGTTCCTTTCTACCTATGTCCCACTTGACTTTTGGACATAATTTAAAATAAATTCAATAAGTAGTTTTTTCATTGATACATACCGCCATTTTGTTACATTATGTTGAATTCGTACCAGTTTATCCCATTTTAACTTTTAATTTTTCTACAAAATGTAAAGTCAATTAAACAAGATTTTTTTAGGTTCATTATTTAAAAATTTTATTTGTCGCCATTTTGTTTCGCCATCTTAAATTAGTTTATCTTTATTACACTTAATTCTTGCACAAAAATGGAAATTAATTTAAAAAGTATTATTTTCTCGGATTCATATCAAAATTTTACTAGTTCATTCTTATATAACACTTGATTTTTGTGCAAAAATTGAGGAGAATTGGATAACTAATTTTACACCAAATACAAACGTTTTTATCATTCCTACATATTTGTATTTATTTTTTCCATTTATAAAATAAATAAATAATAAAAATATGTGTATTTCTATACAGTAAAAGTTCATTTGTTATCATTAATCAGCTAAGCCTGTGGGGGATTGAGGACGAGCAGTTTTAAACTGCAATTGTGTGGAAGTAGATAGAGAAATAATCCATTCTCAGTGAAAGGATTAATTACAAACTTTGCACTGTTAAATCAACCGAATAATTTAATTTTATGTTTTAACCGTAATAGCTTCTGAATTTAATGAATTTCAGGATACACCGGATGCCGAGATGTTTTATTTTTGAGCTTTTTAGTAGACATTAAACTATTAGAACAGTTACCGAGGGAACTTTAATATGTAAGTGAATACCGCAAATTAACTATATTGTTTATTTAAATACATTATTTTAGAAGGAATGCAGAATCAAGACATCGGTCACACATTAAGAGTAAAAATGACGGCATTTTTACTCTTAATGTTGTCGTTATTTCTCATCCAAGGAACAATTATAGATACTTGTTGGCAAAGTGTCGATACTGTGTCGACACGTAGTTTTGGAAACGACACAATTTTTCGCTAAAGCATCGACACAGCGCCCATTTTATGCGGAAAATAAGGCCGAAATAGTGATCCAAATGTATACCAGATAGGGTCCAAAATATACCCAAAGGTTCGTTTAAAATGTGCCTTTACTTTCACTAAAATGAGTCCACATTGTGACTTTGGTTCCGATATGTTTCTAAAGTGGGGCTTTAATATGAACAAATTGTTACTGATTTGTGTCCAAAATAAACTGCTTGTCATAAAAAACGTAACACCTAGTTTTTTGGGCAATATTTGAAAGGCCATATTTCGAAAAGTACTTAATTGATTTTGAAAAACTTTGCAAAATCTGAAAAGTTGATTGGTTATCAGGAGATCTAGCAGGCCATTCCATTCGTTCAATGTTGTTCTCCCTCAAAAATTCTTGAACGACTCTTGCTTTGTGCGGACGAGCATTATCGTCTATCAGTATAAAGTCATTCCCGAAATTTTGAGCGAAAGGAACACCAATCTCATTTAACCACCTTTCTCTATATCTCTCAGCATTCATACTTTCTCCTATCAACACTACTAAATCAGTCTTACCATTCTGCATCACACCGCCCCATACAGTAATCCCACCACCTCCAAATGCTACTCTAGCTTCCATATTTTCTTCTACATACCGACTATTCCTTTCTCTCCATACCAAAATGCGTCCATCACTTTCATGCATATTAAACCTACATTCATCAGTAAACATGCACCTATTCCATTCGGCTATTCCCCAATTCGCATGTTCACGTGCCCATCTCCTTCTGGCAGCCCGGTGAACAGCAAGCAAAACAGGGCAGGCAGCCCTTCGTCTAGCATGTAGGCCATATTCGTGCAATCTTCTACGAACTGTTGCTGATGAAACTTCCACGCCGGTGGCTTCTCGAAGTCCCCTGTTGATCTTAATTGCATTGAGGGTAGGACAACGGCGCACAGACATCCTTATAAGGCGGTTCTGACGTAGGTTCGTTACCCTGCCGCGACCACTGCGTCCAATGTTGCGGTAAGCAGAGGTCCCGTGTATTGTGTGACGTTCAATTGCCCTGTATATGGATGTTGGTGTTGAACCCATGATGTCAGCAATGCCCCGAAAAGACATCCCACGCTGATGCAGTCTAAAACATACAATAAATATGAATGTTTTCGGAATTTTTACATTTTTTTGAAAAAAAGTGAATAAAATACACTTACCTTATAATGTTTGTCAATTCACGATCCCCAAAACGAACCATTGTTGGATAAATTTTGTTATAAAGATTTGAATAAATTTTTATGTTTGGTGAACGTGTAGCGTTTATTTGACAGTACAAAACAAACCAAAAATACGTATCCATAGACTACTACGATTATATGGCAATTTCTATGAAATTATCGTTACTCAGCAGTTTAGTGTTAAAAATTTACAAACTACAAAATCTATTGATACGTTGACTTTACAGAGTTTTAAGACAGATCATGTGCTATAAGTTTACGTATACAAGGTGATTCGTTAAAGTAGAGAACTTGAATTACAGCATGCGCAAAAGATTTTTTGTAAATTTTTAAGAATAAACTGTAGAATAACAACAATTTTATAAAAATTGCTATATAATCGTAGTAGGCTAAGATATCCACAAAATCTCGAAACGGCCCGAGGTATTAACCTACTGTTAATATGAAAAATTATTGCGACTCTCTAACTCAACTCTCCTATAAATGGGGATGACATGAAATTTAGGAAAAAAAACATCTCTTTATTTAACACCCTGTATTATATGCTATATCACAAATAGCGTATTCCCAAAATTAGTCATGTGAGCCAACGAATCAACTTTTCAGATTTTGCAAAGTTTTTTAAAATCAATTAAGTACTTTTCGAAATATGGCCTTTCAAATATTGCCCAAAAAACTACGTGTTACGTTTTTTATGACGAGCAATTTAGTTCTCTTATATTTCCGTTACGTTTCTAAAATTGACCTTAAATATGCCCATTGTTAGCGCTCGTTTTTCTCAAAATGTTGTCGAAATGCGTCTTTATGGTTGCAAAATCGACAAAGTTTTATCCAGTTTGTGGCTAAAATTATATTTATCTGTTGTATAAAATTAAACTTATTACCGACACAAAATGTATTTATATTTAACAACTCAGTTGCGCAATGGACATAATATATCAATTATTATTTTTGTTTCCGATACTTCTAAAAACCACACTTTAAAAACAATGTCACCAACATTATGAATCAAATCAGAAAACACAGTGAATACCAAAATGTTGTGTGATTCTTTTATCGAGCTATTAAATCTCGATGGGCTATTTACAAATATACAGAGAAAAAAAAATAGTTTTTTTTATTATATTACGCAATGTGAGACTTTTTTATCAATCACCAAAAATTATGAGCGCCGCTTGACCTAAAAATCTAACCACTTATACCGTGTCATTTATTTAAATGCGGGCCACCCCTGTGCAAAGAAAACTTGTTTTTTTTTGTATTGTGATAATAAAAAAATATTATTTTGCAAAAATATTATAAACTTTTGTTAAAAACACAAGATAATTAGTTATTACTTCCCTTGTGAGATTTTTTCAAATTTTTACGATTAAGGGTCCCTAGATGTCGTGTTTTCTCAATTCCGTCTGTCTGTAGGTATGTCTGTCCGTCAGTCTATCTCTTCGCGACATACCTAAAAAACTACTTATCCGATTTCTTCAAATTTTAGTCTAACATTAAGAACCGTGCATGCAAAAAATACAGGCTATATATATATATATATATATATATATATATATATATATATATATATATATACTTAGGATATTTTCTTGGGTTTTTGGTCTGAATTATCTTTTTGAAAAATAAAACTTGTTTATTCTTCAGAAATCATTTTAATTTGTTTTTTTTTCTTTTATTCCCAAACGTTTCGGCAACATGCCTTCATCAGTGGATTCTAATACAGGTCACTAAAACTAACAAACAATGCTGTTTTGGATTCTTACTTATAAACATGTCTACTTTTTTCTTTTTTTTTTTTTGTGTAAGAGGATAAAAATGTTCTTTTATATACATATACATCCATACATAAGTACACCCCTGCACAGATATATACATATATACAGAAATTTAATAAACACGTATAACCTAATTAATATTACTTGTTTTTTTTTATTTTTAAAACAAAACGTTCAAATTGGATGTATAATTATACTATAACTCACCTAAGAAGGTAAATTTTTTTAAACCATTCACAAATGGGACATATACACTTAAAATTTGTTCTACATATATGTGACAATACAGTATATACATACTTGAAACTACTGAGTGACTGAAATTAAAATTCGTTTTGCTGCTGTTGCTCGTCATATATATTGTTTTTAGTGGGTTAAAAAACAAGGTGTTTTATATTGTTATTATTTTGGTATGTGGAACGAGCGCATTTATTTTATATTTTTGTAATTAGTGTACCTATTATTATTTCATTTAAGATAAAATGTAGAAAATTGAACAATTTTTTTATTTTTGCAAATTGCCATTTAATTTTAAAAATTTAAATTTAGATTTACGAGAAAATTGCAGAATATATGCAGTTATTTTATTACGTTGTAATATATTCGGTTTAAGTTTTTAATTTCCGTTTTGTCATTAATTGAATTTTCGTGTTTTTTAATGTACATCATTTCCAAGAATTTCCTTTTTTTCTGATTTATTTCAGTTTTTAAGATTTGTGTGTCCTTATAATTAAATTTATGGGATGTTTCATTCTCATGTTTTGTTAATGAACTTTTATTTTTTTTATCATATTAATGCCCATTTAAGCGATTTTTGAGCTATTGTGTAGTCTGACCGATGTATACACCAGGACAGTCTTTACAAGGTATTTTATATATGGTGTGTGTTTTTTGATTGGTTAAAGTTGGGGTTTTGAGGGAACTAAAAAATTTTTTTTGGAAGGTGTTGTAACTTTTGTGGCATACGGTTATATTATGTTTATCAAAAATAGTTTTTATATTTTCTGAAAGGCCTTGTACGTATGGGATTGATAGAAACTTATTTTTATCTGTATTTTTTTCGGTTGGTATAATTTGATTTGGGCTGTTTATTTTATGCAATCTAGAATTAAATATAAAGTTAATTAATTTTTTTGGATAGCTATTTTGAATTAAGATATTTTTAGCTTTTCTTATTGCTTGTGGTTGATATTTTACATTGCTTAATTTTATTGCTCTATCGGCTAGCCCGATAATAACTGATTTTTTTTGGTTCATTGGATGTTGAGAAAAATAATTTACATATCTGCATGACCATGTGCTTTTTGTATACCATTCTGTTTCGATAATGTTGTTCTTATTATGTAATGTCATATCTAGAAAGTTTATTTGAGAATTGTTTTCAGTTTCGATAGTGAATTTCAGCTTTTCATGAAAATTGTTAAAGGCGTTTAAAATATAATTGCATTTGTCTCTGGGAATTAAGGTTATACAATCGTCGACGTACTATATATATATATATATATATATATATATATATATATATATATATATATATATATATATATATATATATATATATTAAACACGCTTTAAAATTGGAACAAATATTCTATAATTATTTATTTATTGCCTACAAAATTACAAATGTATTAAAAAAGTAAGCAAAAAAATGATGTCAAATCTAATAAAAAAATGTTTAAATTAAAATTCACTGGCTAATATCCGGGAGCCAGTAGCTAAAGCTCTGAGAATTGGTATAAGTAATGTACAGAAATTGTGCAAGAAAAAAAAAACATAATTTACTTCCGAAAAAGATTGAGAAATTTAGAAAGACTTAAGACTTAAGTTACAATGCAAAAGTAGATATTCATAATGCAATTTATGATTTATACACGTCAAAGACTAATATAATCCTCATCTTCTGAGTCGTCCTCAAATGGCGCAATGATCATTGGTGCTATTTCGACATCTAGAACTCGTTCTCGATTCCACCAATCCCATAATAATTTCTCCGTATGTTCCACAGGTTTCTTCCAGTACTCCGGGGTAATAAAATTATATGAATCTTGCCAAACAATTTGCACTTCATCTGATGTAAGATCATCGTTCAATATGATTTTGCCCCAGTCCATATTAACTATATTGCGTTAAGCTGGCAATGGTATGGCGGCAGTCGTAAAATCTCATGTCCATTTTCTTGTAATATTTCAGCTAGGGAAGGTTTCTTAATAGATTTTGCCATTAAAAGAAGTTCTAGTTTCCGCATATTGGATAAAGGATTTTGTTTTTGTTTTATTAGCCAGTCATAAATATCACTTTTCTTCCAGGATGAAGTAGGTTGTTTATTTAAGATTCTTGAATGATAACATGCATTGTCCAGAATGATTAAAGATGGAACATCTAAATTTGGAATCAGTTGTTCTTCTAACCACTTTTCAAATAGTTCACAGTTCACATTATCATGATAGTCCATACTTTTGAATGTTGAAGAAAACAGTAAACTTGCACCTGGGAGAAATCCTGTTTTCCCGTCCCACATCCCTTTTTTCTCTTGACACTTTTTACAGAATCGTCCTGCTAAGATTTCAAACCACTTCCATTAGAAAATATCCAAGTCTCGTCTAAAAATACCACTTTTCTAAATTTTGCATTAACATTTTCCGTGTATTTCTTTAAAAACTGGATACGCTGACTTGCTATATGTGGCAACTCGCATAAAAACCTTAATTTTGACAACGATTTTAGTCCAATTTCCAGTATGCCGTTGTCACTTAAGTCTTCTGTCTTTGGCTTTTTCGTGTACATTTCTTAATCTTCTTCGGTAGTAAATTATGCTTTTTTTTATGCACAATTTTCTGCACAGTCCTTATACTGATTCCCAGAGCTTTTGCTACTGTCTCCTGGATATTGGCCGGTGAATTTTCATTTTCGTAATATTTTATTAGATTTAATACCATTTTTTTTTGCTTGTGGATGCAAAAAACCGGAAAATTGTTTCTAATTACTCATTTTGTCACTGACTTGTCAATCTGACTTTGAAGTGACATCTCTCAAAGATTTTTGCAACTGCTGGAATTTATATGTTTATCCTGTTTTTTCATATGAAAATATCATAGGTCTAGCTAATTCATCTTCCGAATTTTATGCGGAGGATATGATTACACGTAATAAAAGAAAAACAAACTTAAAAAGTTTGTCGTTTATAAATCGTATGACCCGCACGATAACCCTGCTTTTGACTTATACTAACTTTATTGGCTTATCTAACCTATCAAAACGGTGAACTAACTATTTTTCTACGTCATTGTACCAGTAATTATCCATTTTTGAGGCCGCTTTAAGCAATGTTCTACTATCTCTAGGTAAATAATGATGACTCGATTTTTTCGTATCGGTAGTGCAAAAAATTAAACAACTAAAGAATGTAAGGTAAGTGGTCGCAATTTGCCAGAACTTAGTATACGATAAACTAAGTAAAGACAAAAATAAAGAGGTTCATTGAAACTTTCCCAAAAGTATGTACGATTTAGCTAACTGGATATGTGGTTGTGAAGTCTCTAACTCATATTACTGTTATGTTTGTTTGTTGTTTTCTAAGGACTCGTCGGAGTTATTATGGTGCAAAATCGGTGTTAAAGACTTAAAACACTTAAAAGAAAAAATAAAAAAAACATGCGTTTTCTGCAGATCACATGAAATGTTCTGTGAACTATGTTACGGTCAGAAGTGTTAATATTCGCACTCAGCTAGACACAGCTTATAGAAAATCGCTTAGAGATTTGAATGAAAATGTATCCAAAAATCGTTATATTTTAAACAAAATTATAGATTGTGTAAAGTTTTGTGGGGCATTCGAGCTGAAAATCCAGGTGTTTTTCGAGGGCTTATAAATTTTGTTGAGAAGTTGGGCCAAGATAGACTATCTGGTTTAGCAATGTTAAGTATCAATTTTAACGAACGTGTCATTCAGCATTTTTCCAATTTTAAAGAACGAAGAGTAGACCTGAATTTCAAGAGAATTTAAAGCTCAAGTTAAAGATAAGATATGTATTTTTATTTTAAGTATGCCTATTTTTAAATTTGTTATTGACCTCCCAATATAATTCACCACGACCCGCCACTGTTCATGGCCAGAGTATATTTACCTTTAGGTTCGATGCACGCATAAACATGTGAGCTACGACTCACGACCATGTTATTTTTTTATTGTTGTGTACTTAGTTCCAATATCATGTCTGTCTCTAAGCCTTGTTCCAATTAGCATGTAGTATAAGCAAGTAATTAATTGCGGCCTCCGTTTTAGCAATATCGCAGACATAAACCAATAAGCTAGAGAACATACATAAACATGTCACTTGACCTTTCTATTGACTTTTGTTATCCCATATATAAATAATTCAACCTCTACAAGCTTCTGTCGTTTTACTTGCCAATTATAACCGACAGTTCCAGAGATGCGCGAATACTAAAGTAGTGTAAAGCTTTTGAAATTCGAAAGATTTATTTTAAAGACACGTAGAGCACAAATTGGATTTCATTGGCTTTAACTTTTTGATTGCCTAGGAACATAGCTAATGAAAAGAGACACGCTTACACTTTTTCTGTTAAGAAAGCTCAACAAACATGTTGTTTTTATTCATACATACACCATAACACATTCGTAATTATTTTTATTATTAAATATACTCTACAGAGTATTCCATATTCAATGGTACATTAGAAGTATCTACGGCCATAGGAGGCTGCGCTCGAGCTTTTAAAAATAATTTCTCGTTTGCGGTGTTGCCAGATCTACTGCAAATATGTTAGGTAAAATTTTGATACGAATCCTAGATGGCGGAACAAATAAAATATTTAAAAATTCAGCCTGAAAAAACTGCTTAATGGTTTGATTTCAAATTGTGTGTCATAACTAATTGTGGTATAGAGATGAACTAGTAAAATTGTGCTACTCATTTAAGAACAAATGGCGGCCAAAGAAAATATTTCTAAATCTTTTAGCGTCCCTAGGTGCCATAAAATATGTTTTATCAATTCCGTCGTTCAGTCTGTCGGTTTACCTGTCCGATTGATGGACTTAAAATTTTAGTCAAATGGGGATGACCTGATAATATTTTGGTAAAAGTTCAATATGCTGAAACAAGATGACGGCCTAGTAAAATATTAAAATTATTACTAATAAACTATTTAAAAAATCAGCATGAAAAAATTACTTATTAGATTAATTTCAATTTTTTTAGGAAATCAACGTGAAAAATATTATTCATTTGAATTTAAATTTTCTAGAAAAATTAAATATTGTCTCATAAACTGGTACGAATTCAACATGGCGATGTGTGTCAATGTAAAAACTAGTTTTTGAATTTGTTTTAAATTAGCCGTTGCTCCTTCCGCGCTAACGTGAACGGATCGTCGGAAAGTCAGTTTACGTTCAATAAGCAAAACGCGTGAATGACGGTTTTTTGACAAACTTGACTAGCCAAACGGGGGGATTCACTTAACAGTATAGATTTTGTTAAAAAAAATCCTTGTTTTAATATAGATTTGGAATTCTCTAGGCACCGTACCGCGCGCTTTCTTTACAGCAAACCTAACCAATCCTAACTTTAAGAAAATTAATGAAAATTTTTATTAATTATAAATTTTGTTAAAAAAAAAACTTAAAAAAAATTTCGCCCTTGTCGGGATTCGAACCCACATGCTAGACGACGCCGACGCGAGCTGAGGACCCTACCATCGCGCTACTAAGCTTCTCGACTAAAAACATATAACTAACTTATATTAGTTAGCGTGAACACTAATGATGTTACATCTGGTTTCGCGTGAACCAAAATTTAGAGAGTTCGTTCACGTTAGCGTGAAAGGTGAATAGATACGGAAATGTCGTAAATACAAAAGTTGTTGGGTTTTTTATGAAGATTTAGAATATTATATCATAAGTGCGAAAATATTATTGGAAATATCAAATTTTGACAGGTTGTCAGTTTTTTTAAGTGAAACACCCTGTATATTAAATTATATTCTTGAAGATATTTTTTTCTAATTTCAAATATATATACTTTTAATATATTCTGTCAATTAGTTTTGGATATATAAGCGTTTAAACATTAAAGAAATGGTAAGGCAATTTGCGCTAAAACATAGTGAGCCATGGTCAAGACAATTGCAATGAACGACGCCTTTTTGACGTTTAATGGTCAGAAGTATCTATTTACGAGCATTTTTAATATCTAATACGTTGGACGATGGGTTATTCGGAAGAAGACAAACTCGACATGATAGAATTATTTTACTTACATGATAAAAATGCATCGATAGCTCACAACGAATATCTTAGACGGTTTCCAGATAGACCAACACCGACTTGTAGGACAATATTAAACATCGCTAAACAGTTGAATGAAAGAAAAACACTTAAGCGAAAAATTAGAATAGTGGAAAGAAACGCTGAAGAAAATTTAAATCAGTGGCGGCTCGTGGTGTCTAAAACTGGTGAGGCGAGAAAAGGTTTGTTACTTATAATAGGTAGATGGCGCCGCAGCCGAAAAATTTTTGGGCTGCCACGCCCAAATTGACTCATTTTTATGATTTGTTTTTGTCTTTTACATACCAATACCAAGATATATGCCCCATTTTTCATTAAGTAATTTTTACAATAAAAATTATTACATAGATATAAAAATAAAATAATAATCTTTAAGATATTCACTCAATTTTCATGTAGTTCGTTGTATCCTCAGATATATGTACATATATACTCTTCTCAAAGATATATAATATACACATTTTTCAGCATTGGATTTTTTTATAAAAAATATTTAAAATACTTATATACTTATAATAAATATCAGAATCGAGTTTAAAGTGTAATAAACCTGTAATAATCTAATATGGTGTGGATAGTAATTTTTTTATAAAAAACCAAAACTGTTTAGGCAAATAGGTATATAGATGGTGCAGTTAAGTCACTTTTTGTAAATTAAATTAATGCGCCTGTCTTTTAAAGAAGCAAATTTCTTAATGATTTTGTCATAAAAGTCACCATCACATTCAGAAAGTTTAACTAAATGATCGACAGGGCTGAGAGCCTATCTTGAGATATACTATTTCGTAAGTAGGTCTTTATTCGCTTTAAGCACGAAAAATCTCTTTCGGCCTGTACACTTGTTAAGGGGATTGTCAAAATTAATGTCGCAAGTCGATATACTTCACAAAATACTGAAATTAATTTTAAACTATTAATTTGTTTAAGGAGTTCTTGAATATTGACTTTATAAAATTGTTCATCTCGGTAAATTATGCTTAGCTCATTTTTGAGGCGGTCTTTGTCAAACATTTTTGGATACGTTTTTTCTAACGAATTTAATAGACTAATAGGGAATTCTGTGGCAAAGTCTTTGTATTTTGATGTATTAAGAAGTTTCACAAATTCCAATTTGTAAATCTTCAAACCTGATGTTAATTTGAAAAATTATACAGTCTAAAATTTCATAAAACAGATTTTTATATTTTTCCATTGAATCTGATTCGCTCATGCTACGGGTTTGTCTACTACATGGCACTCCGGTAAGTGATTTTGCTTTTTCAAAAATGAATTTAAGGAAATTTTCAGCGCACAGCTCATTTAATCGTTTGACGGTAATGTTCAATTGTGAAATGCAGAAATCAATTTCTAGGTTACTTAACTGAAAAACTTGAAACAGGATATCAGTAACAAAAAAATTTCTTTAAATGCAAAAGTTAAAAGAGCAAATTCAAAATCGGAAAGGTCTTTTAGATACCCCTTGGTCATGTGTATAGTATCTGAGTCCAATTCTGGATTTTCAATCATCTCCTGAAAAACTAAGGTTAGTCCTTCCCAATTATTTGCGACAAAAATTAGAATTTTTGATCGAGAATACCACCTTGTATCACTTGCTTGCGGAACTCGTTTTTTTATTATTTTGTCCAATATAGATGTGCGTTTGTACGATTTATGGAAAAAAGCAGGCAAACTTTTCAAAGTTGCAAAAAAGATTCTGCTTTCCTTAATATAATTTGAACCATGTTGTAAAATTAAATTGAGACGATGAGCAGCACAATGAGTGTACATTGCTTGGTGGGGTGCTTTGTGATCTTATTCGTGTTTGTAGACCGCTCAATTCTCCGGCCATAACCGCAGCTCCATCATAACATTGTGCTACTAATTTCCGTTCAAAATTTAAAGGTTCCAAGATTCTTACAATTAAGTTATAGAGTGCATTAGCTCTAGAATCCTCACTTATATCAAAAAAGCTTAAAAAACGTTCTTTTATTTCGGGTAATTTATTTACATACCTAACAGTTACACAACATTGGGCTTTTGCAACTATATCCGTCGTATCATCTACAATTAAAGAGAAAAATGTAGCCTCCGATATTTCTTGTTTAATAAAGTCTCTCATATGTTCGTCAATACAAAATATTAATTCATTTGGAATATTTTTATATCATTTATTTTAAATTTTAATCACTAATTCATATAAACTACTCTATCAGTCTATCTACTCAATAATTAAACTAACGCAACGTCAAAAATACTTTAGAAAGAGTAACACTCGACACACTACTATAAAACAAACACCAAATTATTGCCGAATAATCTCAATATCCACCCACTTCCCGCTCAATCTCAAACCGTTACCGGTAACAGTCAAATACGAATACCCCACACGCCAACGCAAATATCAACAAAACCAAAAACGGCTTGCATTTGGCAGCCAGATGCGCGATTGTCATTTACCGATAAATAATAATTATTTCCATTTATATTCAATCTGTGCTAACATTAAATGGCAACGTCTCAATCATTAAGCGAAGTTTTCATCGCCTCAAATGCAATAAAAAGAGATGGAATTAATCTACATATGCAACACGACCCTTTTCCCTCTTTCTCAGACTTATAAAAAATCCAAATACCATTCAAGTGTCCGAGGCGCAATTCGCATCGCCGCGTATAGGTAAAGTCGAATAAAAAAGAAATGATATTGCAGTTATTGGACATTTTACTGCTGGTTAGTAAAGTAAAGTGTTTATTTATGATTTACGCATATTTGATGAAATTTTCAGAGTGTTTGAGACAATTTTCAGAGAATAATGTATCAACTTGGAAAGAATTAATTTTGAAAATAAAAATGTATATTTATAGGAAAGCGAGTGAGGCGGCGCCTCAGTTGCCTCATCTGACGAGCCGCCGCTGATTTAAATATTCTATTACATTTTGAAGGTAATTTTGAAACTTTTGTATTCACATAATTTATTTATCTTATTTATTCTTGTTTTTTTAACAAATCATGACATACAATCCACACAGTTCTAAAACACTATAAATATAAGCCATATAAGTTTTTACCTACTCAAGAATTAATCGATCAAAATAAAATAGACTGATTGCACTTCTGCCAAGAAATAGAAAGACGTGTTATGATGAACCAACTAAATCTGTCAAACATAATTTTCACTGACGAGGCAACATTTACCACTTGGAAGACATGGACCATTAAGAAGGCCAGCAAACAGTCCCGATCTCTCTCCATTGGACATATTTTTTTAGGGTTATCTGAAAAACAAGATATACTACAATAGGCCAAGAACCATCCAAGCTTTAGAGCAAAATATAGTCCAAACAATCGACGATTTAAACACCCAGTCACCTCATTTTATCTACGCATCCATACACAGAAAATTAAGAAGACATATTCAGAAATTCATTAT